>CM033108.1:11642449-11809679 GCA_019321725.1 Paulownia fortunei
ATAAAACTTCATTCCAATACTCTTAACTCATATATGGTTATGTAAATGGTAATAATTATAGGTTTTATTCAACATACCATACACTTTTCAAGCCTAAAACACAAGAAAACAGTAAGATGACAGTTTCTGCCACAAGTATTTCCTATTAAGTGTTTGTCCTCAAAAACCCTTTATTTGTGCACAAAAGTCTAACTAAAAACTTCCTAAAACTTTTATAAGAGATATTGAAAGCTTAATAAACAATAAAACCATTCATAATAATCTGAAACCAAAGGCAAAACCGTAGATAAGTGTTACCTATGCAGATTTTGAGGTTAACTTGATGGTAATCACTTCTCCTTTGCTTTTCTTGCTTTTATTTCAACTTGGAATCAATTTGGATCACTTGGAGACCTTAAGGTGTGTGTTTGGAAGATGAAAATGGCTGAAATGAGGGTCTGGTCGTTGCTTAAGGGTGAAGGGTTTGAGGTGTTAGCTTGAGATGTTAGCTTAAGCTTAATAAGAAAGCATGAGGTGGCAAGTAAATAGCAAAATCTGATTTTCTCCCTTATCTTGCAGCCCTAATCTTGTGTGTCTCACCTATTTTTATTTGATTGCAACCTATATTAGTCACCATTCATTCCCATAGTTATTTCCTATGTCCGTTTATTCGATCTCCAAACCGATTCACATCCGATTCCTAACGAAATATCAAGTTTGCATTTCTAAAATCATATGCATATATGGGCCTTGTAATAGGACACTTAAATCACATTATATCATGTCTAATATCCCAAGTATGTTAATTTACAAATATATACTTTTGAAATAACTTGATCAAATCAAATTAAACCGTATAAGCTTACTAGTAACACTTTTAACACTTCTAAAATTATAACCTATATATCCCATTTATATCTAATATTGATCCACCTCATTTTCTTCTTATTTCAATATAAAATCAACTACGTAGATTAGAAAATTCAATAACTAACACCGTGCAAGAACTTCACAATTTAGTTTAATATTCAAGAATGTCGTATAAAATGAAATAAATTATGCAATGTCAATAGAAATGGAAATAGCATATAAAATTAACACGTAATACATGAATCATATTTGGCCATGTGAGTAGTAAGAGGCTCGGGTATCACATTGGCTATTACAATTACTTTACTAAAAATATGGAATTGTGCTCTTGCGATTTTAGAACTTATTTACTCTGAAAAATGAGTAGTCTCTTAATATTATTACATATGATTTGACCTTGCATATATGATTCATAATTAAGATAGATTTTCTATTAACCTTTCTAATTATCTCTTCATCATTTTCTACTGTTAGTTCACTAGTGAACACTTAATTATAGCCAAGTCATGAATTGAGTATTCAAACCATTCAGTTCTAGAAACTAATAAGGGAACCATCTTTTTGCGTCCCACAGAAAGGTATATATTCCATTTCTGAAAGTTACATTCCTAGCTATCTATCCAAATGTGATCCCTAAAAGAAAGTGTTAGGAATGCAAATTAACAATGTTTAACGAGCAAATTAAAGATCATAATAAAACAAATATGAGTCTATAACTGCTTAGGATTATGATAAATCCATATATGATCATTTATTTATCTTATTTGAATTTTCAGAAAATAATGAAATTTATGTGCAAATTTAAATTACATTTGGTCTAGTCCTATATAATCACATTAAATAAAATACCTCCATTGTGATGTCATTACTTAAATAGTTCGGATAAGACCATCACACTCTTAATGTTAATGGACTGCACTAATAATAATTTAACTAAAGATCCCAACTAAGTAATTTCATTATGGGTTGAATAATTTATTATCCATAATTATAATCTCTCGTGTATAACACATATACTAAGATTATGATCACATTAATAAATATGAATTTTTTTATATTCGTAAGCATATGAATGTCACAAAATTACGTATGAAATATATATTTTTTAACTCAGCAAATAATGTACAAATACATGCTTTTATGGACTATTCTTAAAAAATTGGTCGAGCTCCTTAGCCTCTTGATAATGATACTTTGTGTTACAGTATAATTTTTTATGAAGAATAGGTTAGTCTAGGATAGTCCCTTGAAACTCTTGATGTTTTTCTGTTTAAGTAGGATTTTTGTAAAGGCTACACTACTAGGAAGTACTTGCAGAAAATTTATGCTATAAACTGAAAAAAAAAAAGAAGTAGAGTTGACAATTAAAATAGTCTAAAGAGTTCAAGACCAAGACAAGAAGTCCAAGACCAAAGCAGAAGGTTTGACGGGGCTAAGGGTTTTAATAGAAGTGAGGACTAAAGTAGTCAAGTGAGGATTTAAAGTTACTAAAACATCGGCAAGGTCAGCGACGTCCGAAGAACTTAAATGAATAATAATAAAATTCTAAGAAGTTGTTGAGTCCGAGACCTAAACAATATAATAAGCGGGGCTAAGGGGTTACTACGGAATCAGGACACATGTATCTTCAAAAGATTAAGTTATATCCATAAACCTCATATTGATAAATCACTATAAGCCAAACCAATGAATAGAAAGAAAAAAAAGAGGTAGACAGGACATGAAGGACTAAGCAATATGATAAAATAGTTGCACTAGTGATATGTGAAAACTTGGTGCAATAGGTAAAAATTAAGAAGATCTATAAAGGAAGCTGAAGACATAAGACAAGAAACTTTTGGACTTAGAAGATAACATACACACAAAAAGGAAATGTTCAAAACAAAGGTCACACACTAACTTTGACAAGTTTATTTCTTACAATGAGAGTTAATTTAATTGGTGGATTAACTAAATTATTTAATATGATTAATTAATTTATTGGGCTTATATTAATTCAAGATTTGAATTAATTTAATTAGTTAATTCACTTATTGGATTAGGGAGACCAAAATTGAAACAAATAATTAATTGATTGGATAATACTTACATAAACTTTAATTGTTTCATAAGATGGATTAATTAATTTAATTAATTAGATCAATTAAATTTGGTCTAATTAATTAATTAGACCTTGGTCATTAGGTGTGGATTATATGAAAATAAGGCCCAATTAGAAATTAAATTATGAAGTTAATTTCTAATGGTGGAACGAAAAATGAAATCCTTATTATATAAGGATTTTAGACAGAGAAATTGGATTGGAAAAGATAAGTAAACAATCCTAATTAGAATAGGATTAGTACACCTAATTGAAAAGGGGAATGGACAGTTTTTTTTTAATAAGGCAGATTATGAATCAGATTGGCCGCAAATATCCGCACGGTTGCATCCTTTATTGAAGTCTAGTTGATTTCAAATTAACCCTTTAGGCATACCACATACATACATATACACATATATACACATATGACATGATTGATATGCAGGAATAAAGTAAGAATAAAATGGGAATTCCCAAGTCCATTCCCATTCATATATTGGTTTAATTTGAAGGTAGGAATATCCATTCTCATAGGAATCCTCATTGCCAAAAATGTCCTTATTCCAAAAAATGTGGATTAGCTATTCCCTTCTTCCAAATGGGTTTAACTATTTTCAATTAATCAGGAATAAAGTTATATTTGTTTTTGATAAAATTATCTTTTTAAATATAACAAAAATATTGGATAAACTCGAAATTCGACCTAACTCATCAAGATTTTTATGAACATAAAATTTCTATAAATGAGAAAATAATGTTATTATTTATATTTTAATTATTAAAAAAATTAAAAAAATCAAATATATTTGTTACTTTTACATTATTAGCATAAACTACTCATTAATTTTATATTGTTATTATAAGACTATTATATTTATATCTTCAGTATATATGTAACATGCATAATTATATATATATATTTATATCATATAAATACATACATAATAAATAAAATATATATGTCGACTTTTTGTATTTTTTTTAGAAAATATGTTAGTGTAAGATTTTATTTATATTCTACAGATATGTATATATATTGTTTAACATCGATTAAAATAATAATAACAGACTCATTGATGTACAACATATTGAATATAATTTTATTTCATAAATTTTCTACTAAAGGGTATTTTGGTTTTTAAAACTATTTTGTTCCATTCCCATTATTTTTTTCTAATTAGCAATCATGAGATTGAAATCAAACAAGAAATGATAATTCCATTACTTTCTCATTCCTTATATGTACCAAGTATAGGAATTGAGAATGAAAAATTCTATTTTGGTCAACCAAAGAAAAGATACATCTTTTGTTGATGTGGAAGAAAGATTCTTCAATCTGCTGTTCTTTTTCTTTCATTCAAGATTAAGCTTTAAACCCGCTTTTTTTCACACGGAATTATAGAGTTGATAGCAGCAAAATTTTGTCAAGAAAAATGTTTTCTCATCCTGCCAGAACGTGTCTCAAGTCCCCTCTTTAATTCGGTCATTGTTTTTCTTTGACGCGATTGATTTGGACTTCTCATTCAAGTGTTGAATTGAAATCTTGCATCTATAAACAAACTGTTTGTGTGATTTGTTCTAAATATTAAATTTTTAGGCATAGAATTATCGGATTAACCTGACTAATATAGGATTGATCGCTTGTGAACATCCAATGTATGAATAAGTATGGAACTCTAAGCGAATCAACTTCCAACTTGGAGTTTCGAGATGAGTTTGTGGTTTCAACAAGATGTGGAGAGATAATGATTTGAATCATTTTGAATTATCATCATTAGAAGAAAGCAAGAAAGATATAATTTTTAACTTCCTACACGGGAATGAAATTTCGATATCCGATCAAATCATGATGGTTTTATAATTTATTTTTTATTACATGTGATGCTATGCATTATTTATGAATGTCCTAGTTATCTTGCTTAGGAAGTTTTAAATTCCGCTGCATTAACGTCTCCCAAAATATGCAAACCCAACATGCCCTTTATTTGAACCACTATAAAATTCCTATGTTGTTTATATTTCTACATTTTATATTTTTGCAGTTTTATTTATTTTCTTACTTTACTTACTTGCAGTTATATTTATCTGTTTACATTATTCAAAATTGCATTGCACAACATAGAAAATCGATGCCTGTGTATTCAAGTGTTTAATTATTTTTTCGATGTGTAACTCTATGGTTTATTAAGTTGTTCTTGAAGGTCTAAACCAACCTGAACATCTAAGTAAGCAATAAAGATAATATCTCACTAAACAAAATCATGCAATAATTTTTCAAAAGAAACGAGTATAAAGTTCAAATAGTAGCATTTTAAAAAGGTCGTAAAGTTTAAGTGAAAGGTCTTAAGAGGTATATTCACCCTCTTCTACATCCTTTTGTCCCACTTGGGACCAACAAGTGACATCACAATGGTTGACTTTTGAAACTATTATTTTATTTTTCAACTCGCAAGTAATAAGTGTGTGAGGTATAGGTTGTCATCTTCTAAGGAAGCGTGTATACAACTACTGAATTGTGAAACTCTAACTGTATTTAATTAATTGAATCTTTCAAGAGTGTTTAAAACTATCTAAAAATGCAAAATCTAAAATAAAAAATTGCACGTATTTGAAATTAAGAAAGAAGGGGTCAAGGCTCTGGTTTGCCAATCTACTTTATTATGAATTTCAATAAATTATGGTTAGGAGTGTTTAAATTATGTGATAATGGTGGTGGTCCACAAAGACTTGGGATAGCATGTGTAGTGAAAATTTAAATTTTCAAATATTGAAATAAAAGCATATATCACTTATACAAAAGCTAATCCTGAATTTGAAGTGATTTTCAGTTTGCATTTATGATTATTCGTTTAAATAAATAAACAACTAAATTTCATAAAACATACCTTTCAAACAATCTCCTTATAGTAAGGTGGGAAGGAATTCAAATTCCTCAGGTTCCTCACTATCACCTTCGTTGGATCTCCCAAAAAGAATTCCCATAAAGCTCCAAGCGTAGCCCTTCCAATAGTATCCACACATTGAGCAAATCCATATGTAATAAACCCTTGCTAGTGGATTTGTTATTACTTGTGGATTAATCAAGTCACATTACTAGTCGAGCAAATCCACAAGTAATAAACCCTTGCTAGTAAATTAATCAAGTCACATTGATCACTTGATAAATCATTAAAAAACCTCGCGTCTATTATTCATCCTATCTTGTCCGAAGTCTTTAGATCAGAGACTATAAAAACTTAGGAGATTCACTTATTCTACCAGATATATGAGACAGATCCTTCTTTAGACACTCATTAGCCTCCATATATAAAAATCATACACCCAATGTAAATCCCTTGTGATTGTCTTGCAATCAAAAAATATATAAAAGTGCACGATCTCGTGCACAAGACTACCATAATGTCCCAAGTCAAAGGATTAATTAATGCACTATTGTAACTTAAAAATTCTCATTCAATAAATGATAATTTCCAATTGAGGATTTTCTATAGGCTAGTTTGGTGTACTTGTTCTCCAACAAACACCCACACCCACATACTAACATCCCCATGCTGATTTCTATGGTATGAGATATCCTCCTTTTGGCATGCATCACATGTGCACTATTGGGCTTATTGAAGTCCTATCTCAGTGAATCCCCAACTCGAAATAAGTTTAAGATCAATTCCATAGAGGCACGTTTCATGATCGCTATCATATGCACGACCATGCCTCATAGTTATTGATAATCTATAGACTTTATCTAATTGCTAAGATAATTAAAGATAAAAAAATTACCTTTTATTAATAAACATTATGAATAAGATCATTCTTACAAGAGTATAAAAGCTCACCACTAATTGACTCGCTGAACTCTACTCTAATTGAAGACCCATTTGTAGCTAATGTGTACAATACCTTGTGGTGGGTCCACCAAGATCCATACTTTGTTGGAGTACATGGAATCCATATCAGCTTGCATGGACTCTTACCATCTTCTCGAGTCAATGTCAGATGACACTTCTCTATAATTCCTTTGATTAATATCTAAAGACTGCTCCTTATTATTTTCCTCCAACAAAAGACCATACCTCTCACGTGGCCTTGAGATCTTTTCAAATCTCCTAGAAGGTTGTGCAATAGAAGTGTTAGTTGTTGGTGGTTTTGGCATTATTGCCTCTAGTAGAATGCTTTGTGGTTCTTGAATTTCTTCAAATTCTACACCCTCACTTTTTCTATCCATTAGAAATTCCTTCTCAAGAAAAGTGGAATTCCTTGAAACAAACACTTTTTGTTTTGAAGGGACATAAAATAATATCCAATGGATTCCTTTATATACCCCACAAACTTGCATAAAATGGATTTAACATCCAGCTTATCTCCCACTAGCTGCTCCATGTAAGCAGGGCAACCCCATACCCTAAGGTATTTGTGTGAAGGGTTCTTACCACACCACATCTCATATGGTATTTCAGTACTGATTTATTTGGCTCTCTATTAAATAGAAATACCACCATTTCTAGAGCATAGCTCCAGAAGGAAAGAGGCATCCTAGTGAGACTTATCATGGACTAAACCATGCCTAATAGAGCTCGGTTTCTATGCTCAACAAGCATATTTAGCTGTGGAGTTATAGGCGGAGTCCACTATGAGAGAATTTCATTATCTCTTAGATAATTTAGAAACTCTAAGCCTATGTACTTGCCTTTTCAATCAGATCAAAGAGTCTTAATACTCCTCCTAGTTTGTTTCTCCACTTCATGCCTAAATTCTTTGAACATTTCAAAAGCTTCAGACTTGTATCTCAAAATATACACATACCTATTGTTAAGTGGATGTTTTACTTACCATTTGAATACCTTTAACTTAATTATTTGTCTGTATTCAAGTGCTTTATGTTGATTTTTATGTATTTTGTTTATATTTTGTAGAGAATGGAAGAATGAGACAAGTGTTAGAAGTCTAAAGATTGAAGGAAATAAGTCAAGAATATTGTAACGCTGGATGTTGTTGTGGCAGTGTGGTATTTTAGGCATAACTCTTTGATTTGATATCCTATTGATTTGATTCTTGATCCATTGGAAATTTGAGAGTTAGATACATAAGTTTTGTGTTAATACAAACCCCAGTTCATTCATTTTCAATGAGAAAATATGAGTTAAAAAGTTAGTAGTGGAATAAAACTTTCAGATGTGGCACATCTTGGTATTTTCGGCATAACTCTATCCTCTAATTTGATATTAAGCTGATTTAAGAGTCTGTAGAAAGCCAAAAAACATGGATACAATTTATATGAAAACACCAAAATATAATTCATTTAGAAAGATGTCAAAAAGTTAAAATTTGGCACTATGGTGCCTCACTTTCTGTCGCGGTGCGACTAGTTATGCCCATCCTGTTAAGGCACCATGGCGCATCCTTATATGTTTTGTGTACTGAAGGGTAACATGTTTTGTGTACTGAAGGGTATTCAAACATGGATTTTAGAGAAAAAAAAGTACAAATAAAAGGCTTGAGGCTCTTCTAAAACAACTTGGTAGCCTGGAAAACACAAGAAAAAGGCTAGAGAACAAGAAAGAAACTTCAAGAACACAAATGGAGGCCAAAAAAATCTAGACATAGAGAAAATTTCCTACTTTTGATTCTTGTTTTCTTTTCTCTCTTTGTTTTCTTTTATCAACCATGAATAAAAACTTATTTATAAGTTTTTCAATTCTAGCTATAAACTAAATTCTAGTTTTTGGGGGATGATGTAACTTATGTTGGATCTTATATTTTTATTTTCAATTCATGCTATTTCAAGTTCCTCAATTTATTTGTATTATCTTGTATTGATTGGATTCATGATTAATTAGCCACTGATCTTGAATGTTTGGTGTGTGAAATTGGGTATTCCAGAGAGGGAATTTTATGCATGACCATAGGATAACATAACCTAGGAATTATTTGAGTGGAGAGGCGTATGAATCTTTTGAAGTCTTACTGAAGAATCTACTGATCTGTGATAGAAATTTAGTTTTGGGGTTTTTATAGAGATATTGAAATTCCAAAATTAGAATTCATATTCACTCGGCACTTGAGAGAGGGATTAATTACTTTAGAGATTCTTGACTTGTAAAATGTTTGCTTGAAATTGATAAATTAGATTGGTGAACATAGATGACAACTAGGTGAATCATACCTCAAGAATTAAATGCTTATTAAGTGTTCGATAATTTGCCCAAGTGAACTTTTCTAGAATAATTGTAGGATTCTTTAGTTTTAATAATTACAACTCTTGTTTAGGTCATCTAAATGAAGTTAGAATTATTCTAATTATAATACTTAGTATTTATTGATATCAATCCTTGTGGATACAACAATCTATTTATCATCTCTCTATACTAAAACTTGATGCCATATGCTTGCGGTGAGGATTTTCAAAGAACAATTAATACCCCCAAACTTAAAGACTTGCTTGTCCTCAAGCAAAATAAAAAAAATAAACTAAACTAAAGTAAACCAAAAGATTCCATTACATTCTTGAGTATCGACTAGCATCAAAACATCATCGTGCCCCAAAGACTATAAAAATCATTACTGAAAGAACTTCAAAAATATGTCAATGTCCTAATAATAAATGTGTATGCAAGTTTCAACCAAACTTCATGACCTTGTGTGTGCATGTGAATAGCCAATTCATCAAGTTAAATTCATCAGTCAAGTAAGTTTATAAGGTTAAGCTTTCTAAATGATCCATTTTTTATTGATAATTATGAATTTTCCAAACTTCGTAGGCTTATTTTTCACACTAATCCTCACTAATGTAGATAAACTATAGCATCAATGATTAAAAGGACTTTCAAGATGTAATGCCCAATTCTCTCCTACATAGCCAATAATAAGCATATTGCATGAATATGCATCTAATCAATGTGTATTATTGAATTATGGTATACAACTAACATGATTGCACGAACTTGAATAATTGTTATTATATGCTCTAGTTATGATTTAACATGAATTAGTACATGAAATATGAGATCAAACTTTTGTTTCTTGATTTAACATATTCCTTAAGTGCCTTTTTGCAGTGAAAAGTTCGGTATCTCGATTAAGGAAGATTGATGTATTGAATGACCACGAAATGAATTATTCGTATTGCTCCATACTTATTACATTATGAAGTGATTATTTGCCTAAATATTTACTTTAAATATGTTACATTTGGCTAAGAACTAAAAGTATGCAAAATGGTGCAATTTGATTGGTTGGTTGACTGGGTTGCATGAAATCATTTTAAATCGCATTGCACTTGATTATAACACCAAATCATAAATTTTTGTCATCTACTTAGCCCATGAACGTGTCTTTTAGTATGAGCATGATGCAACCAATCATCACCCTCCACTTACCTCTCTTTGAAAGGTCAAATAAATCATTTTCATCCATATTTCGTGTGGAAGCACCTCAAAAACGACCAGCCCTTATTCTACTAAGTTTCTCCCAAATTTCTACACTCTCATACTCACAAAAATTGAATTCAATCTATAGGAATTTATAGAACATAAACTAGAACAAGTTCTACCCTTTTTAAGCTTGAAAGCCGTTGATTTTGAAGCTTAATTCCAACTTAATCACGGTATATTCTTTTTCAAAGTTTCTTATGATGAATTTGTAGTATCTTGGATGATTACATGTTTTAGTATGTTTTTGTATGATTGAAAACTTAAGTAAGTTACACTTGAAGTCAAAACCAAACTAGTTAAGCTAGTTTTTAGCAAAATTGATAGTTTTGTGAAATATGCTTAATTTACTTATTTCTATTAATTTTGTAATGCTTATATTGTGTTTGGAAGTTCCTTTGAATGATTGAAAATAATAGCAATTAGTTTGCTTAATTGAAGGGTACGATCAATTTAAGTTAGAACTTAATTTACGTCAAGTTAATTTGGATTGTGTGCATGTTTTAGGGTCTGTCCTAATAATTATATTTGAATTATTATTTATTTAATGGCTGTCCTAATATTTAATGTCTTTAATTAGTAGTAAAATATGGAGTATGCATTGGTTTTAAGGTTATATAATTGATATGGAATTATTTACAACAAATTGAATAATGTATATGAACTTTAACTATAATAGACTAAATGATTTATAAAAAGGATATTAAATGGTACATGATTTGATTATGTGGTCTTTTCACTTGCCACAAAGTGGACTTGAGGTAAGTAACAAGAATCATATAATGTTTGTTCATGTTTTAATGTGATTGTTATTGTTTGTCAAATGATGTAATATTTGATACATTTATGGTTATGAAGCATGACACTATTAAGAATATAATGAGGTTTTTGAAAAGGAAGTATGGTCCTTGATTCATAGTCGGGTAGACAAGGGACGCAAGAGGGATCAACGGACCTAATAAATGGTGGCAAATACTTGAGGTTGAAAAACTGGTATAGGAAAGCCACAATGAATGAGATAGAGTACGGCTAATATCTGAGGTTGAAAGACCTAGTATGGAAACCCCGTATTAGTTCTCTTATTGACCAATCATTATGAACAGGTTCCGAAAACTATTGTCTATCGCTATTGGTTAGGTACCATACTTCAAGGGCCTGAAAGAATTATTTATGAATGAAAGTTATTAAATAGAATAATGCATTTAATGATTTATGAGATGTGCATATATGTTATTTGTTATTACATCAGTTTCATCTTACTAAGCTTTTAGCTCATTAGATTCATATGATACAGGTGGAAATGTACAGGTTTAGATGTTGACTAAGTCTCTAGAGTGGCCGGACAGAGATTTGTTCATATGCCATGCTTCGAATTGTTTTGTAGTTTATTTTGAAAACTCTATTTTATTTTTAAGTAAGCCGCTCTGTTATGGTTTTGTAAATAGATGTACTCAATTTTGATATATATATATGGTGTGTTTAAAACGATTCAAGTTCTTTCTCTTATAGCTAAAAATGAGAACTTTTATTAAAATCATAACTCTAATATTGATGAAAAATTAACATTTCTTGACTTAACTGTATCAGCTTGTTTAGGCTCTGCAGTTAGGTTAAGGGGTGTTACAGTTTGTGGTATCAGAGCGGAGGTTTAGTCTTTCTTGTAGATAGAAGAAGGCATATGAACACATCCTGGTTGGGAAACTCGATCAACTACTTGTTTATTTGCCTTTATGTTTATTTGATTATATTTCATTCCATGTTATTGTCATGATTATGCATTTATTATTGGCTAATGAATAGAATGAGATTGGGTAATGCATATCAGGTCATGGCACCAAAGAGGAAGACAATGGATGATCATGAGGGTAATCATAGTGTGGTGGACAGTTTGACTGATCTCATTCAACAAAAAACTAGAATGCATGATGAACAGATAAAACAATCGCTAGATATGCAATAAAGAACCCAAGAACAGAATCGGAGACTTCCTCCACCACAAGCTCGACAGGATCCTTCATAGGCTGTATATGAGAAGTTTAGAAAGATACAACCTGTTGATTTTACTGGTGGTTTGATAGAACCTGGTGGGAAGGAGCTAAACTTGTAGTGACTATGGAAGAGCTAACTTAGGAGAGGTTTAAAATAATATTTTTTTGATAAGTATTTCACTAGAGATGCTATGTCGCTCAAAGTAAAAGAATTTTTGGAGTTAAAATAAAGAGGGATGTCTATATGTGATTATGTGAGAAAATTTGAAAAGGGTTGCAAGTACGTGCCATACAATGCCAGAGACAACAATGAAAAGATGGATCATTTCTTGAGGGGCCTTAATCCTAAAATTAGAAGAGATGTGAGAATGTCTTCAGTAACAGAGTTTAGGGAACTGGTGGACAAGGCTTTGATGGTTGACTTAGATGAGAAAGAGATTGAGAAATTTCATCAACAAAAGAAGTAAGTATTCACTCTTAGAAATTTGAATCAGTGGAAGAAAGGAGAGCAAAAATTAAACCAATTGGACAGACTTCTACTATAGTTGAAAGGCTTAAATGTGCTAAGTGTGGGAAGAATCATTTGGAGAATGCTATAGTGGTACTAATCGTTGCTTTAAGTGTAAAAAGTCTGGACATATAGCAAAGGATTACCCAATAGTGCAGGGGAAAGTTCAGGGGAGAGTGTATGTAATGACATAAGAACAAGCCGATGTAGATGCTTCCGTATACAATGACTGTTCCATCCAGGGAAAAAATGGATTCCAACCAAATGTTAAGGGCTTGTTCCATTCAGATTAGTGATAGGACTCTCTATACAGATCTCATTGTTTTATCGATGCCAAATTTTAAGGTTATCTGGGTATGGATTGGCTTACCAAATATCATGCAACAATTGATTATAACAAGAAGATTATGATTTTTCAGCCACCTGGGGAAGAATAGTTTGTGTTTAGTGGTACCTTATTCTCATGGTCCTTACCAATTATATCTGCTTTGAAATCTCAAAAGATGTTGAATAAAGGTTGTGTTGGATATTTGGCAAGTGTTCTGGACACCTCAGTTGAAGCACAATTAAAGCCAGAAAATGTAGATGTGGTTCAAGAATTTCTTGAGGTATTTCCAAATGATTTATTGGGACTACCACCGAATCGATAGATCGAATTTGTGATTGATGTTATGCCAGGAACTACTCCTATTTCTAAAGCACCATACCGAATAACACCAACAGAATTGAAAGAGTTAAAAGTTTAATTGCAAGAATTGCTTGATAAGGGTTTTATTCACCCCAGTTGTTCTCCTTGGGGAGCACCTGTGTTGTTCGTGAAAAAGAAGGATGGTACATTACGGTTGTGCATTCATTATAGAGAGTTGAATAAAATAACAATCATGAATAAGTATCCACTCCCAAGAATAGATGATTTGTTTGATCAATTGCAGGGAGCATCTGTATTTTCTAAGATTGATTTGTGCTCTAGGTATCATGAATTGAAGATCAAGAAAGAAGACATATCAAAGACTGCATTCCGAACAAGGTATGAACATTATGAATTTTTAGTGATGCCTTTCGGTTTAACCAATGCCCCTACAGCTTTTATGGATCTAATGAATAGGGTGTTCAAGCAATATCTTGATAAATTTGTGATTGTGTTTATTGATAATATCCTAATTTATTCATGGGATAAAGAAGAGCACAAAGAACATTTGAAGATTGTGCTGTAGGTTCTTAAGAAAAAATAGTTGTATGTTAAATTCAAGGAGTGTGAATTTTGGCTTGAACAAGTGGTATTCCTAGGTCATGTAGTATCCAAGGATGGTATTTCTATTGATCCGGGCAAGGTAGCAGCTATCATTAAGTGGCCAACACTAACAAATATATCAGAAGTAAGGAGTTTCTTGGGATTAGCAGGGTACTATCGACTGTTTGTTCAGGGGTTTTCAAAGATAGCAACTCCAATGATAATGTTGACAAGAAAGAATGTGAAGTTCTTGTGGACCGATTCTTGTGAAAGAAGTTTTCAAGAACTGAAATATAAATTAACTACAACTCATGTTCTTACCATTCCAATTGGAATTGGTGGATTCGTGGTGTATAGCAATGCTTCAAAAAATGGTATGGGTGCTGTTTTGATGCAAAATGGGAAGGTTATTGCCTATGCTTCAGGGCAATTGAAGGAATATGAAAAGAATTATCCAACCCATGATTTGGAACTTGCTGCTGTGGTTTTTGCCTTGAAAATTTGAAGACATTATTTGTATGGTGAGAAGTGTGAGATATACACAGATCATAAGACTTTGAAGTACTTTTTTACCCAAAAAGAGCTAAATATGAGACAAAGAAGATGGTTAGGACTTGTGAAGGATTTTGATTGTGTGATCAAATATCATTTCGGTAAAGTGAATGTGGTTGCAGATGCATTGAGCAGAAAATCCACGTCTTCTCTTTTTCTTATACAAAAGTCAATATTACTGGATTTGCAGAGATTAAAACTTGAAATTGTACCTAAAGGGAAAAAGTGTTCGTTGTCAGCCTTAGTGTTGAGACCTGCACTTCAAGATAGAATTAGAGAAGGTCAAAAGGTGGACATGCATTTATGTAGATTGAAAAGAATGATTGAGGTTGGAAAGTGGCTAGACTTCTCTGTTACTGATGATGGGATTATTCGATATAAAAAGAGACTGTGTGTGCCGTTTGACAAGGCCATGAAAGGAGATATTTTAGAAGAAGCTCATACTACTCCTTACTCAGTACACCCAGGTAGCACAAAAATGTATAAGGACTTACAACAATATTATTGGTGGCCTAAAATGAAGAGAGATATAGCAAAATTTATGGCTAAATATCTAACTCGTCAACAAGTTAAGATTGAACATCAAAGACCATCAGGGTTGTTGAAGCCTTCGTTGATTCTAGAGTGAAAATGGGAGCACATTACAATGGACTTTGTGCTTGGATTACCTAGAACACAAAAGGGGTATAATTCCATATGGGTGATTGTTGATAGATTAACTAAATCAGCCCATTTTCTTCCAGTGAAATCCATATACAACATGGACGAGTATGCTCAACAATATATTAAAGAGATAGTCAGGTTACATGGGGTGCCAGTTTCAATAGTGTCTGACATAGATTCTAAGTTTTCATCTACATTTTGGAAGAGCTTAAATAGTGCTATGGGAATGAAACTTACATTTAGTACAACATTTCATCCACAAAGTGACGGGCAATCAGAGAGGGTTATTCAAATATTAGAGGATATGTTAAGAGCTTGTGTACTAGATTTTCCAGGGAGTTGGGATGCAAGCTTCCATTAGTGGAGTTTACTTATAGTAATAGCTACCAATCAACAATTGGAATGGCGCCTTATGAAGCATTGTATGGAAGGAAATGTAGATCTCCAGTTCATTCGGATGAAGTTGGAGAACAAAGCCTACTTGGTCTCGAAATAGTTGAACATACCACTAAGGTAGTGGAGAAGATACAAGAGAGAATGAAGATTGCGCAGAATAGACAGAAAAGTTATGCAGATAAATGGAGAACATATCTAGAGTTTGCCATTGGGGATTATGTGTTCTTAAAAGTAGCTCCCATGAAATGAGTTATGAGATTTGGAAAGAAAGAAAAACTCAACCCAAGGTATGTTGCCCCATTTGAGATTCTCGAAAGAGTTGGTGATAAAGCTTATAGAGTGGCCTTACCTCCATCATTATCTACTGTTCACAATGTTTTCCATGTGTCTATGTTGAGAAAGTACATTTTAAACCCTTCTCATGTGTTGAGTTATGAATCGTTGGAATTGACTCCTGATTTAGCTTATGAAGAGAAACCAATGCAAATTTTGGATCAGAAGGAAAAAGAGTTGAGAATGAAAAAGATTCAACTTGTTAAAGTATTGTGGAGGAATCATTCTATAGAAGAGGCCACGTGGGAAAGAGAAGAAGAAATGCAGAGCAAGTATCCAGAATTATTTTGTACGTCAAATTTTGAGGATGAAATTTTTATAGGGAAGGAAGGATTGTAATGCCCAATTCTCTCCTACATAGCCAATGTGTATTATTGAATTATGCATCTAATCAATGTGTATTATTGAGGATGAATATGCATCTAATCAATGTGTATTATTGAATTATGGCATAAAAATAGTATGATTGCAGTATTATTGAATTATGGCATAAAAATAGTATGATTGCAGTATTATTGAATTATGGCATAAAAATAGTATGATTGCACGAACTTGAATAATTGTTAATCTATACATGCCTAATTCCATCATCACATGATATAAATTTAAAGCATGTAAATTTACCAATCATTTAAAATTGATGTTTTTTTTAGTTTGGGAATTAATTCACAATTTTTCATGAAAAACTATTTTTTAGAATTTAATAATTAATAATTAATTTAAAAAACTCAAAAATTACATTTTTTGCATATGACACAAAACAGGTTGCAGACAAGCTGCTTCCTAGCAAACTGCCTCGATTAGCGCCACCAGGCGTCGTGCAGTTTACCCAGCTTGGTGCCGAGGCACCCCACTATACCGTCGACACCGTGAGCTCCAACGTGAGTTTTCCAAAAATAATTTTGGTGTCATACAATTTAAAATAATTTAAAGTCATGCAGAAAATTTCCAGAATTACATTTCCATATAAAATGCAATTAAACATAATTTATATCACATGAAAAATCATGCATGTTTCATGGACACAATCAAAGCGCAATAACCTGGGCTCTAATACCAGTTTTAAGTTCTTAAATTTTGGGATAACATACGCAGTGAAAATTTAAAAGTTTTAAACTATTGAAATAAAAACATTTATATCACATGTACAAAAACTAATCTCGAATTTGATGTAATTTTTTATTTGCATTTTAGATTGTTTGCTTAAATAAATTAGACAACTAAGTTTCGCAAGATATACCTTTCAAGCAATCTGATTATTGTAGGGCGTGAAGGAATTCAAATTCCTTAAGCTCCTCATGACCACCTTCATTGGATCTCCCAAAAAGACTCACCAAAGAGCTCCAAGCGTAGCCTCTCTAAAGATATCCACACTTCGAGCAAATCCACAAGTAAGCCCTTGCTAGTGAAAGCATACTCTTTGTTTCTAATCTAATTTGGGAGTGATGTATAATTAAATCAACAAGTAATTAGAAAAACTAAAATTTAATCAAAAAAGACGGAACCTTTTGATAAAAGACTTTTCTTGTAGAAGAAAATAAAAGAAATCACAAGAGAAGGAGAGGGAGAGGGTGGCAGAAAATTTAAGTAACTTTTCTGGAGCTTTTAGCCCTCTTGTGTATTTATATACACATGATGGTTTTATCCTAATCCCATTAGGTCTCCAACTCTTTCCTTCCTTATCTTCATCCCTTTTCTAAACCAATTAGGAAATCTTTTCCTTCCCTATCTCTTACTTCTTTCTTCTTCTCCAAGATAAAGACTTTTTGATTTTTTATGAGGAATGTTCAATTATTATAATTAAAAATCCTAATAGGCCTCTAACCCCATGGGCTTGGACTCTAATTAATTATTAAAGATCAATTAATAGATCTTATCAACTAATAAAGCCCAATTTAATTAATTGATCAAATCAATTAGCTAACTCATTCCCTAAAAGGCCACCTATACATGTTATATAAGTGTGGTAAAAATTTGGGAGTGATTGGATATGCTTAGGGATGTTAAAATTATCATGCAACTAAACTTGACAGCAAGAAAATATGAAAATGTGAATCTGCCACATTTGATCACTTAGCATGTTTCAACCTTGATATGTTGCTATTGAGTGTTAACAATTAGGTACATGCTATTAGAGTTATAATACTTCAATTACATGATGTTTTCATGCATTTAAGATGAGAAATTGAGGTATTTGAGGGCTATATTGGGTTCTAGTTTGTGAAAGCTTGATTGTTAGCTTATAGCTTGGTGTTTAAGGTCTAGTATGAGATTTTGTGCTTTCAACTTGCCAAATTGGGAATGGTGCTTGATGTTGGGTAATATTACAGGCTATTTTACATCTAAGGTTGGAGAGGAATACTAAACAAATTTAGACTAAGCCACCAACCAAGTGAAAGGTAAGTAAAGATTCATTTGCAACTACAATGCATAGACATAGTAGATGTGTGAATTATAAGTAATATCATAAATCATATGTGCATAGTAGAGGGCTCTCCATTGAGCATACATACATGGGCATTATCATTAGCACGTGCATGCATCATATACTAGCATTGTGATAAATCTTGCATTGCACGGCATGATTCAGAGAAAGAAAAATATTTTGTTGACCACTACTAGTGTACCGAAGCATGCATGGATTTGCATGGTGTTATGCATGGATTTGCAGGTTCGCGTGCATGGATTTGCATGCGTATGAGTATGCATGGATTTGCATGCTTATATGATTATTGGCCATTGGATTATGGCGGTATACAAAGTTCTTTTCCGGTGCATGAGATAGTAGCGTTGGTCAGGGGCCCAAGAAAGAAATGATTTTGAGAGAAATATTTTGATGCATAAAATTGCATTGTGAGCATAGCATTTTGAGTTGCATGACTTGATATTGTGGATTATTCTTTGACATGCATAATCTTTACTTGCTGAGCGTTAGCTCATATAGTTTATGCATTGTTACATTCTAAAGTGATTAATTGCCTAAATATTTACTTGAAATATGTTACATTTAGCTAAGAACTAAAAGTATGCAAAATGGTGCAATTTGATTGGTTGGTTGACTAGGTTGCATGGAATCATTCTAAATCGCCTTGCACTTGATTATAACACCAAAGCATCAATTTTTTTCATCTCCCTTACCCATAAACATGGCTTTTGGCATGAGAAAACACCAAACATGATGCAACCAATCATAGACCTCCACTTACCTCTCTTTGAAAGGTCAAAGAATTCATTTTCATCCATATTTCTTGTGGAAGCACCTCAAAAATGACCAGCCCTTATTCTCCTAAGTTCCTCCAAAATTTCTACACTCTCATACTCATAAAAATTGAATTCAATCCATAGGAATTCATAGAACGCAAACTAGAACAAGTTCTACCCTTTGTAAGCTTGAAAATCATTGATTTTGAAGCTTAATTCCAACTTAATCAAGGTATATTCTTTTTCAATATTTCTTATGATGAATTTGTAGTATCTTGGATGGTTACATGTTTTAGTATATTTTTGTATGATTGAAAACTTAAGTAAGTTACACTTGAAGCTAAAACCAAGCTAGTTAAGCTAGTTTTTAGCAAAATTGATAGTCTTGTGAAATTATTTAATTTACTTGTTTCTATTGATTTTGTAATACTTGTATTGTGTTTGAAGGTACCTAAAAATGATTGTGAACAATAGCAATTAGTTTGCTTAATTGAAGGTTAGAATCAATTTAAGTTAGAATCAAGGTTACATTATTTTAATTCGGATTGTGTTCATGTTTTGTGGGTTGCCCTAATTATGTTTGAATTATTAGTTATTTAATGGTTGTCCTAATGTTTAATGTCTTGAATTAGTAGTAAAATATGGAGTATGCATTGTTTTTAAGGTTATGTAATTGATATGGAATTGTTTACAAAAGATTGAAAAGTGTATATGATTTTAACTAGAATAGACTACATGATTTATAAAAAAGATATTAAAAGGTACATGAATTGATTATGTTAGGCCTTTAACACATCCTATCTTTCAAAGAGATTGGCCTTTTCACTTAGCACAAAGTGGACTTGAGGTAAGTTGAAGCTTTCATTTGTTGTATCACAAGAATCATATAATGTTGTTCATGTTTTAATGTGATTGTTATTATTTGTGAAATGATGTAATGTTTAATGCATTTATGGTTTATGAAGCATGATACTATTAAGGATATAATGAGGTTTTTTGAAAAGGAAGTATGATACTTGATTGATGGTCGGGTAGACAAGGGGCGTGGGAGGGACCGGCAGACCCAACAAATGGTGGCAAAACTTGAGGTTGAAAAACTAGTATAGGAAAGCCACAATGAATGAGATAGAATACGGCTAATACCTGAGGTTGAAAGACCAAGTATGGAAACCCCGTATTAGTTCTCTTATTGGCTAATCATTATGAACAGGTTTCGAAAACCACGGACTATCGCTATTAGTTAGGTATCACACTTCAAGGGTTCTAAAGAATAATTTATGAATGAAAGTTATTAAATAAAATATTGCATTTAATGATTTATGAGATGTGAATATATGTTATTTGTTATTACATCAATTTTATTTTACTGAGCCTTTAGCTCATTAGATTCATGTGATGCAGGTGGAAATGTACAGGTTTAGAAGTTGATTGAGTCTCTAGAGCGGCCGGATAGAGATTTGTTCATATGCCATGCTTTGACCTATTTTATAGTTTATTTTGAAAACTCTATTTTCTTTTTAAATAAGCCGCTCTGTTATGGTTGATATATGTATATGGTATGTTTAAAATGATTCAAGTTCTTTCTCTTATAGCTAAAAATGAGAACTTTTATTAAAATCATAAGTCTAATATTGATGAAAAATTTATATTTCTTGACTTAACTGTATCAGCTTGTTTAGGCTCTACAGTTAGGTTAAGGGGTGTTACATAATGGCCCATATACATCTGTATGGATCCAATCTATTTGATGTTTGGCTCACTCCACTTATCCAACAAATAGAGATTTGGTCTTCTTTCTTTTGAGGCAGGATTCACATGTTAGCGGTTATTGCTCATTCTTTAGATCAAGCAATTATGCTAACTTGTTAATCTTTTCTCAGAAATATGCCCTAATCTTGTGTGACATTGGCTCATGAAATTATGATTATCTAATTTTCTTTTATTTTGTTGAATTGTGAAAATGGGGTTATGGAAGTAATAATATATAAATAATTAATCAAAGAACTCAAATAGATAAAATCAGAACGTTTGAAAATGGAACAATTTCCATTCTTAATGATAAATCTAAAACATTATCTATATGAAACTGGAATAGAGACAATATTCTTAGTGACTTCTGTAATGAAAAGATAATTGTTTAAAACTATTACAAAACTATTCTCAAAAACTAGATTAACAGTGTCTGTAGCTAATGCAGCAACTCTTGCTCCATTCCCCATCCTGAGGACTATCTCTCCTCCATCCAGCTTTCTACTTCTTGTCTTCATCTATAAATTATTGCAGATATATGAGCCACAACTGGTATCTAATACCCAAGAAGTATTGTTAATAGGCAAGTTAACTTCAACAAAATATATACTTGACTCCTCAGGCTTGCAAGATACTCCTTGCAATTCTTCTTTCAATGCCCTGGTTTGCCGTAGTAATGACACTTGTCATTGGCTTGAGAATAAATCTTCCTAACACCACCCTTTGCCTTCAACTTGTTGGGCTTAGAGGAACCCTTTCCTTTCTTCTTTCCTTTCTTGGGCTTTTTAGCCTTTGATCCGGAAGAAGATCCAACAAGCAGAACCGGCTTATCCTTTTTCATTGTGGACTCAGCCAGCTTTAACATGTTCACAAGCTCAGCGAGACTAGTCTCCATATTGTGCATGTTAAAGTTGACAACAAAGGTGTCAAATGATGGAATTAGAGACTGTAGCAGAAGGTCCGTATAGAATTCATTCTCCATAATGGCTCCAAAGGATGCCAGCCTTTTAATAAGGCCTATCATCTTCAATCTATGATCATGGACTGAAGAGCCCTCAATCATACAACATCTAAAAAGCTCTTTTGAGATCTGATATCTCATTTGTTGAGTTCGTTCACCATACAACTCTTGTAGGTGAAGGAGAAACCTATAAGCAGTATCTTAATCCTCATTCTGCCTCTACAGTTCATTTGACATCGATGTCAACATGTAGCATTGAGCCCCCAGATTGTCATCGATATAACATAGGTAATCTACATAAGCCTCTGAAGCAATATCATCCGATGGAATCGAAGGAGGCACGGCATCAAGGACATATGCCCTTTTCTAAAATTGAAGAACTATCTTAAGTTTTCTTAGCCAATCGATAAAGTTAAGTCTATTTAGTTTGTTTTGTTCAAGGATTGTTGCAAGTGGATTCTTTGCCATTTTAGTAGAAAAATTTACAAAATATACACGAAATAGAAAATGAATAAACTATGGGAAAAACATATTCATTTAATATAAGGACTTTAATACTAAATGCCTCCAACTATTTTTTTTTAATTCCATCACCCCTAGTGGAATTTTGGGAAATCGAATTTTCTAGTAGGCTTGAGGTTCAATGAAAATATTTCACATCCTAATTTTATAAGCCTAAGAAATACTTATATCGATAGTCAACTCTTTAATGAAGTATCGCTATACAACCCTCAAGTTTGTTTTACCCCACCTCTTCTCATATATCCCAATTTTATGAGCCCATAAGGTACTAATACATATCAAATATTCGTGTAGATAGAGCATAAAGATGTCCCATGACTCATAGCTAACATAATGACGATTCCATCCCACCAGCGTCTTATTGCTTGGTAGAGATCACAGTTTCCAACACAAGACCACCCCACGACTCATGGCTAGTGATTAAGTACGGTAGCGATCGTCATGTATCTACCTTTGATGGTAGGCATGAAACGATAGGTCCTACCTAACTTATCTATTTTTGTTTAAAATCAAATTTTCTAAAAAAAATTCTTTTACTTAATTTTTATAAATTAAGTGGGATTTATCCAAGACCTCATCATAATTTAAATTAGGTTGGTTATTTAATGCATGATATCATAATTTAATTGTGAAAGCATAGAAGCATTAAATAAAATCCTAAGCATGCATCTAATACATACTTAAATAAATGGATGATCATAAACCAATCCTATGTGGTCTATTTGAGCCAAAAATGGACCTAAGATTACTTTAAGGGTAATAAAATGGAATAGAACCTATTCTATTACATAATTGTGTCTCATACAAATTTGGGCCTTCATTGGAACCTCATTCTAGATTCTTCTACGTCTTCCAAAGAAAAAGAAAAACCTCGCCACCTATTCTATTCTCTTTACAGAAAAATAAATAACTTACATAGATGGAATAAGAGGCTCACAGACCCTATTTTAAAACCCAAAAACATTATATAAAATCAATCACATTAGTCCAATGGTTCATGATCATCCCATACGTGCTTATAATTTACATCACATGCAATTATCAAAACATGTAAATTTATCAAGTTGTTTAATGCAATTTTTTACTTGGGACAATTTTTAATTACTTGAAAAATATTTTTTCTTTGAAAAATAATTTTTCAGAAATTATTAAAATTAACATTTAATTTTAAAATTCCAAAAAATCAAAATAAAACGGACTTAAAAAAACAGCGCAACAAGCAGCACGAAGGCGGGCTCACATGTGTTATGCCCTTTTCTAATTTAAATATTTAAACAATTTAAATAAGCAATTAAAACAATTCCCTATCATGAATTGCTTAAAGCATGCAAAATCAAATTTTACATACTAAACATTAATTTAAATAATTTAAAAAATATGCATCCATAAATCCAAAATTCACTGAATAAGAAAAACCGTAGCTTTGATACCACTATTGGGTTTGCTATAATCGCAGGGGCATGCGCAACGGAAGCAATTCTAATTAAATAAATTTATCAAATAATTTTATTTTCTTTTCTTTTCTTAGAGAGAAAAATAAAAGACTTAACAAAATAATTTTTGCTAAATAATTCATGTAATTTCCATCCATCCCTATATAGGGGCTGAAAATTTGCTCTTACTCCAACTCTTGGAGAGTTTGTCAATTTTGAACCACTTCAAAGTTTGATCTTAGAAGGATTCTAAATCTTCCAACAACTCTTCTATTTTTCTCTCTCCAATGCATATGGACTTGTTTGAGACTACATTAGTCATCAAAATTGTCTACATACATTCTTGATATTAATTTAAACTCTTCAAATAATATTAAGATAGATATATATCAAATATATACCAAAAATATATTTATATATAAAATAAATCCTAATGGCTGATTTTTATCCTATAAAAATCGGTTACTTAATTTACTAATTTTTAAATATGTTAATTAAATCAATCATATTTATTTAATTTATTCTCTTCATATTCGAGTGGACTTCTTAAATTATCCACATTAACTTTTGGGCTTGGACTTAAAAATCCACAAATTAATCTAATTGATTTAATTTCAAATTAATTAATCCAGTTAATTATTTATAATTACTCCAATTACGCTTTCTAATCAAATTAAGTCCAACTAAATAATCTAGTTACTTAATTGAATAATTTAATTTAACCATTAAATTAAATAAAACTCTTAATTAATTAATTAATTTTCAACTATTGTATAAATCCCAAAATTAGAAATATTACCTTTCATAAGGATGTGTGACCCTCTTAGGTTCACTACTAAGCTAGTAGTAGGCTTGCAACATTTGCAACTTAGGAATAGCAATTATTTCAATTAATTAATCCACTTGGAACTAACTCCTTAATTTCAAGAACCTCACTATCCATGAAACCACCTAGCAAATAATCATGGCAAACTAGTCTTAAGTAAAATAGCAAGTAAACTTATTTCAGTTGCAAGTACCATACACGTATAGTCCTTTCAATAACTAATATCCTGATTGAATCTACGACATAGATTATAAGTCAAAACCCTAAATGATTCAATAATTATAATCCCATTTCAAGTTCCAATAATTCCCGAT
This sequence comes from Paulownia fortunei, assembly GCA_019321725.1. NCBI lineage: Eukaryota > Viridiplantae > Streptophyta > Magnoliopsida > Lamiales > Paulowniaceae > Paulownia > Paulownia fortunei. The sequence goes on from CM033108.1 coordinate 11,667,483, forward strand.
TAATCGTAATTCATCTTGCCTTGGCCAAGGTCTTTGAATCACAAACTATAAAAACATAGGAGATTCTCTTATTTAAAAAGACAAGTGTCGAATTCTATGTTGGCCACTGATAAACCTCCATGCACATTAGTGCAACACCCAACATATCCCCTTTGTGATTGTCAAGCAATCAAAAGATATGTCAAAGTGTTGCAGGATACACACATTGCTACCATCATACCTCAAGTCCGAGGACTATTCGTGTACTATCGCAACATAAAAATTCTTATTTTGACAAGCAAAGCCTCTAGCTAAGAATTTTTTGCGGGCTATGTTCGGTGTACTTGTTCCCTAACAAGCACCTACATGCATGTATTTGTGCCTCTACGCTAATGTTAATAGAATGCTAATGTACATACTGAGCTATTTGATGTCCCATCTCAAAAAAGCTCTCGACTCGAAACTTATTTAAGACCAAAGTCTTAGGGGCATGTTCCATGATCGCCATCATATGTGCGACCATGTCCCGTTTGTAAATTTGGTCTAAGGACTTTATCTAATGTGCAAGACATCAATGATCCTACTCTACCAGATATATCTTTTTGGCATGACCATTGGACCGATTGTGGGCCGTTGATCAACATGGTTGCACCTAAATTAATTGAAAATCGATTGGGTATTGTCAAATATTTTTGGCAAGAGAAAAATTGGAGTTTCAATACACTGGAGCTTATTTTACCAAATGTAGTAGTGCTAAAATTTTTGAAAATTCCAATTCAAACTGAACTGGAAGTTGTAGCAATATGGAAACTCTCATCCCATGGTAATTTCTCCATGAAAATAGCGTGGGAAAGTTGTACACAAATGTTAGATATTTTATGTGCCACGTATAAGGTAATTATCTTTCAACTTAGTTAAGAGATCATTATGGTATGATAATTGTCTGTTAATTTAGTTAAAAGATAATTATGGTTTGATAATTATCATGTGTCAAATCCTATTGATCAATATAGAGATATTCTCTAATTATTGCACACATTGATGGACCGTGTGATTAGAAATAAAGCCTATTAGAAGCTAGTCCTCTCTCAACCCACTAGTCGATAATTTTTTCTCCATCATAAAAGTATACGTAAGAACTAAAGGGTCAAGAGAGAGAAACACGATTTTCTCCACAATCCTTTTCTGGTTGAATTCAACACTAACATTGAGAAAGGTATGTTTTCTCTTTACTATAATACTGTGAAAATCATGATGTTTTAAAATTTTAGGCATTAATGTTTATGCAAAATTATATTTTTTATTTGAATAACTAAAGAATTTCCTAACATGTGGTATCAGAACTTTTAGTTTAAGAACTCATGATTTTCCAATTAAGATAATTAATCTTTTGTAATTATGAATTGCTATGAATTATGTTTTTCACTGCAATTTACATTAATTTATGAATGTTGATGTTAATTGAATTTTAATTAATTCTCCACATGAAAGATTTATATATGTATGTGTATAATTTTATACATGTCGGAATAACTTAAAGTTGTAGGCCTTTTTAATATTATGTTAGTCATCAAAGGGGACAAATCGTGAAGTTAATATCTATCGAATTATATAATATCTATTATTTAATTTGACATCTGTATCATGAATAATTTATTAGTCGCCACAATGGCTAAACTAAAAGTTTTTCATAGAAGTCAAACACCATTAAATTCAATTACCCCTGGTTACATAATGCTATTATGAGATAACATGATGATATATAATTTTATGGGTATATTGAAGTTCATTGATTATAGAATATTTAAGGATCACCTAAAGGTTGATCAGTTATAATCATAAGCATGATCATGGTTAATTGATGTACTTGATTTGGTATGTTTAGTATATTCAAAGATAGAAAGCTTGTCTAATTGGAGTAGATTTAATTACCAATTATGTGAAATTAAATTCTGGCATCAATTGTGTTTATTGTGGTACATTGTTGGATCACCCAAAGGAGAACTTCATTGTATATTTATTATCTTCATGAATGTTCATGTTTAAATTTGTATTATATGTTTAAGTTTAAAACTTAAAGCAATAATGAATGAGCATTTTATATACTTTGCAACATATATTTCTGCCTCTCATCATTAGCAAGCTTAGTCTATTATGAAGTTCAATAGGCTTATTTTTTATGAATGGTCCGAACAAGTCCAGTTTTATCTAGGGTGTTCTGGACCTTGATTTGGCACTCACGACTAATAAGACTGCTGATATTAATGATTCTAGTAGTAATGAACAAAAGTCTTTCCATAAGGCTTAGGAAAGATCTAACATACTGAGCTTTATGCTTATATGGATGATAATAGCAGATAATATTAGGTTAACGATTCCCAACATAGATAGTGCTAAGGAATTTATGAAGTTTGTGGAAGATCATTCTTAGTCTTATTTTGTTGATAAGTCGGTTTCTGGGACACTAATAGGTACGTTAACCATCATGAGGTTTGATGGTTCTTGTACAATGCATGAACATGTCACTAAGATGACAAGTATATCACCAAAATTGGGATCCATGGTATTGAAAGTGAGTGATAACTTCCTTGTGTAGTTTATTATTAACTTATTGCCTCATGCATATAGTCCATTCCAAATTAATTACAACACTATAAAAAATAAATAAAATATGATTGAATTGCAAAGTATGCTTATTCAAGAGGAGGCAAGACTTAAGAAGTAAGGTATTCACTCAATTAATCTCGTGGGTCAATTAGGAGCTAAAAAGAAATCAATAAAGATGAATGAAAAGGGCAATAAAGAACCACCAAAGATTAATGGGTCATCTGCCCAAATTCACAAGAAGGAACGAAAGAATAATACGTGTCGTTTCTATGGAAAACCTAGATACTATTAAAAAGATTGCCTAAAACGTAAGGCAAAGTTCGTAAAGAAAGGTAAGCCTTATAATACTTGGCAGAAGTTTCTTATAATACTTGGTGGATTGGTTTTGGTTGCACCACTCATGTTTTAAATATGATATAGGGATTCCTTACGACCCAAACTATAAACCCAAATGAAAATTTTGTGTTCAAAGCACCAGTTAAAGCCATCGGAACATATTATTTGATTTTAGATACTTATTCAAACACTTTATGTTTCTTCTATTTCTGGAAACTTAGTTTCTTTATCTAACCTTGATACAGTTGGATACTCCTTTATGTTTGGAAATAGATGTTTCAGTTTGTTTAAACATAATCATTTTTTCAGTTCCAGTGTTCTTTGTGATGGTGTATACAAATTAAAGCTTGATAATCTTTTTGTTGAGACTCTATTGACTTTGCATCATAATGTTGGCACTAAATGTGGTTTAGTGGATGAAAGTTCTGCTTACTTGTGGCATAAAAGTTTGGATCACATATCCAAAGAAAGAATATAAAGATTAGTAAAGAATAAAACTTTTAATGATTTGGATTTTACTGATCTTGGTATTTTCGTGGATTGTATTAAGGAAAAATACATAAAACACACAATTGAGAAAGAAGCCATAAGAAACACACAACTCCTTGAACTTATACACATTGATATACGCAGACCTTTTGATGTTTCATCTTTTGGTGGAAAAAAGTACTTTATCACTTTTATTGATGATTTTTCACATTATGGTTATGTCTATTTTTTGCATGATAAATCTCAATCAGTAGACACCTTGGAGGTGTTTATTAATGAGGTTGAGAGACAAATAGATAAAAGGTGAAATTATCTGGTCTGATAGAGATGGTGAATATTATGGAAAATATGATGAAAATGGACAATATTTAAGTAAACTTGCTAAGTTTCTTGAAAAGCGTAGCATATGTGATCAATATACATTACCAGGTACACCGCAATAAAATGGTATTGCAGAATGACGTAATCGTACTTTAATAGATATGGTTAGGAGTATGTTAAGTAATTCTTTTTTACCCTTATCGTTGTATATGCATGCTTTGAAAATCATCGTATATGTATTAAATAGGGTTCCTAATAAGGCAGTTCCAAGAATACCTTTTGAACTATGGATAGAAAGAAAACCTAATTTAAAGCACCTATATGTTTGGGGTTACCCAGCGAAAGTAAGAGTTTATAATCTATATAAAAAAAATTGATTCAAGAACAACTAGTGGTTTTTTCATTCGTTATCCAGAAAAATCAAAAAGGTATAGATTTTATTATCCCAGCTATAGTACAAAAATTGTTGAAGCTGGAAATGCTAGATTCATTAAAAATGGTCAAATTAGTGGGAGTTTGGAACCACATAAAGTGGAAATACAAGAGGTTAAGGTGGAGATTGCTTTACCTAAAAATTCTTCTCATGTTATTATTCCTACATTTGTTGAACTGTTTAACAACTTACAAGAACAATAAATAAATGATCAAACTCCTAATAATGAAACTATTGCCAATAAACCTACAGTGGATGAACCACATCAAATAGCATTAAGAAGGTCTGAAAGGCAATGAAGACCTGCTATCTCTGATGATTATGTGGTTTATCCACAAGTCATAATTTGACATAAGAATTGATGGTGATCCAGCTTCTTTTTCACAAGATATGGAAAGAGCTAATTTTACTAAATGGTTAGATGTCATGAAAAAAAAGTTGAGATCAATGGCTCATAATGAAGTCTGGGATCTTGTAAAATTTTCATAAAGTTGTAAAAGAGTTGGGTGTAAGCGGGTCTTTAAGACCAAACGCGACTCTAATGGAAATATCAAATGACATAAAGCTAGACTTGTTGCCAAAGGTTTGATTCAGAAAGATGGTATTGACTACAAAGAAACCTTTTCTCTAGTTTCTAAGAAAGACTCATTGAGAATTATCATGACAATAGTGGCTTATTATAATTTACAACTCTATCAAATGGATATGAAAACCACTTTTTTGAATGGAAGCTTAGAGGAAGAGGTTTACATGGAACAACCTGAGGGATATTTAGTTAAAGGAAAGGAACACATGGTGTGCAAACTTAAGAAGTCGGTATACGAACTGAAGCAAGCTTCTCGATAATGGTATCTTAAGTTCAATGATACTATCACTTTATTTAGACTTAAGAAAAACACTATTGTTCAGTGTATATATTTGAAGGTCAGTGGGAGCAAGTTTATATTTCTGATTCTGTATTTCGTTGATATCTTGCTTGCTACTAATGATCTTGGCTTATTACATAAGACCAAGAAGTTTCTCTCTATGAACTTTGAAATGAAAGATATGGGTGAGGCTTCCTATGTGATAGGAATTAAAATATTTCGTGATAGATCATAAAGATTATTGGGATTATCTCAAAAAGTATATATCAATAAAGTTCTGGAGAGATTCAATATGGAAAAGTGTTCTCCATCTGTTGTTCCAAGTCAAAAAGGAGATAAATTAAGCCTTATGCAATGTCCAAAGAAAGAATTGGAACATAAATCAATGGAACAAATTCCTTATGCTTCTATCGTTAGGAGCTTGATGTATGCTCAGACTTGCACCAGGTCAAACATCAGTTTTGTTGTCATCATGTTGGGCAGACATCAAGGTAATCCTGGAATGGAGCATTGGAAAGTTGCAAACAAAGTATTGAGATACCTACAAGGAATGAAAGATCACATGCTCATGTATAATAGATCCTATCATCTTGAGGTGATAAGATATTCATATTTAGATTATGCCAGATGTGTGGATACTAGAAAATCCACATTCAGCTATTTGTTCCTTTTAGCTGGAGGAGTAATCTCATGGAAGAGTGCAGAGCAATCAGTCATTACTGCATTCACTATAGAAGATGAATTTGTGACATGCTTTGAGGCCATTGTTCATGGATTATAGCTGCGGAACATTATTTCAGGACTTGGAATTGTCGATAGTATTGCCAAACTGCTAAAAATTTATTGTGATAATTCCACAGCAGTGTTCTTTACTAAAAAAACAAGTATTCCAAAGGTGCTAAACACATGGAATTAAAATACTTTTGCCATTTAAGAAGTTAAAAAAAAAAGAGTATCAATCGAACATATTAGCACCAATCTTATGGTTGCGAATACGTTAACAAAAGGAATGTCACCAAAGACATTTACTGAACATGTCGAAAGAATGGGCATTAGTGATACATTATGATGATAGTTTATGTTATTTATATATTTGACACTCTAAGCTCACTTATTGAATGTTTCTGATAAATTAATGCATCCTATTTCACTATGTTAATGTATATACATAAATGAATTATAATGATAATAACATGATTTGTCTATCATGAGACATTAATGTTGGACCATTATGATATCTCTCATTAAGGTCACATTAAATATAGAATTGATATTGTAATACATGGAAAGGACTATGTCAATCGAAGAACGTACAATCACCATGATTTATATTAGTTTTTACTTACTGATAATTTATGATTTGATCAATTAAGAAAGGATTTCACTTCTATTGCGCATTATGTTTATTATTAAACTATTAAGTTGAATGATGCCACATGGGCCAAGTAGGAGAATGTTAGATATTTTATATCCCACATGTCCTATTTAAGGTAATTATCTTTCAACTTAGTTAAGATATAATTGTGGCATGATAATCATCTTATTTTAGATAATTATCTTTTAATTTAGTTAAAAGATAATTATGGTTTGATAATTATCACGTGTCAAATTCCATTGATCAATAGAGAGATATTCTCTAATTATTGACACATTGATGGATCGTGTGATTATAAATAAAGTCAATTAGAAGCTGGTCCTCTCTTAACCCACTAATCAATAATTATCTCTCCATCAAAAAGGTATACGTAAGGACTAAAGGGGTCAAGAGAGAGAAACATGATTTTCTTCACAATCTTCTTCTGGTTGAATTCAACATTAACATGGAGCAAGGTAAGTTTTTTCTTAATTATAATATTGTGAAAATCATGAAGTTCTAAAATCTTGGGCATTAACGTTTATGCAAAACTATGTTTTTTATTTACATAACTAAAGAATTTCCTAACAACAAAAATGCCCAATGCAGTGTATTCAATTGGTTTTTTTTTTGAATCAATTTATAACACTTACATCTTCTATTTTTTTGTGGAAGCTATGGCATAACATCTTACCACTAGACAAACAAATGAAAGGTTGTGGTTTTGAACTCCCTTCATTTGCTATACGGCATGTCCAGAATCAAAGCGACATCTTTTTACCTACTGCCCCATTGCAGCTCAGGTGTGGTATTTTCTTGGTGAGATTTTTCATTTGAGTAATCCCCATACAAGAAACATAATATTTATGAGTCATTCTAAGGTTGCTCATAGAATCTTTTATCTCGTTGGGAGTAGAGAACTTCATCTTTGTGTAGTTGCCTTGATCGGGGCATGGAGTTAGTTTTAGTGTGGAGTTAGTTGATGCCTTCGATCAAGGTATGGAGTGTTGATTCTTTGTGACATGATACAGAGCTGACTGATGTTGTTGGTCAAGTCTGCCAATTAGGATATGGTGTGTGTTTAATCTCCTCTTTATCTTTCTCTCGGGTTGTACTAGTTGTCGTTTATCTACATTTCTATTGTCATCTTCACTTTACATATTCTTGAAGTTGGAGCCTTCTCTTTCTTGAATGGACAAAATGATAACATTTTTGCAAAAGATCATGTGTGAGTAGCTTGGCTTCTAACTTCCTATTTATTCTGAAGTCTTCTTGTCTCTGCTTGATCCTCAACTTGGTATATGTTAGATTTTTACGAGAAAATATGGCTGGCAATGCCTTCTTTACTACTCGCAGGACAATTGTTCTAGGGGATATGCTGAATTCTGCTTAATATGAGTGCACTCTGAATGGAGGATCTTGCTTTTGCATCAAATTATGCTCCAAGGGGATGCACTTGTCACTCTAGGGAATGCACTTATCGCTAAACATGAAGAGTACGCTCTCAGAGCCCGCTTGTCGCCAAATATGAGAAGTGCACTCTAGTGGGGTGCTTGTTGTTAGACTTCACGAGTGTGTTCCAAGTAGAGCCTTTTATCTCTGAGCTTGAGGAAGACGCCCTTGGAGAAGATGTCTATCGTTGTATTGGGGGTGTTCTTGCTTCTGTCTTGCTTTATTAGAGATTGGGCCCCCCAGTGCTCGCTCCCAGCTAATATGGCTACTAATAAGGGGGAGATTGTTTCTTTGCTTCAACGATAACTACTGTGAGGACATGTATTCTTACAAATGGCGATGTTGAGTAATATTGCAGTTGTGATGTATAGAACTTCTCCACTTCTTTAGATTATGTCGCACGTCTTCATCAGGACAAAGATACTCATTACTGCTTTTGAGTACAAGTTTCTCTTATTCTTGACGATTATTTTGGCTTGGTATTTTCATCTCGATCTCTGGAAAGGAACTTAACTACCAACTTTCTCTTAATTATTAGCTTTTTTCTTCCATAGTTCTCCCTCTCTTCTCGCCTCATCTTGGTTCTTTCAGATGCTCGGAAAGAACCCTGTCCTTGTTAGGACAGAGGCTACTAAAACGTTAGGGTGGAAACTTCAGACTCTTGAGACCTTGTGGATGGATGTTTCTAAAGTCGCTGGGGTATGAACTCCTAAGGCTATGAGGATAAACACTCATGACTTCAAAAGTTTTTGGATGAGGTTCTGAGGTCGCGTGGGTGTGAGTTCCCGATGGTGCGAGCTTCTTAGGCCGTAAGGGAGTGCGGGCTTGATGGCACCAATGCACAATGGTGCGAGGATGTGAGGGCACACAGGCGTGGTGTTGCGAGGGCACAATGGCATGAGAATGGGAGGTAAGAGGGCACGAGGACATGAGGCTGTGATGATACAAGGGTGCAAGCTCTTAGAAGTCGCTCTTGCTAAGGTATCTTCTGATGATATTCATTTGCACTACCGTGAATGTGTCATGATTTGCAAGAAATGCTAAAGCTGGTCTTTGAAAGTCTTAATTTATCCGTTATGATCAAATTAGAGTTACCTCAATCACACTATTAAATTGATCCTTATTCCATTATCTCGTATTCACTGGCATCGAACCTCATTACATGACATCCTCTATAAGATGTGTTTCCAGCTCCACCCATTGACTCTTATCTCAAAATGAATATGCATAAAAGTAACCCATTTGCTATGACATTAACAATGCCTAATAAGTAAGAGAAAAGCAAAGTTTTTGATAATGAAATATTACGAGATTACTAAACTAAATGAACAACGAGCATCAGCTGTTTATTTGTTTATTTTTTCTTTCAATCAAAGAGCTTAAGGTCATTAGTATTGATAAACCCCAAGATGAGGAGGGTTATTCTATTGAATTAGAAAAAGGTTATGTGTCAAAAATCATTGGAAAATTTTAAGAACAGTAATGATAAGAACACAAAAGAGGTTAAAGTAGTTACAGATAGGACAAGGTATAATAATGTCATACATATGTACTTGGACGTAGTGAGAAAGCTTGACTTTGTTTGTGCCATTTTTGTGCAGCATTGGAGCACCTATTGAGACATCCTGAATTGCTTAACTTTGTTGTTTTGCTCATCACTTTGAGATAGTACATGTGTGTGCAAAAAGAGTCTCAAGAGTCTCGCAGAAACATAATAGGTGGGCCCATTTATCACCTTTTTGCATCCTATTAATTCTCTAAATCTTATATCTTTTATCATAAACAATGACACCAAAGGCCAAACCAATTTAGCTATTGAATTTTTTATTTTCATCTCAGGATTTTGGTGCACAATGGCATGCAAGAAGAATTATCCCCTTGCTCATTTTGTGGTATATTAGGCAAGAAATCATGCAAAACATAGAAACAGGCGTCCTATTGTTACTGCAAAATTTTGGGAGCATTAACATAGGGCTTAGTCTAATAATCTGTTGGGTACATATTTCCAGAAAGGTAACACGGATGTAGCTTCTAACGGGTGTTCAACATTTGCAAAAAAAATATGAATAGGCTAATATTAGTCTATTGGAAAAAATTGCAAACAAATTTGATCAAATTAAATTACAATGGGGCCGGTAAAGGAAACCCTAGAGTGGCTAGGAAGGGGGGCATTAATCAAGATACATGGGATCACCAAAACTTGCTTTCTATTCATACTTGGGTCACTCGATGAATGTATTTAGAGTTATTTGCTTTGGTTAACATGCAAGTGATTATATTCTTAATTCAGGGTCAGCAACTAGTAAATTGTAAACTCCAATGTTTGTCTTGCATTTTTGGGTTTTGGGATAAACATTAAAATTTCTCACATCTCGACTGAAGGAAACCAGATTGTTGATTACTTTGCCAATTATGCATATAGTAGCTTATCTTCAAGAGTTTTAGATCCAGCATAGCTACAGCAAGATATTAGAGGGATCATTTAGATTGATAAATGTAATCTCCTTTGTTTTTATATTTCTTGAACTTATGCAATGTAAAAGAGTAGCAATCTATTTTTTTTAACATCATCATATGTAACAGAATTAGTACTCCTTATTTATTGCTTTTGAAATGTAAAATTTAATTTTTATTTATGATTAATAAATAGGTAGAAGTCTACGCCAAAAATCACCTAGATGTAGGTGGTGTTTGATAAAAAAGAATTCATAATGGCTTGACTCGATGATAAAATTCAAAAACCCTCATCTATTTTTTATCCAACATTGGCCAATATTTTAAACTCTAGTACACTAGAACATATAGCTGATTTATCTATTCATCTAAATAGGTGATGGATCCTTTGTCACGCAATCAAAAAATAAATCAAAGTATATTTTGATCAGTTTTGGTATAGTCCTGTGCATTTTTGATCCAGTCTCTGTGTACTGTGATAATAATGAGATGATTGCACAATCAAACAAGCCCCTCTCATTAAAATCTAAGCACATTATGAGGTGATACCATCTTATTTAGGCAATCGTTAGTAGAGATAATGTCAAAATGGAAAGAGTTGCCTCGGTAGAAAATATAATAAATTCACTGACTAAACCCCTAACTCAGTGGGTATTGAAGGGCAACTTAAGAAGATGGGTTTCAGATACAAAGGCAATTGACTCAAGAGCAAGTGGGGGTTATTAGAGTAGTGTCCAATGAGCTAATTAGATTGGCCACTTATTGTGCTCTTGTAAAATATTCTTATTCAATTAAAATTAATAAAATGGCAATTCATCAACTTTACCTACACATAACATATTTAGATGAAATTTCTAGACCAATTATAGTGGTGATGACGAATATGCATCCTTGGCTTTGGTCTTATAACATTCCAAGTCAAGAATCATTAATGCAAGACATCAGTGAATCTAGTAAACCTTGCGCATATGATGTAGGATTGTATGAGAGTGCCTCATTCCATGGACACCAATGTTATGATATTAGTGCATATATAATGGTACTTGTTAGAGAACAAATACACTGAATAACCCCTCCTGGAAATTCCTAATTGGAAATAATATTTTTGAATGGAAAATTTCTCTTTATGATAGTGCATAAATTAGTCCTTAGACTTAAGGCGCTATGGTAACTTTGTGCATAACATATTGTACTTTGATTTATTTCAATAGCGTGACAATCACAGGAAAATATTTGGGTGCACTATCTTTATATATAGAGGTTAATGAGTGACCAACAAATGATCTATCACCTATATAGATAAATATGTGAATCTCTTGTGTATTTCATTATTCTTGACTTGGAAGTCCTTGGCCAAGGCCAGATTAAAGTTAGAAAAGGGTTAAATCATAGAGTCATGCAATTATGAACTTTTTTTTCAATAAAGGAAAATACTGACTGGTTCTCCACCCAACTCCCCTTCAAGTAACTCGAACGTATGACCAACTAGGTTGTAGGGGAAAGGTGCCTATCAACAGGCTATCTTATCTCATTGAGTTATATAACTATGAATGAATACATAGTTTATGAGCTATTAAGATGTCAACTAATAATTCATACCCTAGGCTAAATCGGGAAGTTAGTTACTAAAAAAACCGTATTTACATGATAGTCATAATTGAAAAGTTATGCTACTTAATCTATATCTAGGTCTAACAGTGTGTTGCTAGACACTACACATAATTTTTGGGTTCTTGGAATTAATGTGTTAATTTTAAGAGGATTAGATAATCGAATTTACTAATCAAAACAATTGGTTTTTTGGTTAACTCACACGAGTTGTTAGCCAACTACAAACTTATTATTGAACCTAAAGGCTCAAACACTAACTTAGATAAGTTCATTTATTTTTTTAATTTAATCTAAGTGTTGCATTAAATTAATTAATATGATTAATTCAATGGCTTAAATTAAACTAAGTAAACTATATCAATCAATTGATAGGATAAATCAATTGGACCTAATTGAATTAGGGAGTCAGAGCCAAAGTAATAATTAATTGATTAGAGTAATTAATTATAATAACTGAATTAATTCATAGGATGAATTAATTTAATTGATTAGATAAACTAAATTAGGTTTATTTAATTAATTAGGCTCAAGTCCATTAGGTGTGGGCTTGTTGGTGTTGGATTGGAAAAATCATGGGATGGGTACACAACAAATATTTAAAAACTTAAACATGTATAAATTAATGCGCTTAATCAATTTGTGTTCTGAATTAGTCACTTAATAAATTATACAAAATATTTGGCAAATCATATACCTAAAAGCACTCCGGCTAATGTAGGGTGTGAAACAACTTAAATCGATAGCCCCAATTAGAAACCGATTCACTGCAGACTCCAAGCATCGTTCCTCTATAGGTATCTACCCTTCGGACAAGTCCACAAATTATCAATTCTTTCTATCGAATTAAAATTTGTTTCTAATCCAGGATTTGGGCTAAAAGCTTGATGTGTGTGGGATGCACAACACGGACAAGTAAGTGCACTAATCACAAATAATAGAATGTGTGAGGTGTGGGGTTGTTGTGTCCCAAAGGAGTGTGTATACAATCACCAAACTATGAAACTCTAGCTATATTTAACCTGTCGAATATTTCATGAGTGGATAAAAACTAAAGTATTAGATAAGAATGAAAAATTTCAAATCAAGAAGAGAACAAACCTGATTCATTTTGTTGGTTCACCAATCCAACAATCCATTTGTAACAATCCATATGAAATCAAGTGAGGAAGGGTTAAGGTGTTGGTTCACTAATCCATTTCGTTGAGAAATATCACCGATTATGGTCTGGAAAATTACCTAATTCGTGTGACAATGGAGTTTTTGATTATACCCTATGTTCTTTCTCAAGAAGTACCGATTCTACTCCTATCTAGCAACTTACTATATCTCTATGTAGATTTAACCAAATAAAAGTGCATTACAATTTGTCAAACCCACTAGCCTTCAACAGAAACAGGTTATGCCTATAATTATTGCATGTACCAATTCATATATTTCTATATTCAATTAGTCCATGGCATGTATTACACACGTACTTGTTGCAATGCTCCCTCTTGATCTCAATCACTACAAAAAAAATGAATTCAAAGTTGGCTAAACTTTATAAAGCATTAAGTCCATAATACATGCTCATCAAGAATTAAAGACTTTCCAAACCATAATCAAGCAACAAATTTATAAATTCATGGATTGGCTTCCCATACCTCGACTAATGGAAGTTTAATTTATATTAAAATGATCAAACCATATTTTGTTCGTTAACATCATGCATCTTCACAATTTCAACAAGTTAAAACCAAATTTGAAAGGAATAAGGGAAAAAATTACAACCCAAGCTCTTAAATCCACTCTCAAGCTCGAATTCTTCAATTCTTCACTTAATTCTTCAAGTCCAATGCAGAATCCTCCTCCTCATGATGTCAATTCCAGCTTTCTTGAATGGGTGTGTAATTGGTATGGAGTGTGTGAGAATTGTTTATAAAATATTGAAGATCGTGAGAGAAAAATGAGAGAATTTAAATTGTATATCTAATGGAGAGTGATAAATTTGTGTATCTTATGTGTGAATAAACAAAAATATGCTAAAAAGTATGTTGGAACGCCACTTATCATATCATCAAGCAAAAGAAATAAAACCTATTATGCAACGTGATGTCACAACACTAGGATAACTAGCACCACGACCCCAAACACTCTATTTCCTCTATCACTTTTTATCCAATTTGCACTGCGGCTCTTAAATTCCTCCACTTTGGTGCTGCAGCGCTGAAATCCTTCCTCTGATCGCACTATAATGCCCATTTTGGAAATACAGCTTGAAATCTGTAATGTCCAATTCTCAATTCTCTCCTACATAGCCAATAATAAACATTTTGCATCTAATCAATATGCATTATCGAATTATGGCATACAAATAGCATGATTGCATGAACATGAATAATTATTATTATATGCTTCAGTTATGCTTTAACGTGCATTAGTACATAAAATATGAGATCAAACTTTTGTAACATATTCCTTAAGTGCCTTTTTGCAGTGAAAAGCTCGGTATCTCGGTTAAGGAAGATTGATGTACTGAATGGCCATGAAATAAATTATTCATATTGCTCCATACTTGTTACATTCTAAAGTCATTAGTTGCCTAAATATTTGCTTTAAATATGTTACATTTGGGTAAGAAGTAAAAGTATGCAAAATGGTGCAATTTGATTGCTTGATTGACTAAGTTGCATGAAATCATTTTAAACCACATTGTACTTGATTATAACACCAAAGCATCAATTTATGTCATCTCCTTAGCCCATGAACGTGACTTTTGGCATGAGAAGATATCAAGCATGATGCAACCAATCATCACCCTCCACTTACCCCTCTTTGAAAGGTCCAAGAAATCATTTTCATCTATATTTCTTGTGGAAGCACCTCAAAAATGACCAGCCCTTATTCTCCTAAGTTCCTCCCAAATTTCTACACTCTCATACTCACAAAAATTAAATTCAATCAATATGAATTTTTAGAACACAAACTAGAACAAGTTCCACCCTTTTTAAGCTTGAAAACCGTTGATTTTGAAGCCTAATTCCAACTTATTCAAGGTATATTCTTTTTCAATATTTTTTATGATGAATTTGTAGTATCTTGGATGGTTACATGTTTTAGTATGTTTTTGTATGACTGAAAACTTAAGTAAGTTACACTTGAAGCCAAAACCAAGCTAGTTAAGCTAGTTTTTAGCAAAATTGATAGTCTTGTGAAATATGCTTAATGTACTTATTTCTATTAATCTTGTAATGCTTTATTGTGTTTGGAAGTTCCTTTGAATGATTGAAAAACAATAGCAATTAGTTTGCTTAATTGAAGGGTACAATCAATTTAAGTTAGAATCGAATTTACGTCATGTTAATTTAGATTATGTGCATATTTTAGGGGTTGCCCTAGTAATTATGTTTGAATTATTAGTTATTTAATGGATGCCCTAATATTTAATGTCTTGAATTACTAGTAAAATGCATTGCTTTTAAGGTTATGTAATTGATATGAAATTGTTTACAAAAGATTGAAAAGTGTATATGAACTTTAACTAGAATACACTAAATGATTTATAAAAAGGATATTAAATGGTACATGATTTGATTATGTTATGCCTTTAATACATCCTATCTTCTAAAGATATTGGTCTTTTCACTTGCCACAAAGTGCACTTGAGGTAAGTTGAAGCTTTCATTTGTTGTATCACAAGAATCATATAATGTTGTTCATGTTTTAATGTGATTGTTATTATTTGTCAAATGATGTAATGTTTGATACATTTATGGTTGATGAAGCATGACACTATTAAGAATATAATGAGGTTTTTAAAAAGGAAGTATGGCACTTGATTGATGGTCGGGTAGACAAGGGATGGTCGGGTAGACAAGAGACGCGGGAGGGACCGGTGGACCCAACAAATGGTGGCAAATACTTGAGGTTGAAAAATCAATATAGGAAAGTCATAATGAATGAAATAGAATACGACTAATACCTGAGGTTGAAAGACCAAGTATGGAAACCCCGTATTAGTTCTCTTATTGGCCGATCATTATTAATAAGTTTTGAAAACCACGGTCTATCGCTATTAGTTAGGTACCACACTTCAAGGGCCCTAAAGAATGATTTATGAATGAAAGTTACTAAATTAAATATTACATTTAATTATTTATATGATTTGTATGTACGCTATTTGTTATTGCATCAGTTTCACCTTATTGGGCCTTTAGCTCATTAGATTCATGTGATGCAGGTGGAAATGTACAGGTTTAGAGGTTGACTGAGTCTTTAGAGCAACCGGACAAAGATTTGTTCATATGCTATGCTTCGAGCTGTTTTGTATCATATTTTGAAAATTCTGTTTTGTTTTTAAATAAGCCGCTCTGTTATGGTTTTGTAAACAGATGTACTCAGTTTTGATATATGTATATGGTATGTTTAAAATGATTCAAGCTCTTTCTCTTATAGCTCAAAATGGGAACTTTTATTAAAATCATAACTCTAGTATTGATGAAAAATTAACATTTCTTGACTTAACTGTATCAGCTTATTTAGGCTTTGCAGTTAGGTTAAGGGGTGTTACATAATATGCCAATATGCAAGCAAAATCTAAATAGATTTCCGCATCGCTAGTGAGAAGGTTTTCTTATAGTCAACTCTTTACCTTTGAGTATAACCCTTTGCAACTAGTTATGTCTTATAGGTTACAACCTCTCCTCTACAGTAAATTTCCACTTGTAAACCTATTTGCAACTGATGGGTACAATACCCTGGGGGGGGGTCCACCAAGGTTCATACCTTGTTGGAGTACATGAAATCTATCTCAGATTGCATGGCCTTTTTCCATCTTTATTGCTTCTCCATATTTCTTTGGATCACTATCCAAAGAATGCTCCTCCTTGTTTTTCTCCAACAGAAGACCATAGCTCTCAGGTGGCCTTGAGATCCTTTTGAATCTCCTAGGAGGTTGTGTGCTTGAAGTCCTAGCTGTAGGTAGTTTAAGCACTACCACCTCCTATAAGATATTTTGTGGTTCTTTAATTTTTTCAAATCCTACAACCTTACCTATTCTATTTAAAAGAATCTACTTCTTAAGAAAGGTGGTTTTACTCTAAACAAACACTTTTTATTCTAAAAGGTTATAGAAGTCATGTCTAATAGATTCCTCTAGGTACCCCATAAACTTATATAAGGTAGATCTTGCATCCAACTTATCTTCCACTAGCTGCTTCACATAAGCAAGGCAACCGCATACCCTAAGGTATTTGTAAGATAGGGTTTCACCATACCACATCTCATGTGGTATTTTGGGCATCGACTTTGATAGTACTTTATTTAATAGATATGCCACAGATTCCAAAGCATCTCCCATAATTAAAAAAGAATTCTTATGAAGCTCATCATGGACTGAACCATATCTAACAAAGTTTGGTTCATTTGCTAAGCTACCCATTCAATTGTGGAGTTGCAGGCGAAGTCTTAAGTAAACAATTCCTATGGCTAATATAACAACATTTACTCTATTCCCAAACCTTTGGACTTTCATGCCTTTACTCAACAACCTGCTTCTAGTCATCACCTACAAATCATTTCATAGATGAGCAACACAACTATAATACCCAAGAAGCATCATTAATTGAAGGGTTAAATTTAACAAAGATCATACCAGAACTCATCTGGTGACTTGCATGGTGCTCCTTGCAATTCCTCTTCTGTTATCTCGACTTATCACAATAGTGGCACTTGTCATTGGCTTTTGGACACTTTTTCACTCCATCAAAGGCCTTTACGCTCTTTTCCTGCAAAGAACCCTTCTTCTTCCCTTTCTTCAAACTTTTAGTCTTAGATTTGGATAAAAAGCCTACTAACATGACAAGCTTCTTCTTCTTCATGGTGGATTAGTCGTATTCAACATTTGACCAACTTAGCAAGGCTAGTCTCCATCTTATGCATGTTAAAGTTCATCATGAAGGTGTCAAATGAGCTTAGCAGAGACTGCAGGATGAGATCAATGTATAGTTCGCTATCCATAACATCTCCTAATGACTCAAGCCTTTTAATGAGGCATATAATCTTTAGATCATGTTCATGGACTAAAGAGCCCTCCATCATACAGGTCCAAAAATCTCTTTCGAGATCATGTACCTCGCCTAGTAGTTGTGTTTACCATACAACTCTTGCAGGTGAAGGTAAATCTCGACAACATTATTCAAATTCTCATGTTACCTTTACAACTCATTGGATATCGATGCTAACATGATGCGCCAAACATGCAGATCATTTTCAACTTGCTTGCAATGTAAGCTCTTCCTGAGTGGCGTTCGTACTGGAGCCAACGGTGGTGTCACATCAAGGACATAAGCCCTCTTTTTTTAGCTGAAAAATAATTTGAATGGTTCTCAATTAGTCGACAAAGTTGGGATCGGTAAGTTTATTAGTGTCCAAAGTTGATTTAAGTGGATTTTAGCTATATGTAAGTCAAATATAAACAAAATATATGAGGTAAAAAATAAGCATACATTCATTAGTTCATTCATTTATAAAATGGTCTTTCATTACAAACGTCTCTTATTTTATATTCGAATCCTATCACCCTCTAGATAGAAATTTGGGAAATCTTATTTCCTAGTGGGCTTGAGGCCCAATTACCCTTGTTATACACCATAATTTTATGAGCCCATAAGATAAAAAAAACACATTAGCAATTACATCACCATGTAGATGTTAAGTTATTTTTCCTCACCTCTTCCCACATGAATCAAAAATAGGCCCCTTTGTCTTGTATATGATAGACAAGTTAAATTTAGCCCTAATTCGATTAGGTCTGTAGTTCTTTCCTTTCTTATCTCCTTCTTTTCTATTTAAGACTAGGAGTCTTTATCTTGCTCTCCACGACTCATACATGGGCCTCTCCTATGGGCCCATAAAGCTGGGGCTTGGACTTAGTTAATTGGTTTCCATTAGTTAAGTAGATATATCATTATGCATCTTAGTAGTTAGAAAACTATGAGCAATGGAATCTTAAGTGCTGATTGAACCGATGGCAAAGAGTTCAATAGGATTTGTCCTTCAAAGAAAAGAGAAGAGCCTTAACTGTATAGCATCATCGTTTACACCATTATGTTTAAATATATCACAAATTCAAGGAAGTTTGTGATATGTGCAATGGGATCATCACTTGGTAGACTGCCAAATTCAACCGACATTTGAATCATTTGAATGATTACGGGTTTGATCTCAAAAATGTTAGCTTGAATGGTTGGCCTTC
The DNA here is from genome assembly GCA_019321725.1 of Paulownia fortunei. Taxonomy (NCBI): domain Eukaryota; kingdom Viridiplantae; phylum Streptophyta; class Magnoliopsida; order Lamiales; family Paulowniaceae; genus Paulownia; species Paulownia fortunei. Next base: position 11,686,619 of record CM033108.1, read on the forward strand.
AAACACTTGACATGGTGTCATTATTGTGCTCGCGTAGTTTTAGGAAACATAAACACAGCGGCATTTAAAATTTTTCATAACATAAAAAGTCACAATACATCATATGCCCTTTCTGATTACTCAGTTGTGCGTTTTCTAATACCTAGTGTAGGGAGGTTTTAGAAACCATTACTTGTTTCTCTTTTAGTTGAAGATGATGAGTGCAATGATTCAAATCCTTCTCTCCAAGAACAATTCCCAAGTACTTGATGCAAACCCCTTACATTGGAAAGATTCGCTTAGAGACCCAAGCATTACCCCTCTAAGTGTATCCACAGCTCGGATACCCACTTGTAGTTGTTTCTATACCAGTAGGATCTTAACTCGATAATTCTAACCTAAGAATTAGTTTTTATGGTTTGGAAAACAAAAACAAGTGTTTTAGGTGTTTGTTTTGATTCCATATTCAACATATGAAACTAAAAATCAAAATAATATACAAGTATGGAAGAAGGGCGATTTTGGTGGAGAAAAAAAGGATCGAATTTTTCTAGCATGAAGAAATAATTTTCTTCATCAATAAGGAGGGTTGGAGCATAAATTTTGCAACTAAGAATTCTGCAAAAATGTCCAAGAAGGTGGAGAATCAATCTCCAAAAATTCGGCTATAAGGTGTTCCCCTTAAAGTTCCGTCTGTATGGAATCCTTTCCTTCTCAAACTTTCTTGTGTTTACACTTAGTGTTCACACAACGTAAGTCTTTTATCATACTTATTTCTCAATAAATTTTCCTTGTGTTCATACCTAGTTTTCATACATGGTAAGTCCTCTTATCATATAAGAGGTAAGTCTTCTGAAGCAAGTAAAAGACTTCAACCTTAATTTAGTAAGGAATTAAATCTCTATTTAATTCCTAATGGGCTACCTACAAGCCCACACCTAATGGACCTAGACCTAATTCATCCCATGAATTAAATAGGCCTACCATAATTAATTGATCCAATTAATTAATTATTTGTTCAAAACATGGGCTACCTAATCCTATTAGGACAATTAATTAATCTAATTAATTAATTAAATTAATTCAACACTTAAATCAATTAAGCCCCATTAAATTTAATCACATTAATTAAATTAATGCATGCTTCAGATAATTTCTTAAGCAAGAAATAGACTTATTTGAGTTTTTGTGAAGTTCACTTATATGCTAGTGGTGGACTTACAACTCTTCTAACTATATTGAACAATTAAAACTATAATTATTCCAACTAATTAATAAAATTACTTAATCCTCTTAGGATTAATCCATTAATTCAAAGGACCTCACCAATCATGGTTAGATTCTAGTAACATGCCATGAAGACCTAGACATAGGTGAAAAGGCGAACTTTTCCAATTATGAATAATGTGCAAGTCTGGCTTTTCCATCAACTAATCTCCTGGTCGACCCTAGGGCACAATTTATTAGTCAAAACCCTAATAGCATAATTCTATTAAACCATTCTTAGTACTATGATTTGTTGATGCTAATTAGAAAATCCATTTCCTAATTACTCATCCCAACCGTGACCAGAGATTTCATAATCAAGTACAGTGGAAATTATGGAAGATTCACCTCTTCCACTAGATAGGCGACGGATCCTCTATTGGCCACTGATTAACCTCCCTAAACAGGGATGATGCACCCAAAATACCCCCTTTTTAATTTACCTGCAATGAGAAGATAAATCAAAGTACACTACTTTGAGTATAAGATTACAATGGTGTCTTAAGTCAAGGGACTATATCTTACACTATCGTAATGATGGAAACTTACCATTCGACAATCATATTTCCATTTAATTAATTTTATTATGAAAAGAATTATTTCTATAAGAGTATAAAGACGACTAATCCAATTGGCTGGTCGGGTACTAATCTAACAATCTCTCACTTGATCTAATGATAATTTTCATTGTATTAAGGCCCATCTTCTCAAGATGCCCTTCAAATACTACCTTAGAGGTTCAATCAGAGGGTTCAATATATTTTCCTACAAGATAACTCTTTCTACTTTGATGTTACTTATACCAACGATTTCTAGAATTATGGTATAGCTATTTTTTGCTTGGATTTTTTGACGAGACCTTAACTTCTTTGCTTGTACAATAGCCCTATTGTTATCACAATATTTCAGTACTTGATCAACAACAGCCGGAACAACATCCACCATTTGGTGAAGTTCCTAATCCAAATAGTCTCTCTCGTAGCATCGCATGTTGCTATGTATTCAACCTCAGTTGTAGAATCCGCAATTTCCCAAGCTTGGAACTCTCTCTAGATAACTACCCCACTATTTTGGGTGAACATGAATTTAGATGCAGACTTCAAATCATCTACATTGGACTAAAAACATGGATGAAACATCTTAGTTTTTGTTCTCTATAACCGTACTCCAAGAATATATTCTTAGTGCTTTGTAAGTACTTAAGAATCATCTCTTATAGTTTTCAATATTTTTAATTTAGAATACATTGATATCTACTCATGAATATCATAGCATTTGTGACATCACGTCTCGTATATTGATTTGCATATATTATGCTTTCTTCTGTGGATGCAAAAAGTATGTGAGTCGTTCTTTCTCTTTCTTCTATAAGTCTTTGGGAACATAGACTTTAAAAGAGAAAACCTATAACTCAAAGGCAGGAATCTCTTTTTTGATCCATCCATGCTAAACCCTTTTAGCATCTATATACATGAATTTAGATAATCCAAGCATCCTTTCATATCTATCTCTATAGATCTTGATCCCTAACCTCTAAGATGCTTTTGCCAAATTCCTCATGGAGAACTTAGTAGGTAATAAGTCTTAGTAAACTGCAACATTTCTACATCATCCTTATGAGAAGAATGTCATCAACTTAAAACACAACAAACTTCACCATGCTCCCACTAACTTTCTTGTACACATTTAGTTCGTCCACATTCATGAGAGAATCAAACCATTTGATTACCTCAGAGAATTGAATGTACCAACTTTGGAAAGATTATTTAAGTCTAAAAATAGATCTTTAAAAATTGCAAACCCTTTTGCTTGCATCCCTTTTTAGATATGAAGCCCTCAAGCCGCATCATATAGGTCGTTTTCTCAATTTCTCATTTGAGGAAGGTGGTCCTCATATCCATTTGTCATATCTTGTATTCACTGTACCATATATGGCCATCAAGTTCACAATGGAATTTAGCTCATATCTGGTAAAAGGATTCCTTAATAGTCAATACTTTGACTTTTAGCATATCTCTTCACTACCAGTCTTGTCATATAGGTCACCACCTCCTCATGCTATCCAATTTTATATTTGTGGCCTAATTGCAGCTAATGGGAACCATTCCTTTATGTAGGCCCACTAAGGTCAATAACTTGTTGTAGTATATGGAGTTTATTTCATATACCATTGTAGATTGTATGGCTTTTTGCCATCTTCCTGAATTGATGTCATACATCACTACTCATTAATTCTTTTGATCAATATCTAAAGAGAGATCCTCTTTGTTGCTCTCTAGATAGAGGTTTCACCTTATAGGTGGCCTCAAGATCCTTTCGAATCTCCTTGGAGGTTATGTACAAGAGGCTAGTAACTCATTAATACCCCATTACCTTGTGATGGAGAATTTGTGGTTCTTGAATTTTTTCAAATTCTATAACCTTACCTTTTCTATCTAATAGAAACACTTTCTCTAAGAAGGTGACATTTCTCTAAACTAATATCTTTAGTCTCGAGAGATCATAGAAATGATATCCAATGGATTCCTTTAGATACCTCATAATTTGCATAAGCTGGTTATTGTATCCAACTTATCTCCCACTAGTTGCTTCACAAAAGCAAGCCCCTTTATACATTTAAGTATTTTTACAAGGGGTCTTGCCACATCATATCCGATATAATGTTTTAGGCACCAACTTAGGTGACATTCTTAATCAATAAGAATGTTGTCAATTCTAAGGTAAATTCTAGAATGAAGGAGGAAATAAGTGAAACTCAACATAGTTTGACTTAGCGAGAATCAAATTCTCCATTACATAAACAAAGAACTCATCGCTTCAGTATTTGCTATGCTAATTGCATCGATAGATTAAACACTTTGGTTGGCTTAATTCTCTACTTCATGTCTAAATTCGTTGAACCCTTCAAAAGACCTATAGTTATGAAGTTAAAATAGTTTGCTCGTGCACTAACACTTTGTGAATTGCATACATCCCTTTGGATTGTATCTAAAAAGAGTTGATTGCTCCATTTTATCCCATAAATGGTAATTTTGATCATCTTCTCTTAAGACAAGAAAATATACCATCTTGTCACTTTTTTCTTCAGAGTCATGACTTAATCTAGTATTTCACAAGTATGCATTATTTTCACTGTCTAATTTATAATGTTACTTTTGTTGAATATCCTGTGGTTGAATTGAAACCTTTGCCAGTTAATTTGAAATACTCTTTCTTGGGTGAGAATCAAACTTTTCCAGTAATAATTTCTTCCAAACTCGATGCATATCAAGAAGGTAAGTTGATCGAAACTCTGAAACTGCATAAGAATGCTTTAGGATGGACCATTGCTGATATTAAAGGTATTAATCCTTTCATTTGCACACATAACATCTATCTAGAGGAAAATGCTAAACCATCTAAAGAAATGCAACGAAGGCTAAATCATAATATGAAAGAAGTAGTAAGAAATGAAGTCATTAAACTCTTAGATAATGGAATCATTTATTCTATTTCTGATAGCAAATGGGTAAGTCCTACTCAAGTTGTACCTAAGAAATCTGGAGTCACTGTAGTCAAGAATGAGAATGATGAATTAATTCCAACTAGGACTGTTACTGGTTGGCGAATGTGCATTGACTATAGAAAACTCAACTCAGTCACTAGAAAAGATCATTTTCCATTACCTTTCATGGATCAAATTTTAGAAAGAGTTGCAGGACATGAATTTTATTGCTTTTTAGATGGATATTCTGGATATAATCAAATTGCAATTGCACTTGAAGATCAAGAGAAAATAACTTTTACATGTCCTTTTGGTACTTTTGCATATCGAATGATGCCTTTTGGATTATGTAATGCACCAGCTACATTCCAACGATGCATGCTTAGTATTTTTAGTGACATGGTTGAATGTTTTCTTGAAGTCTTCATGGATGATTTTTCTGTTTTTGGTAATTCATTTGATGATTGCTTATCTAATTTAGAAAAGGTTTTGATCAGGTGTGAAGAAAAGAATCTTGTGCTCAATTGGGAGAAATGTCACTTCATGGTAACAACTGGTATTGTTCTTGGACACATTATTTCATCAGAAGGTATTGAGGTTGATAAATCTAAAATTAAGTTAATTGCCAATTTGCCAACACCAAAGACTGTGAAGGAGATTAGATCATTTTTAGGACATGCTGGTTTTTATAGAAGATTTATCAAAGATTTTAGTATAATATCTAAACCTTTGTGTAATCTTCTAACAAAAGACACTATTTTTGAATGGACTGAAAACTGTGAAAATGCTTTTGTTAAGCTTAAAAGCATGCTTACGTCTGCTCCAATCATGCAGCCTCCAGATTGGACTTTACCTTTTGAAATAATATGTGATGCTAGTGATTATGCTGTTGGAGCTGTCTTGGGACAAAGAAAAGATAAAAAACCATATGTTATTTACTATGCAAGTAAAACTTTAAATGGTGCTCAATTGAATTATACAACAACTGAAAAAGAATTACTTGCTGTAGTTTTTGCATTGGATAAATTTCGATCTTATCTTGTTGGCTCACCAATTGTTGTTTTCAGTGATCATGCAGTTTTGAAATATCTTTTGTCAAAAAAAGATGCTAAACCAAGACTGATTAGGTGGATTCTCTTACTCCAGGAATTTAATGTTACTATTCGAGATAAAAAAGGAGTAGAGAATGTAGTGGCTGATCATTTGTCGAGACTTGTTTGTGATGACTCATTTCAAACCACACCTATTAATGACACTTTCCCTGATGAACAATTATTTAATGTTTCTATTTTACCTTGGTTTGCTGACATTGTTAATTTTCTTGTGACAGGAAAGATGCCATTACATTGGAACTCTCAAGATAAAAAGAAGTTTTTGACTGAGGTTAAAATTTTTTATTGGGATGATCCATACCTATTCAAATATTGTTCGGATCAAATCTTTCGAAGATGTGTGCCTGACAATGAGATAGGTAATATTGTCAAATTTTGACATTCATAAGCATGTGGTGGTCATTTTTCTGTAAAGAAAACTACTGCAAAAATCTTGCAATGTGGATTTTATTGGCCAACTCTTTTCAAAGATACTTACACTTTCTGCAAAAGTTGTGAAAATTGTCAAAAGTTAGGGTCCCTTTCAAAGAGAAATATGATGCCCCTACACCCTATCCTAGTGATTGAAATCTTTGACTGTTGGGGTATTGATTTTATGGGGCCATTTTCATTATCATTTGGTTTTCTTTACATATTGGTTGCCATAGATTATGTTTCAAAATGGATCGAGGCAATTCCTTGTCGAAACAATGATCACAAAATAGTGATAAAAATTTTGAAAGAAAATATTTTAAGTCGATTTGGAATTCCTAGATCTATTATCAGTGATGGGGGAAAACATTTTTGTAACAAAGTTTTCGGAACTTTAATGAAGAAATATGGAATCATACATAAAGTTCAACCCCTTATCACCCTCAGACAAATGGACAAGTTGAACTTGCAAATAGGGAGATAAAACAAATTTTGGAGAAAACAGTTAACCCAAACCGTAAAGATTGGTCTCTTAGACTTACCGATACACTTTGGGCATATAGAACTGCTTTCAAAACATCATTAGGCATGTCTCCTTATAGGATAGTTTATGGAAAACCTTGTCATTTACCTGTTGAACTTGAACATAAAGCTTATTGGGCAATCAAAATGTTTAACTTCAACCTTGATGAAGCTTCAAAATTGCGCAAATTGCAAATCAATGAACTTGAAGAACTGAGAAATGATGCATATGAGAATTCTAAAATTTATAAAGCAAGAATCAAAGATTTTCATGATAATAAAATTTCAAGAAAAATATTTGAGGTTGGTCAAAAGGTTTTGCTTTATAATTCTCGATTGCATTTGTTTCCTAGAAAATTGAGATCAAGGTGGAGTGGTCCTTTTGTTGTAAAAAAAGTATATCCTTATGGGGCGATTGACATTGAGAATCCTAGAAATGGTAACATATTCAAAGTAAATGGACAAAGAGTTAAACCATTTCTAGAAAATCAATTTTCACAAGAGGAAATTCTTTTTCTTTCTAACCCTTGTTATGATTAGTGTTGTATATATTTTTTTATCTGACATTATTTTTTTTTTTCTTCTCTTCTTCTTCTTTTATTTTTTATTTTTTCTTTTCCCGGTTAAATGGCGGATAACGGTACTCCGTGGCTATAAAAGTCGGACTTGTCAGTTTCCCAAACAACTGAAATCTTTGTACAAATTTTCTTTGCTTTTCTCATTCTCTTTTCTTGTTATTTTCAAAATGGGTGACATATTTCTAACTCTCAAGAAGCGATTTCCTTTTCTTTGTGCAATTCTTGATTTATGGGATCGTTTTCGAAATGAATATGAGCTTTATAGTCTTGGGAATCTGACATTAAAAGACCCTGTTTGCCAGTTTATAAGAAAACTGGATGGGAAGCATATCCTCGACCCATAGAGGGCGTTTAAGCCGTTACTGGACGTAAAACCAGAGCAAGATGTGAGCCACAATCACAACTACATGTACATACACGTGGTAGTAGGTAATTTTTAAATTTCGTATGTGTCCTTATTTTCAACCTTTTTGACAAAAGAAAAAGACATGCAATAAATGTATTCCCTGTTCACACTTCAATAAATATCACCGTACTCACTCTATTTTTGCACAACTTATTTTCAAAAAAAATAAATAAATAAAAAAAAAGAAAAAAAATGGAAGTTTCTTCAACTCGCAAATTTAATTCCATTTGTGTTTTTTGTGGATCCAATCTAGGAAAAAATGGTGAGTTTATAGGGGCAGCCAATAATCTTGGTAGAACTTTAGCAGAAAGAAAAATTCATTTAGTGTATGGGGGAGGCAGTTTGGGGTTAATGGGGAGTGTTGCCATTTCTGCTTATATAGGAGGTGTCAAAGTTTTGGGAGTTATCCCAAAATGTTTAACAGTACAGAATATCACAGGTATGACCATTGGAGATGAGCTGAAAGTGTCACACATTCAGGACAGAATGCCTAATATGTTAAACAATGCGGATGCATTCATCATTCTACCTGGCGGTTTTGGTACACTGGAAGAATTATTCCAAATTGTCTCTTGGGCACAACTCAACATTCACCAAAAACCTATAGGTATTCTTAATGTTAATGGTTTTTATGATGGTTTGCTATCTTTTGTAGATCATGCTGCGAAAAAAGGGTTTATTTCAACTTCTGCGAGAAGAATCATCATTTCTGCTCCAACACCTGACCAGAGCTGATTGATCAACTTCTAGCATATGTGCCAAAACCTGTGTGATACCCGAGCCTCTTACTACTCACATGGCCAAATATGATTCATGCATTACATGTTAATTTTATATGTTATTTGCATTTCTATTGACATTGCATAATTTATTTCATTGTATACGACATTCTTGAATATTAAACTTAATTCTGAAGCTCTTGCACGATATTAGTTATTGAATTTCTTAATCTAAGTAGTTGATTTTATATTGAAATAAGAAGAAAATGAGGTGGATCAATATTAGATATAGATGGGATATATAGGTTATAATTTTGGAAGTGCTAAAAGTGTTACTAGTAACCTTATACGGTTTAATTTGATTTGATCAAGTTATTTCAAAAGTATATATTTGTAAATTAGTATACTTGGGATATTGGACATGATATAATATGATTTAAGTGTCATATTACAAGGCCCTAATGTGCATATGATTTTAGAAATGCAAACTAGATAATTCTTTAAGAATCGGATGCGAATCGGTTTGGAGATCGAATGAACGGACATAGGAATTACCTATGGGAATGAATGGTGATTAAGATAGGTTGCAACCAAATAAAAATAGGTGAGACACACAAGATTAGGGCTGCAAGATAAGGGACAAAATCAGATTTTGCCATTTACTTGCCACCTCATGCTTTCTTATTAAGCTTAAGCTAACATCTCAAGCTAACACCTCAAACCCTTCACCCTTAAGCAACGACCAGACTCTCATTTCAGCCATTTTAATCTTACAAACACACACCTTAAGGTCTCCAAGTGATCCAAATTGATTCCAAGTTGAAATAAAAGCAAGAAAAGCAAAGAAGAAGTGATTACCATCAAGTTAGCCTCAAAATCTGCATAGGTAACACTTATCTACGGTTTTGCCTTTGGTTTTCAGATTATTATGAATGGTTTTATGGCTTATTAAGCTTTCAATATCTCTTATAAAAGTGTTAGGAAGTTTTTAGTTAGACTTTGGTGCACAAAGAAAGGGTTTTTGATCACAAACACTTAATAGGAAATACTTGTGGCAGAAACTGTCATCTTACTGTTTTCTTGTGTTTTAGGCTTCAAAAGTGTATGGTATGTTGAATAAAACCTATAATTATTGCCATTTACATGACCATATATGAGTTAAGAGTATTGGAATGAATTTTTATCAGTTGGAAATTGAAATAGAGAATGATATTGGAGAAACACTCAAACTGCCAAAATAGCAAAATCTGTTTTGGTGTGCTGTGAAGGAAACTGAATTAAGGGAGCTAAATCGATTATTTTTGGTAATACTATGACCTTTTTGTCTCATTATATATGTTATCTAAGTATGGTGAAAATTTTGGAGTGATTGAATATACTTAAGGGTGCCAAAACCATTAATGTCATGAAGTGTGCAAAACTGTCACGGTAGGAAATAATCTGTTTCAGTATGTCGTGAAGAGAGCTGAACTTGGGAAGCTATATCAGTGATTTTTAGCAATTATATGATATGGTTACATTTATATACATGTTATATAAGTGTGGTAAAAATTTTGGAGTGATTGGATATGTTTAGGGATGTTAAAATTATCATGCAACTAAACTTGACAGCAAGAAAATATGAAAATGTGAATTTGCCACATTTGATCACTTAGCATGTTTCAACCTAGACATGTTGCTATTGAGTGTTAACAATTAGGTACATGCTATTAGAGTTATAATACTTCAATTACATGATGTTTTCATGTATTTAAGATGAGAAATTGAGGTATTTGAGGGGCTATATTGGGTTCTAGTTTGTGAAAGCTTGATTGTTAGCTTATAGCTTGGTGTTTAAGGTCTAGTATGAGATTTTGTGCTTTCAACTTGCCAAATTGGGAATGGTGCTTGATGTTGGGTAATATTACAGGCTATTTTACATCTAAGGTTGGAGAGGAATACTAAACAAATTTAGACTAAGCCACCAACCAAGTGAAAGGTAAGTAAAGATTCATTTGCAACCACAATGCATAGACATAGTAGATGTGTGAATTATATGTGATATCATAAATCATATGTGCATAGTAGAGGGCTCTCCATCGAGCATACATACATGGGCATTGTCATTAGCACGTGCATGCATCATATACGAGCATTGTGATAAATCTTACATTGCACGACATGATTCAGAGAAAGGAAAATGTTTTGCTGACCACTACTAGTGCATCGAAGCATGCATGGATTTGCATGGTTTTATGCATGGATTTGCAGGTTCGCGTGCATGGATTTGCATGCGTATGAGTATGCATGGATTTGCATGCTTATATGATTATTGGCCATTGGATTATGGCGGTGTACAGAGCTCTTTTTCGGTGCATGGGATAGTAGCGTTGGTCAGGGGCCCAAGAAAGAAATGATTTTGAGAGAAATATTTTGATGCATAAAATTGCATTGTGAGCATAGCATTTTGAGTTGCATGACTTGATATTGTGGATTATTCTTTGACATGCATAATCTTTACTTGCTGAGCGTTAGCTCATATAGTTTATGCATTGTAGGTGAGTACGACGATGCTTGAAGCATCTTTGGCTGGTTGGTCGGCTGTTGGAGCTCCTGCAGGTGTTTGAGGGAGTGTGTACATGGATGATGACCTGTTGGGCTATTTTGTTGGCTTGTTATATTTTGAGTCTGGTGTATTATGTTTTTAGATTGGTACTATATTTCTCTTTTAAAACTTTACTGTAAATAAGTATGTAAATATTGTGGTCGTTATGAGTGTTGTGTTTTTATATAAATACTGATCCTTCTATTTTAAACAGGGTTGTGTATGTAAGAAGTGATTTATCTTTTCTTAAAGTGTTACAAAAAAAAATATTCCATGCATGCACACAGGTTCTATCATGTCAAATTATACAATATATATGGTTGTGTAGGAATGGGGGTGTTACAACCTGATCCAGCCTTGGCTAATGTGGATTGGTCCAATAGGAACAATGGTCGAAAACGCAAATTGAAATTGACTCTCAGTCTGTGATACTTATTGTTAATGATTTTATCTAATAGCATGTGTGTTTTTTTTTTGTTGTTTCAGCTTTATTAGCCGCATTTCAGGTGATATCTTTCAAACTTTACTTTCCTATCTATTTTTAACATTGGGGACAATGTCTCGATTAGGTTGGGGGGAGGGATAATTGATATCATGACTTGTATATTCAATGTGTGTTTTTTTTAGTATTTAAAAAAATAAAAAAAAATATAAAATAAATAAATAAATAAATAAATAAATATAAATCAAGCGTGTTTTTTTTGCTGGGTCCGTTGAAAGCATGAAAAAAAAGGTGGCTGAGTAAAGGGTAATTGTAACACTCTTGAGACGCATCCCTATTTTTTGCATAATATGGCAGGTTTGTAAAGTTTTTAACAAGTGTTTGTGAATTAGCAATATTTTTTTGAGTCGTATAGGCTCTTCCAACTTCAATGATTAAAATTAAGCATGAATAATATGGTTTAATTGATGATGGGTGTTGTTTTGGACTTTGATGTTGTTATTTGGTTAATATATTTTTGCGATAATTATACTCAAATTTTATTTTGCACAAATAGTTATGTTATTTAGTGTGAAGACAATCATGTCAAAATATATAGTTCTTATGCCCTTACTCTAATCATCACTTGAATCTTCAACATGTAGGGGTTGAGTATTAGAACTTTTACTTTTGGTCTATCGAGGCGAACGACTGATAGTGCACCACTAGAAAAATGATTAAGGCATTAAGCTTTCTAGCACCATTGCCAAATCAGCTTGTTCCCTATATGATGTTTAAAGAAAACATCCCCCTAGTAAACCATTTTGAGCCTTACAATAAATAAATATTTTTTTTTTTTGTAACCATATCTTTTTACCTAGCCTAAATACACTATTATCCAACCCTTGTTCTAAAAATAATTGGAGTTTAAGAGACATTCAATTGAAAGCTTGGACTTACAAAAGAAATTCAGGTTGGGATAGAAGATAAGTGTGGGGGAGTTTCTCTATACCAAAAAAAAAGAAAAAAAGAAAAAAAGAAAAAACAATATAAAAAAAAAATTGCAAAGTGCTACAAGTTGCAACTAAAAATGAGATGTTGTAAGATGAATAAGAGGGGTCCAATTCAATAACAATAGACTCCAGTGTGAAATTTGTGGAGTTGGAGAATTCTTCATCGATAAATTTTATGTCTCTGATTCCATGAAGTCTTTAGAACATTTGTTGCATCCTATCCTTTTATTTCTTAGCTACATCACCACCCTTTGGCCCCATTACAACCTTTGTTAAAGACCTTTTGATTTCGTGTGGTGCCTTCAGTGTAGTGGAGATTTGCACCAAATGAAGAGCCTGTGATGTTTAACTTTTCTGTTAGAGATTGGGTGATGGTTTTGTAAGGTTTTATGAGAATTCACTTATTTGAAACATGCATAGTTTCATCACTATTGACATTAACTGTCCACACACACACTTGAGTATGATTATTGTGGAAATGTATTAATTTTTGAATGACTAAGAGTTAAACTCAACACTTGTTTGATTTTATTTCCATATTACTTTGTTGCTTCATGAGAATAAAAGTTGGAAGATAGTTATTATAGGTGTTTGTAGGTATCACTGCTGGAAACCTTCACGAGACTATAACTCGTCCTCTATGGGCCACCTAGGGGTTTAAAGGCTTGTTGCATATGCTAAATGCAATCGTGATTTCCTACGAAAGTGGATTAGTTTATGTTTGTTTTAAGCTTGCTCGAGGACAAGCAATGGTTTAGTGTGGGGGAATTTGATAAGTGCATATTTTGACATATTTTTAGATCAAATCCTTTATACTTTTCTTGCTTTATTCTTGTTAATATTCTTGTTTTATTAATGTTTTGTGTTAGGGAATAAATGGAAGCATGTTTTCAGACTTGTGCAGTTTTTGTAATTTGAGCATAACTTCATGATCAAAAGCTCTATGGACCTGAAGCTTGTTTCATTTGAAAGCCAAGAGATAGAGGTATAACTTTTATGTTGGAGGCTCAGCCCAATTCAGTCTTGATGATAGCAGAAAATTCATCCAAGTAATTACACAAAATGGATCACCAAAATTCGGATCAGAGTTCAGCCCAGTATTGACTTATTTTACCAATTCGGTTATATATCTTGAGCCCAAATTTATTTTGGTCTGAAATTCGGATATGTTATACCCAAGAGGTAAATAAACAAGTTTTCTGAAGACAAGATGGTGTGAAAATGTGTCGAAATGGTAAAACCATAGGCTGCAAGTTGCTGCTGATGTTACAGGGTGGCTCTTGGACATGACTCGGTAATTTGACCATATCTCCTTCATCCGATCGCCCAATTTGACAAAAGATATATGAAAATATATCAGCGTTGAAGGATCTACAATTTTTATTCTTCACGTATCTTCAAAATCTGGTTGGATCTGACCGAAAAATGTAATTCAATTCAGTGGATGAGAAATTTGTGTAACAACTTACCAACTCTTGGCAACTAGCATACCACTTGATTAACCCCTCCATTATTTGTTTGGCCTCTAGCTTACTCCAAGTACTATAAATAGGCCATGTATTCAGCTTGTAAGAGAAGGGGGGTAGAGGGTTTCTTTAGGCTAAGTTATCTAGTTTGTATGTTTTCTAGTATTGTAAGTTTTCTAGTAGTAATAGAAATGCATTCTCTAGTTTCTCTTATATTTTTAGTCTTTGTTACTTTTATTATGTCTTTCTAAACTTTATTTTGCTGAGGAAAAAGGGTGAATCTCTTAATGGAGGAAGAGAAATGGTTATAAGGGTAGAAATTGTTTAAGTATGTTGTATTATTATTTTTATTTTTGATCTAAACCCTACTTGTTTTGTGGTGATTCTTGATTTATGTATCTCCAATGGCACAACAAATACTTGGGTTCATTTAGCTTATTGTACGGTTTTACCCCACCGACTGCTAATGTGAAACCTTAATTTGTTGTTGACGAAGGTGTACATAAATACTTGATCCCATAAATAAGTGTTGGCGTTAAGAGATAATTTGCAATAGTAAGACAATATCATGATTACCTTATTGCATGAGTTACTTGATAATATATTCCCATTGGAACCTTCATTATGTATGGATTCCAATTGTGGCAATTAATAGAGGTAAAAAGAATAAATAACCATTTCTCTATCCAAAACTCAAGAGTGGATCCCTAATCCTCAGTACTTTTATTACTTCAGTTTTTCTTTAGTTACATCATACATTAATTGTTCATATATTTTGATTCACATAAACTCCATCTTTTTAGAAATATAAACTTGAATTCTTCAAACAACTTCCCTGTGGATCGACCTCGGACTCACGAGAAATTTATTACTTACTACAACCTGCACTTGGGTTTGCAACCTTAAAGTTGTAGCATAAACCATCTGCCTTTAACTTTTTCTTAAAAATCCATTTGCATCCAATTGGTTTAGTTCCCGAAAGAAGATCAACCAATTGCCAAGTATTATTACCTAGAATGGATTCTATTTCACTATTTATAACTTCCTTCCAAAATGGAGCTTCTAGACTAGTCATAAACTCATTAAAAGTTTGAGATTTATTCTCAATCATATATGTCATAAAATCTGGACCAAAAGATTTAGCTACTTTAGCTCTCTTTCTCCTTCTAGGTTCAAATTCTATGTCATTATTAAACGCAACTTCATGCATTCTCTTTTGAGTATTCTTTTGAATATCTCCTTTAGAGGGAACATATCTTTAAAGAATTCAGCATCTTTGGATTTAATGATTGTGTTCATATGAATGTCACTTATACCAGATTTATGTACCAAAAATCTGTATGCACGATTGTTCATTACATATCTAACAAAAGTGCAATCAACAGTTTTAGGACCTAACTTGACCTTTTTAGGAGGTGGTATAGCTACTTTCAAGTATTTGTAGGAAGGCATTCTACCTTTCCACATTTCATAAAGTATTAATCCAATTTTCTTATGAGGAACTCTATTTAAAATAAAGTTAGCTATAAGAATAGCTTCCCCCACAAGTTCTAAGGTATTCCAAAACTAATAAGCATAGCATTAACCATGTCCTTAAGAGTTCTATTCTTTCTCTCAGCAATTCTATTCTGCTGAGGCATATATGGAGTTTTAGTTTGGTGAATAATTCCAAACTTAGTACATAACTCACCAAAAGATGATGAACCATATTCTCCACCTCTGCCGAATCTTAATACCTTAATTATCCCACCAAGTTGATTTTCAACTTCATTTTTATAAGTGATGAAAGCATCCAAAACCTCATCTTTACTACTTAGTAAATTTACATAGCAATATCTAGAGTGATCATCAATGAAGGTAATAAAATACTTTTTACCACTTCGATTTTGAACTAATTTTAGATCACATATATCACTATGTATCAAGCTTAGAGGTTTGCTACTTCTTTCACCTGAACTAAAAGGTTTCTTGCAAACTTAGCTTAACACAAATTTCACATTTGTGTTTTTCATCAGCATCAAGTTTAGGTATAAGGCCTAAACCTGCCAGCTTTCTTAGAAAAGCTCAATTAACATGACCTAGTCTACATTGCCATAAAGAAGAAGAGTCAACCAAGTAAACAAAAGATAAACTTTTATTGCTTTCAAAAGTTTTAAGTACAGGTATTACATTAATCTTAAATATCCCTTTCCTACAAATTGAACATTTTTTGTCAGTATAAATTTTTTGGATTCAAATACTAGTCTTAACCCACTTTTGACAAGTAAAGAACAAGATACCAAGATCTTTCGGATATCTAGAACATGTAGTAAATCAACTAGGGTCAGCTCCTTGCATGATGTCATCTTCAGTACCACTTTGTCCCATCCGACTATGTTGGAAGTTGATGAGTTGCCAATGAACAGCTTCCTTCTATTGATCAAAATATATGTAGAGAACATCTATAACACCCTTTATCCTAACTGCAGAACCTAAACAAGTTAATATAGTTAAATCAATAAATTTTAACTTTTCATCAATACTAGAGTTATGATTTTGATAAAAGTTCCCATTTTGGCTATAAGATAAAGAACTTGAATTCATTTATTATTTCATTTTATTTTAAACACACTATATACATAAATCAAAACTGAGTACATCTGTTTATAACAGAGCGGCTTATTTAAAAACAAAACAGAGTTAAAATATGCTACAAAACAGCTCGAAACATGGCATATGAACAAATCTCTGTCTGGCCGCTCTGGAGACTCGGTCAACCTCTAAACCTATATATTTTCACCTGTATCACATGAATCTAATGAGTTAAAGGCTCAATAAGATGAAACTAATGCAATAACAAATAGCGTACATGCAAATCACATAAATGATTAAATGCATTATTCAATTTAATAACTTTCTTTCATAAATCATTCTTTAGGGCCCTTAAAATGTGGTACCTAACTAATAGCGATAGGCCGTAGTTTCAAAATATGTTCATAATGATTGGCCAATAAGAGAACTAATACGGGGTTCCCATACTTGGTGTTTCAACCTCAAGTATTAGCTGTATTCTATCTCATTCATTGTGGCTTTCCTATACCAATTTTTCAACTTCAAGTATTTGCCACCATTTGTTGGGTCTGTCCCTCCCGCGTCCCTTGTCTACCCGACCATCAATCAAGTACCATACTTCCTTTTCAAAAATCTCATTATATCCTTAATAGTATCATGCTTCATGAACCATAAATGCATCAACCATTACATCATTTGATAAATAATAAAAATCACATTAAAACATGAACAACATTATATAATTCTTGTGATACAGCAAATGAAAGTTTCAACTTACCTCAAGTCCACTTTGTGCTAAGTGAAAAGGTCAATCTCTTTGGAAGATAGGATGTATTAAAGGCCTAATATAATCAAATCATGTACCTTTCAATATCCTTTTAATAAATCACCTAATCTATTCTAATTAAAATCATATACACTTTTTAATTTTTGGTAAACAATTCCATATCAATTACATTACTTCAAAAACAATACATACTCCATATTTACTAATAATTCAAGACAATAAAACATTAGGACAACCATTAAATTACTACTAGGGCAGCCCCCAAACCTTGAACACAATCTCAAAATATACAAATTAACATAGACTAAACTTGATTCTAACTTAAATTGATTCTAACCATCAATTAAGCAAACTAATTGCTATTGTTCACAATCATTCATAGAAACTTTAAAACATAATATAAACATTACAACATCAATAAGAACAAGTAAATTAAGCATATTTCACAAGACTATCAATTTTGCTAAAAACTAGCTTAACTAGCTTGATTTTGGCTTCAAGTGTAACCTACTTAAGTTTTCAATCATACAAAAACATACTAAAACATGTAACCATTCAAGATACTACAAATTCATCATAAGAAACATTGAAAAAGAATATACCTTGATTAAGTTGGAATTAAGTTTCAAAATCAACGGTTTTCAAGGTTAAAAGGGTGGAAACTTGTTCTAGATTGTGTTCTATGAATGCCTGTGGATTGAATTCAATTTTAATGAGTATGAGAGTGTAGAAATTTGGGAGAAACTTTATATAAAAATGGATGGTTGTTTTTGAGGAGCTTCCATAAGAAAATAGGCTAAAAATGACTTCTTTGATATTTCAAATAGAGGTAAGTGAAAGGTGATGATTGGTTGCATCATGCTTAGTGTATTCTCATGACAAAAGCCATGTTTGTGGGCTAGGGAGATGACAAAAATTGATAATTTTGTGTTATAATAAAGTGCAATGTGGTTTAGAATGATTTTATGCAACCTAGTCAACCAACCAATCAAATTGCAACCGACCAATCAAATTGCACCATTTTGCATACTTTTAGTTCTTAGCCAAATGTAACATATTTCAAGCAAATATTTAGGCAAATAATCACTTTAGAATGTAACAAGTATGGAGCAATACAAATAATTCATTTCAAGGCCATTTAAAACATCAATCTTCTTTACCCGAGATACCGAGCTTTTCACTATAAGAAGGCACTTAAGGAATATGTTAAATCAAGAAACAAAAGTTTGATCTCATATTTCATGTACTAATGCATGTTAAATCATAATTGGAGCATATAGTAACAATTATTCATGTTCGTGCAATCATACTATTTGTATGCCATAATCCGATAATGCGTATTGATTAGATGAATATTTATGCAAGATGTTTATTATTGGCTACGTAGGAGAGAATTAGGCATAACAACATCTTCTTGTCCGAAGAATGTGGCGTGTAGCTCCTGTGTCAACCCACCATTCTCTTAAGTTATCCACCAAGTTAGTTTCAAACACAACAACCGAGCGCATTAGGTCTGACATGTCTACTGGCACTGTCTTATGTTTGGTCATATTAGCATTGTTCTGATTGCCCTTCTTTAGGAATCGACAATCCTTCACCCTTGTGGTTCGACTTTCCATAGTTGTAGTAATTACCCTTGAACTACTTTTGCATCCTTATCCTTGGACGAGCCAGGATATTTCCTCTTCTTGCCCTTCTTGGCTTTGGAGTCCTCTGCCATGTTGGCTTTAGCCTCCATTTGGTTAGTAGAAACTTTCTTTTCTGCAACCCTATTGTCTTTCTCAATTCAAAGATGAACAATCAGATCCTCCATTTTCATCTCTTTGTGTTTATGCTTGAGATAGTTCTTGAAGTCTTTCCATAATGGAGGCAGCTTATCAATTAGAGAAACAACTTAGAAAGATTCGCTCAACATCATCCCTTCAGCTACTATATCATGTAGAATGATCTGCATCTCTTATACCTGGCTGATAATAATTTTGGTATCAACCATTTTAAAGTCAAGGAATTTACCAACGATAAATTTCTTTGTGTCGACATCTTCCATCTTGTACTTCTTATCAAGAGAATTCCATAGCTCTTTTGTTATTTTGACTAAAGAGTACACATTATATAATGTATTGTCTAGTCCATTGGGCACATAATTTCTGAATAGAAAGTTGTTGTGACACTAAGCATCAAGGGCAGTAGTGAGATAGAACAGCATCTTTTGCTACCATCTCTTGAAATCAGCTCCGATAAATTTCTTTGGTTTCTCATGTTGGGAAGCTGGAGGCATGATCACCGGATTGGAGCTTGCAGTTACTCTATTTCTTACATCCGTTGGTACTTTAGTAGTAGCCATCAAAAATTTATCTTAAGATTGTTGGTTGTATGGTGTCAAAAGGAGATTTTATTTTCAGTTGAAGTGAGGTAAGCACGAAGATAATCTCCTTAAGATAAATTTCATCCCCTACACAACGGTGTTATAGGAACTTGGATGTCTGTCTCCCAAGATACAACACTTTTTTTCTAAAATTAGTACAACACTATACTAATTTTATTGAACAACCCAAAAGCTCGATTGTATATTTCTCAAAAGAGAATAAGAATTCTAAAATATCATAATATATTTTAGTAGGAGGGAGACTAGAGAAACCAATTGAATCTTAATTGATTTGGTGTGGATTGGAATGAATGAGGAGGGTCCTATTTATAGAATTTTGTGTGGCCCTACATGATTGGTTGTGTCTCTTGGTCTAGATCAATCTGGACCATAAGATCGCATCTCTTGATAACTTGTTGCACTCTAGTAGTTCAGATTGCATTCCTACGTGAAGGTCCACAACCTTACCATGTACCTCTGCAAACTGGATAGGTGTGTGCACTCACCCGCATGTGCCCCATCAGCATTGAGGACCAATCGCAACCCTTTGGTCTCACCTTATCAACACCTACGTATATGGTCACATCCATTTGGCACTCAATTGCACAGTGTTATGCCTTGCGTATGCCATTTGGATGAATCTTCCACATCACCACCATGTTGAGCTACCATGCCACGTCACCGAGCTATAACCAAGCCACTTCACTACAAGTCGGTTTAGTTTCTAAAAAAATTAAGGCTCCTTAGATCCTCGTGATGATGCATACATGCTAAGTACAAAGTGCGCCTCTAAAACTCCCAATGCGATCTTTATGATATGCACGTGCATGCGTGTGTGGGCTCGGACGGTGCTTCGCACCACCCTGTAGCTCCTTATGCTTGCTAAAGCTAGCCAAAAGTCCACTAAGTCCACTTGGGTGCACCATAAGGAGAGCTATATATTTTACTCTTCTTTTGAATTGAAATTCTATATATGCAAGTTAAACTTGCTTCCATTTTTCAATATGGGATGCACTCCCACACTAAAGGACAAACCATTTAAGGCTTGGAGACTCTTTCCATTCACACCAAGCTTTCAATGTGGGATAACCCCCCATATTCCAACACAGACAAGTGTGGAAAAGAAAAAAAAACTCTAGTTACTTAAAGAGAATTAATTTCAGCTTTTGGTGTTAACTTTCCCTATAGGCATAATTGATTTTTTTGTACATAGTTGTTCATTTCATCATGATTTGGTTTGTGCTTTAATACAACATAGCAAAGTTGTTGTGCATTATTAAAGCTAGTTGAATTATTTTTTAGGTACTACTTGTGACATTTACACATACTTTAATATTACATCTATGTATTGAAATAGTTGAATTTGAGATGAAGACGGATATTAATAATGAATGAATATAATTGTACCATTCATGTGGTAATAGATGTCATCGGCATGAAATCCTTCAATAGACTAATATTCATGCAAGTTTCACATCACAATCAATTATTGAAATCAATGACTCTACAAGTGAATATTAAACAAAATTGTGAAGGTTTGTTTAATAATATTTGAGTCTAATAGATTTTAATTGATTAAATGGAAAACGCTCAAAATAAGGACAATGAAAGGTTAAAATCAAGAAGAAAGGCATAAGAATCACTTGAAAAGATTTTTCAGTAAATAACAATGATCTATATTAATAGGAGATTAGATATAGAATATGAGTAACAAGAAATGGAAAGGAAAGGTTTTAGATCAAGATCATAACCCTTTTTTATGTGATGTATCTAGTTGTATGAAAGATGTTTGTGATCTTAAAGAAATATATAGATGTCGAATATGGAAGTAGAAAATGCCAAGTATGTGCTAATATTTGATTTGCCAAAAAAAAGGGGTAAATATAGAGTAAAGATGTAAGGATGATTTATTCCAACTTCTATTTTGAAATGGAAATGAGAAAACATCTCTATGGATTCTGTATTGGGGTTACTCAAGACTTATAGGGATGATGATAAATTTAGGTTGTTGATAGGTGCTACAACTTCAAAGTTGCAAACCCAAGTGCAGGTTTTGTCAAGTAATAAATTTTTCGTGAGTCCGAGGTCGATCCACAGTGAAGTCGTTTGAAAATTTTAGGATTATATTTCTAAAAAAAATGGGTTTTATATGGTTTAGAATATATAAAAAAATAATGTATGCTATAACTAAAAAAAACCAAAATAATAAAAGTATTGAGGATTATGGATCCATTCTTGAGTTTTGGATAGAGGAATGATTCTTTATCTTTTTACCTCTTTTAAATGTCATAATTAGAATCCATACATAATGAAGGTTCCAATGGGAAGATGTTATCAAACAGCTCATGCATTAAGGAAATCATGCTATTGTCTTACTATTTGCAAATTATCTCTTAACACCAATACATGTTTATGGGATCAAGTATTTGTGGTATCTACAATAAATTAAGATTTCACATTAGTAGTCGGTGGGGTAAAATGTACAATAAGCTAAATGAATCCAAGTATTTAGTGTGCCAATGGTGATACAAAAATCAATAATTACCACTAAACAAGAAAGGTTTTAATGCCAACACTTATTTATGAGATTAAGTATTTATGTACACCTTTGTTTACAATAAATCAAAGTTTAACATTAGCAGTCGGTAAGGTAGTAGAAAACTTAGCCTAAAGAAAGAAAATAATAAAACTTTCTTTTCCTCTCTAAGGGTTTTTATGTGTGTTGAATTCCATCTAAGAGCCCTTATTTATAGTAGAAGAGTATCTAGATTGGCATCTCCAAATGTACTTTAAATTAACTTCAAATGTGATCTAAATTCACATATCCTTTTTAAATCTAACTTTTGTCATCCATTTTTGTCCATGCAATCTACTTATTTTAAAAACGTTATTAACATGAAAGTTGTATTGTCATTTATCTTCATTTTTCAACTTGAATCACCTAATTCTAACCACTAGACAAAAAATTATACTTGATTTAAGGAGATGTATCAGCATAGATAGATTCCTTCCAATGCTCTCAATTGGATGAATTTTCTACTATAATCAAGGCTGAATGGGATGTTTTTCTAATAGAAACATTGTATTTCTATCTCTTGGCTTTCAAATGAAGTAATATTTAGGTCTATAGGGCTTTTGAGCATGGAGTTATACCCAAAACACCAAAACTACACAAGTCTGGAAACATGCTGATTTTAAGCCCAACAATCACTTGCGAAGTTCAAGTGATTTCTTGCATATATTTTGATCTACACATGATAGACTTAGGAAAAAGTGGCCTTTTGATGCTTCTTTGATCCAATGAAATATTATCTCCCAACTTACTCATGAGACGTGTTGGCTTCTTTGGTTTTATTTTGGATTTTTTTATATCTTTTTGTTCATTGATTTCCTAACACAAAACATTAATAAAACTATAATATTAACAAGAATAAATCAAGGAAAGTATAAAGGATTTGATACTATGTCAAAATATGTACTTATCAATAGGTTAACTAAATCTACTCATTTTCTTCCAATTTGTTTCGCTTTCCATGAATCATTATGCATTGATTTATATACACAGAAGTGGTTAAACTTCATGATGTACCGCTATCTATTATTTATGATAGAGATTCAAGTTTTTTGTTTACCTTTTGGAAGAGTTAACCTAAGAAATTGGGAACACATTTATCTTTTAGTACTGCATATCATCCTCAAACTGATAGAAAATCAAAATGAACAATACAAACTTTGGAGGATATGCTTAGAGGTTATGTATTAGATTTTCAAGGTCAATAGAGGAAATTTTGCCTTTGGTGGAATTTTTTTATAATACCAGCTATTAGGCTACTATTAGAATGGCTCCATACGACGCATTATATGGTAGGTGTAGGTCTCTAGTTTATTGGGATAGGATTGGTGAAAGAAACTTTTAGGCCCAGATATGGTTCAAGAAATAACATAAGTTATGACACAATTCCCCCAACATATGTAAACTTCCAAAGTCGATAAAGAGTTATGCAAATCAAAGAAAAAAAATATTGGAATTTACAGTAGGGGATCAAGTATTTTGGAAGGTAGCTCTAATGAAAGGAATTATGTGGTTTGGGAGAAAGGAAAAATTAGTCCTAGGTATATTGGCCCATTTCATATTATTGAAAGAATTGGAGGTTTTGCTTACAAACTTGTCCTGCCTGTATCAATATTTTAGGTGCATAATGTATTTCATGTATCCATGTCAAGGAAGTATATTGGGAATTCATCTCATATTATAAAGAGTGAACCATTACAACTAAAATGAAATTTAACTACAAAGAAAGACTGGTGGAGATTCTTCTGTAATAGCTAAAGTAACTCAAAAAGAATAAAGTTCCATTTGTTAAGGTATTATGGAAAAATAAGTCAAGAATAAGTATCTAGAACTCTTTCGATAGGTAAATTTTGAGAATGAATTTTCTATAAGAAGGGCATGATTTAATATCCAAGCCTCCAGTACTCACTAGGTCAATATCATTCATGCATTACATGCTAGTCATATGTCAATTGCATTGATAGTTTCTTGGCATAATCCATTTCATCTTAGAAAGAAATTCTTGAGTGTTAAGTTCTAAAAATTCTCGTAAGTGTTATTTGTAGACTTTACCAAATCTAAGCAGTCAATTTTACAATGAGATGAGAGAGGAAATTAGGTTGATCACTACAATGGATAATCGTGATCATATGTTATAGTTTTGGAAATATTGAAGGTGTTAGTACTAAGCTTGTATGATTTAATTCAATTTGATCAAGGTGTTTCAAAGTATATATTGGGAAATTGCATATATAAGACATTATATAGATGTACCATTATTAAAATGTAATATTACAAGGCCTATATTTGTGTAAGATTTAATGAAGTACAATCTTGACAATAGTGTACGAATCGGGGGTCGATCGGTTTAGAAATTAAATAAACTGTGAGAAATTAGTGTTGAAAATATTTATGAGAACATTGTGGAAATTTTGATAGGTTGTAATGAAATGAATAAATGTTGGTAACACTTGATTGTGGCTGTCTAAGATGAGTGTAAAATCAGATTTTGAGACAAGACACCACCTTATGCTTCTTTGCCATCTCATGCTTAAGCACCTCAAGCTCCTCTTTATTCCTAGGCAAGAAGCCACGACCAAGACCATTTTCTGACCTTATTTCATCTTCAAAACATATATCTTAAGCCCCCTAAGGTGTTTTCAATTGGTTCCAAGTGAAACATAAAGCAAAAGGAAGTAGTAATCAACAAGTAGAAGCTGAAAACTGAACCTAGGTGAGCTTGACTCACGGTTTTGGCATTTAGTTTTATATGTTTTGAGGGTTTATGATTTATAAAACTTATATTATTGTTTATAATCATGTTAATATGTTATTTTTGGTGTTAGTATGCACAAAAGAAGGGTTTTTCGTTGCAAAAATTTAATAAAAATCACGAGGGACAAAAATTGTGTACATGCTGATTTCAAAGTGCTTAGGCTTTAAATATGCATAATAACTTGGGAAAAACTTATATTTATTATCATAAATGTTTTTATATATGAGTTGGGGTTATTTATGTAAGGCTGGATAGGTTAGAATTCAAAGTAGAGTATGATAATGAACTCATAACTACCACATAAAATACTCTATTTTGGTGTTATGTAAAAGAGGGTTGATTTTACTGAGGTTAATCCATTATTTTGATAGGGATATGACATGGTTAACTTCATTTATATATTATCTAGGCATAGTAAAAAGTTCAGAGTAAATGAATGTGCCTAAGGGTGTGAAAAACATCATGGAACTCAATTAGAAAACTAAAAATGTGAAATCTGAATCTGTCATGTTTGATGTCTTAGCATGTTTTAACCTCTACATGTTATTATTGAGTTCTAATAATTGGGGATATGTTATTGGAGTTATAACATTTCAATTATATGATATTGACATGTATTTAAGATGAGAAATTAGGGTAGTAACGGGATTATTTTGGTTCTAATTTGTAACTTGAAAGTTTGTTTGTTACCGAGTTAGCTTTTGTAATGCCATCTTAGACTTAGCCGATAATAAGTATTTTAAATTAAAATGGTGTAATTTGATTGGCCAGTTAATTAGGTTGCATAAATTATTCTAAACCACATTGCACTTGAATCTAACATGATTATAAAATCTAAGTATCAATTTTTGTCATCTCCCTAGTCTATACATGTGGGTTTCGACATGAGAAGACACTGAATATGTGGCAACCAATCACCACCCATCTCTTACCTCTCTTTGAAAAGTCAAAGAAATTATTTTTATCAATATTTTCTTATGGAAGCACCTCAAAATAGACCAGCCCTTCTTCTCTAGAGTTTCTTCCAAATTCCTACACTCTCATACTCACAAAGATTAAATCCAATCCATAAGAAACCATAGAACACAAAGTAGAACAAGTTTTACCCTTTTAAGCTTGAAAACCATTGATTTTGAAGTTTAATTCCAATCTAATCAAGATATTTTTTTTTATATTTCTTATGGTGAATTTATGATATTTAAGGTGATTACATGATTTAGTATCTTTTGTACTTTTGAAAACTCAAGTGGGACAGATTTTGAGCCAAATCAAGCTAATGGAGTTAGTTTCTAGTAAAATTGATGCCCTTATGAAATCTAATTTAATTTAATTTAATTATTTCCATTAATATTGTAATATCTATGTAGCGTTTAAAAGTGCATATAAGTGGTCGTGAACAATAGTAATTAGGTTGACTAATTAGTGGATTAAATCAATTTAAGTTAGAACTGAATTTACGCCATGTTTAATTTGGATGTTTTGGATTGTCTTCATGATTTAGGGGCTGCCCTAAAATTTTATGTTTGAATTATTATGGATTTGTGGGTGCCCTAATATTTAGTGTCTTGAATTATTAGTAAATATGGAGTATATATTATTTTTAAAGTCATATAATTGATATGGAATTGCTTACAAAAGATTAAAAAGTGTATGTAATTTTAACTAGATTAGATTTTCAATATATTACGTAACATGATTTGATTATGTTAGGCCATTAGAACATTGTATCTTCTAAAGACACTAACATTTTTATTTCTTAACACAAAGCGGATTTGAGGTAAATTGAAACTTTCATTTGTTGTATCACAAGAATCATATAATGTTGTCTATGTTTGGAAGTGATATGTCCATGATATAATGTTTGATGCATTCATGGTTTATGGAGCATGGTCTTTTAAAAAGATAATGATATTTTTGAAAATGAAGTATGGTACTTGTTGATGGGTTGAAATACCAAGATAGAGAAAGATCAATACGAAAACCCTATACTATTTTTCTTGAGAAAGAATATGGCTAATACTTGAGGTCAAAAGATCAATACGAAAACCCTATACTATTTTTCTTGAGACAGAATATGGCTAATACGTAAGGTCAAAAGACTAGTAGGAAACCCCATCTTATTTCTCTTGAGACTGAATATGGTTAATACCTGAGGTTGAAAGACCAGTATGGAAACCCCATATTATTTCTCTTATTGGCCAAATTATTATGAACAGGTTCTAAAAATCACAGTCTACCGATATCATTTAAGTACCATACTTCAAGGCTACCTAAAATAAAGATTTATGAAAGAAGAATTATTAAATTGAACAATGTATTTAATGATTGATGAAATTTGCATATACTATATTTATTCTTACATTAGTTTCACCTTATTGAGCCTTTAGCTCATTAGATTCTTGTAATGCAAGTAAAAATATATAGGTTTAGAGGTTGACTTAATCTCCAAAGCGGCTAGACAGAGATTTGTTTATATGTCATGCTTCGAACAGCTTTTATAGCCCATTTTGAAAACTCTGCTTTTATTTTTAAATATGCCATCAGTTATGATTTTCTAAACAGATGTATGCTAAACTATAAATAGGATAATAACACCATGTACCTAATTTCAATTTATGAAAATGGTGTGTATGACAAAATGAAAGAACAAATGAATTTCAAGTTCTTTTCAGAGTCTAACTAAAAAATGAACTTTTTATTAAAACTTTAACTCTAGTATTGATAAAATGTTAACCTTTTTTTACTTACCTTGATCATCTTATTTGGGGCTCTATAGTTAGGATGAGGGGTATTACATTATTGATGTGGGTTACCTTCTGAGTGTTGAGGTGGAATACTCCTCTACAACATGTGTATCCTAAATGCTACTCCTAGATGTGGGTTCCCTGCTTGCAGTACGAACAAATGGTTAGGAAGGCCCTAGGATTATCCTAGAAAGAGGATGCTTAAGTCAATAAATATTCAAGAGAATAAGCACTAACTAAAAGCATAAAATTAAAGTGTGTACCTTATAAATAAGATGGAGGGGTTATTATTCCTGTTCATATTGGGACATGGGCCTCATGGGCCTTTCATTGTAATTTAGGCCTCTTGGACCTATAAGCTTGTATGGACTATAATTAAATATTTATTGAACTAAAATAAATTAAATTATATAAATAAGATAACATACCCATCATAGAGCCCAACTCAGGCAGCTAAGCAAAGAGGTAGTTGGCTAGGAGTTAAGAGTCTTATTAGAAATAGGATGGTGTCCTTAGTATATTTAAGAGGGAGAGGAGGTTATTTCCTCACTTTGATAGAGAAGCTCTTTTGACTTTATATTCAGAGTCATGGGTTCTAGAGGTACGTATTCTCCTTCAAACTTATAATTTTAAACTTTCTTCCTCCCTCCTTTCTTCTTTGTTGGGGAGTCATCTTTAGAAAAGTTGGTCAAAATTTATGTTTGGGTAGAAGTAGTGTAGATGAGAGCACATCACGTAGGGAGCGTGTAGAAGTCAATCGCGATAGCGGTAGAAGCACGTCACCCGATGGAGATAAGGGTGCCTTGAACGCTCCCAGCCATGGCACGGTCACCTCGATTGGGGTTTTTTTCTTGGCTACCTAGGCTTGACAGCCTTTCTTCACTATCGAGGTATTGCCTCGACAGCCCACCTTATCGAGGCTTTCATGCCTCAACCGACTCCTTCCTTAGATGAAGTTCCAATACCTCTAGGCTCCTTTCCTTGATTTCAAGAGTAGCTTCTCCCTCGACATGGGTCTAATGAGTCATGTCATCTTCAGTGTAGTTTAACCCACTCATTTTTATTTTTCTCCTCCCTTTTTGAATGACTTAAGTAGAAAATTAATATTTATTAAGTATCTTGAGAAATTATCACTGGGTTGAGAGAGGCACTTCTTACATTGCCTGAGTGTCCATCTAACTCATAAGAGAATAAGAAGTTTGAGCCTTAAGGGAGTAGTGCGAGTTTGTCTGAGGATCATAATAACGGTAGCAGTCTTACCAGCAATAGTTAGGATGAGCTTGGTCCTAAGATATGTCTAAGATGAAAGAGGACCCCCCTACTAGTGGTTCAGTAGCAGTACATTGCAGGGTGATGAAGCTTGATTTCTTAGATAGGGTCATTTTAGAGACGATCTCATATTACTCCAAAGGAGACTAGATTTACCATCTTGCTTCAAATTTCTTGCTCCTTCTCTTGGCCAGAGGCTTAGGGAGCCTCCTGAGGGATACTTCATCATTTGTATGTCTAGTTTTGCTTGTGGATTCTTCTTTCCTCCTCCTCCTCCTCCTCTTTTGGTAGAGGTCATGTGCACCTATGGCCTTTGCTTAGTTAATTTATTCTTAACTCTTACATGTACTTCAAGGGGTTTCGATGTTGTTCAGAAGTGTTTGGCCTTCCAGTGACCCTAGAGAGTTCTTTTCTCTTTTTATCATGAAGAGAGTGACAGGGAAGTCTTTTTATCACTTCTTTCCACGGCCAGGGTGTAGGTTCTTACAGGGAGTAGTTTCTTCCTTGGGTCCTTGGAATGAGAAATTCTTTTATGTCAGAGATAATGTTTGGGGATTTCCCAATTAGTAGATTAATTATCCTTTTGTCTATTCTATCTCTCGTAGCTCATGTGATGAGTTCAGAGAGCATTGCGCAGCTGTAGGATTTGATAAGTTTTTGTATGTTAGATGTTTGTTTTTTGTGGGTATTTGAGTATCTCATTCTACTTTACTTTTTTTGATTGGCTTATATTTGTTTTTGATGTATTTGTTTTCTTTTCTCAGGAAAGGAGTTAGATGTTACAGCTATCAAATCCCATAAGAAGAAGACTCATGTGGCTTGAGGCAGTTTTAGTAGGCCCCTATCTAAGATAAGTGGGGATGAGCAACGCTTCTCACCTATGCACACTAGAGGCGAGCATAGGTCTTCATCTTGACCAGCTGAGCGTGGTAGTAGTAGCCATGCGACGAGGCCTCCTCCTACTTCTACTACAAGTAAGAGGCTGAGAGGGCAGGCAAATGACACTCTTCCCAGGAACAACATTGGCTCAATCATATTTTCTCCTAACATCAATCACCAGGAGGGATTACAATCATTGTGAGATACGTCTGAGGTGTTGTTTGGTTGGAGCAGGGGTAGGAGCATCATTAGCGAGGATGACCTCAACAAGCTCAGCCAGATGCCCTCTTCCAGCCTAGATGCCTTATTGGCTAGGGACTTAGATAAGGTAAGCAGATTGTTTAGCTTTTCATCTCTACATTAAGTATTGTCTCTTTCTTATTAATAATCCTTGTTTTTCTTTTTTTGGCTATGGTCTTACTATTTCCACAGTTGTCAGTTGTTGGGTTGCTAGCTTGGAGAAGGCAGTAGGGCGCTTAGAGGTTGTGGCAAAAAAGAGTGTTAAGGAGATTACCCACCACGAGAAGAAAATGGCCAAGATGGCCAAGGATTTTGAGAGGCTGAAGACCAAGTATGATTATAAGGTAAAGACTAGGGAGAGGTTCCTGTAGTCTCAAGATAGGATGAGCTTGCCTTCCAGTAGAGATGTTGCTACTGTTGAGGGCTTCAAAGCCTCTGAGGCCTTTGATGAGGCAATACTTGAGTAGGCTACCTCAATATATGACTATACCATATGCGATTGTTGATATATCTTAAGAGAGTTTGGTCGCTTTACTGAGGAGGATGTGATGCTCGTAGATCTAGAGGTTTCTGATGATGAGGGAGCTAAGATTACAGCTTTGCAGGACATTCCAAAGGTGCCAGCCACAGTTGAGGAGTCTCAAGACGAGCAGGCAGAAGATAGAGCCCCTCCCTCCCCCCACGATGATGTTGTTCAAGATTTTTAGCTTTTCCTTCTTTCCCCACATGTTTAGGGGTTTTTCTTTATGCTTCCTAGAGATATGTTATATGATTTATTTGTTTTCTGCATACGAGATGTTTATATTAGCCAAAGTATGGCATGCACATTTGCTACTACTATTGTTGCTTTTTGATTTATGATATAATTGAGTAGGACTTTCTACTCTTTGTGTACTATGTTACTTCCTCGCGTATATTGTAGCTTTTTCCAAAACTATGATTCAAGATAAGTTGCTTGAGATGGTGTTACATCTTTTCAGGTAGGGCTTTGTGTTGTACCGAGGATGGCGCGAAGCCAATACTTACGAGACTGTATGCCTAGGATGGTGTAGAGCTATCGCTTATAGGTTTGTATGTCTAGAATGGTGCAAAGCCATCACTTATGGGATTTTTATGTGCCCGAGATGGCTCGGAGCCACTTGTGGGACTGTGATATGCCCAAGGATGGCATAAATCCATCATTTATGGAACTATGTATTATTTTTGCCTGCCTACTTATACATTAGTTTTTAAAGCTCAGAGTGTACCCAACTTCTTGCATATATAATTAGGACATTCAATATGATCGAGAAACAAAGATAATGTAATAATGTAAATGCAACCAATAATAGACTTAGCTAAATAACTTCATAGTCAACGTAAATGTAAATCTCCTGCAAACAGAGAGTCCCAGAAAAAAAAACATAAATACTAAGATAAATTATTTGCACAGCGCACAGGCTGAAAACCCAATAAAAGACTTATTTTAATTTTCAAAATAAATAAGTGGAAAAGAGTGCATATTCTTTCAGGGCTGACCACTACTCTCTCCCTTTTACTTTCTTTAGCGTGGTGACATAACATTCCTTGGTTTCTCATATGTCACCTTCTGCTTCTCCTCTTTAGTGGGTGTTAGGAACTTGGCCTTCATATGGACAGTAGAAGCAATTGCTCAGAACTAGTTTAGGTTGGGTCTTCCTAAGATCATGTTGTTGGTTGAAGGAGCCTTCACAGAATCTCACAAGCTTAGTGCCTTGATGTGGTCCATGGATTCCCAGCATCAGTGGGAGCGTCACTTCTCCAGTGCATTCACTACTTCCCTAGTGAAGCCGATGAGATGAACATTTACTGGAACCATTTGAGTTTGGTCCACTTAGAGCTTTTGGAAAGTGTCATGAAAAATGATATTGATTGCACTTCCACCATCCACCAAGACCTTTTTCACAAGGAAATTTGTTAGCATCATAGAGATAACTATGGCGTCACATGGTGCCCAACTGCAAGGTTAAGGTTTTGTGCCCCAAATATTATCGCCATTGTTCTTTTCTCGGATGTGATAAAGTGCCCTGACCTTTAGGGATTTAGGAGTTCTCCTCTACCAACTTCTTCTTGTAAACTCTGAGTGCGCTCCTTGCATCTTTGCCAGCAGACCCTCTAGATATAACATTTATAACTAAAGCAAAATAGGATTGGCTCTTTTGCCTATGACCCCTACTTTATTGTTCATATTGCGGCTCTTTGGGATGAGGTAAGTTCTGAGGTGCATTATCCGCATGAGGGTGTTGGTTAATGAATTCCTTCAGGTGGCCTCTTTGAATTAGTTTCTCAATTTCTCTCTTTAGCTGGAAACACTCTTTCGTGGTGTGACTTTTATCATTATGAAAGCGACAGTACTTGTTAAAGTTTTCCCACCGAAGGTTTTCCTTCAGCTTTCTGGGAGGTTCGATTATGCCTTGTCACTGAGCAGTCAGCAGTAATTCAGTGAGCGAAGTATTCAAAGGAGTGTACCGGTGATAATCAAACTGGCACCGCTCTACCTTCTTGAAATTAGGTTTCTCCTCATCCTTCTGCTTTCTCTTAGCTCCATTTCTTGATGTATTACCTCATCTATGCATATGTGTTTCTCTGCCCGAGATTGAAGTTCCTCAAAAGATGTGGTTAGTTTTCCAGCAATTGACTCCATGAGCCTCCCTTGGTGGAGGTTCTGCTGCAAGATTCGTGCCAAGAGTTCATAACGTACATGTGGTACCTCATTAACTACTTCTATGAAATGATGGTTCCCAATGAGGCAATGAGGCATCAAATGATGGTTCAAAAATGGAAAAATTATCTATAAAAATCTCAAGAAATTTTTCAACCATTTACTGGACTAAAATAAATAAAATTAGATAAATAAGATAACATATGTGCAGGAGAAAAGCTTGGTATACCCACCACTTGTGTAGGAGAAAAGCTTGGTATACCCATCACTTGTGTAGGAGAAAAGCTTGGTACAATGATACCATCTTTGTCGGTTGATTACTCGTTAAAATTTAGCATTAAAGTAGAAGCACACAATCAACTATCATGGTGCCATCACAACAAAAATGGAATTTAGAGTTGTGAATTGTAGTAATGACATGTGAAAGTACGAAAACTTCCTTACTGATGTTCTATTATTTAAAACGTAATGATAAATCTAATTGGAATTCATTCAACACTTCACCCTCTTCGATGACCGTCCTTTTAGTTTTAGAAGGTCAATCCTCAAATTAGGGTAACTTTCACATTACCTCTATTTAACATATGTTTGGTGTCACTTATCCCTTCAAAAATATATATTTGGCCGTCCAGTTAAAAACATATAATTTGTTTTCTAATTTTATCTCTTTTAATATACTTGAGAAATATTGAAGTTAAAACACTCAAGAAACTCTAAAATTTTAATTTGCACTTACTAATATAAAGCAACTATTTAAACTAAACTTACTGTAAAATAGCAGTTGAAATTTATACTTGGTTTACTATATAAAATAATTATTTTCATTTAATAAAGTAATTATATTCTTAATTATAATAACCACTCGTTAAATAATCATTACTTTGAGAAAAAAGCTTGAAAGACATTCAAGTAAAGGGTACTTTTATCCAAAACCAATACAAATAGGCATAGAATAGTTAAAAGAGCAAGACAATTCTAAGAAACTCGATTAAATAGTCATATAACTTTAAGAAATGGTTGCCTCCTTACTAAGGGTTCAAACTGATTAGATAAGAGCAGTTATCTATCAAAACATATATGGTATGATAGGTCTTGCCGAAATTATAAAAATATATTTATCGTTGAAAAACTTATATAAGAATGGTTTCTCTTATATGGGTCTTGCTGAAGTCGTAAAAATATATATGTAGACTATCGTTCCCAATACTAAAAGGTATGACAATTAGTGACTTGTATTGCATTCTTAGTAACAATATTTAATGATATTTCTATAACACTGTCTCTTCATTTTTCACAGATGATTTTAGTCACACTAGCCTTTATGAGTATTAATTATATAATCACTATCCTAACAATTAAGAGTAAAACTATTTTATAATTAATAATTTGATATTTTATGCAGTAAAGAAGTATAAAATAAAAGATTGAGTTTAAATTATTTGTTTTATATTATAACTGCAAATGCAATTTTAAAGTTTTAATATTTTTCCAGATATATTTAAAAGAGAGATCAAACTAAAAAAATAAATAAAATATTTTTTTAGTTAGAGGGGACAAAGTATATATTTCATAATTTAAGTGACAGCAAAGGGTTAATTGAGGAAAGGCGTAAAGCAAAATTCACCCTCAAGTTGTGCACCTTTTTCATTCCATATTTGATGGATTCTTTTCAATGTTTTAAGGTTGCTCCGACTCAAAAGATGTAAAATTATCCCTCAAGTTGTGCACCTTTTTCATTTGATGGATTATTTTCAATGTTTTCAGGTTGCTCCGACTCAAAAGATGTAAAATTATCGAGACTTGTCTTTTTAGTGCGACCATGGATCATCTGCACGCCATCATATCACATTTTCTTGTATCCATCAATGTTGTTGTCAAGGGATTGGAGTGCCTAAGCATGTTATATGTCAGCTTATGATAATTAGTCCTCATACACCACATTCATTACACAGAGATGCTTAAAAGGGCAAAAACATCCATGAACACCATCCCATGAAAGAGAATCACTATTGAATTGGATCACGAAAGGAATACGTATTAGCGTGGTACAGAGAACATGTCACGCACAGAGTGTATGTGTTTGAAAGAGGGGGGGGGGGGGGGGGGGGGGGGGAGGGGGCAGTGGCGACAGCGGTGGTGGCGACGACCTAGGAAGGAAGAAGAAAAAAACGAACAAAAGAAAATAATTAAAAACTTACAAAAAGAGATATTTTTTATTTTTTATTTTTAAAAATGAAATGAAAATTTACCAAACTAAAAGAATATTATAAAGATGTTATATATTATTTTATATAAATAAAAAATAATTATGAATATTATTTGGAAGAAATAATAATACTTTTAATTTTTACAAATATACAAAAACTTTATGGTTAAATTATTATTTATTAAAATAAATTTAAAAATAGATGGTAATATATAATTATTTTCTATTTAGTACTAATTAAGTAGTAATAAAAAAATAATTATATAATAATCTTTTTAAAATTAAAATAAAATAAATTAACTAAAAAAAATTCAAAAATTCAAACACCAACATTCCATAATTTTTTTCATAAAAATTTTACATTCAATCACCACTTCATCCAAAAAATCATCATGTCAACTATCCTCATTACATATTCCATTCCACATCCTATCACATTCAAAATTTATGATTCTTTTACCAAAATAATTTTTTTTTCACTATTCTCTCCCGAAATAAAAATAAACAGATTAAAAAGACAAACAATCACACTCTAAAATAATGAACCTAATGAGGGGTAAGATCTAGGATCATTCAAGAGTATCCATTCCAAGCAAAAATAAAGAATCAATAAGGCTCTTTCAATCACTCCCCCAGCACGATGTCTCAACTGTCGAGGAAAACCGCAACTGCTGAAACGTGGATTTTTAATCGAAAGGCACAAGATAAATCACATAAAACCAAAAGAAATGTTTCCCAACACATTACTTATTCATCTATGCTATAATTCTCTATAAGCTGTTTTCCTTTCTCATGTGCAAATAAGAGTACAAATTGTGAAAATATAGAATAAGAATTCACCTTCAAGGCCTTGTGTTTGCTGAGATGACATTCTACTATTCACAAAGAAATGGACATATTGGGCATGCTCATTATGAAGGTGGAACTTCCTCACATTTCTAACCTACCATTTCACTGTAAAATGAATCTATTGCTATGACAGCAACATGAATCAGACATACAAGTCAGTCATAATAAGTTCAGTAATAAACCAAGGCATCTTCTATTAGTTCTGTAAAGGCTGGAGTTCTTGCTCGGCTACAACAGAATCTACAGGCTTGTACGAAAGTACTGATCTCTCCCTCCTCCAAATAAGCCATGCTCCAGATGCCAATAATCCAACTACAATCACAACAACAAATGCCACGACTATAGCCAAGTAATGTTGCTGCCACCATGTCCTGGACCATTGTAACAAAACCCAATATTAACTCATGAAACATTTAGTCATTTAGATAATTTTCGTTAGTGTACAAGACATAATGTGGTAACCATATAAGGACACCACATAGTATTGAGTCTTTCCATCTAATATTACCACCAGTATAAACTATGGGAACAGTAAGTTGTTCGTATAGAAGCGGATGTGAGAAGTAATAACAAGGAGAAAAACACAAATATTCTTGGTTTTTGTTTCAAAGCCAAACTATAGAAAAGAGAAGATTTTAAGCTTGATGGGTAGCTTAAATGATGCACTTCCATTTG
The DNA here is from genome assembly GCA_019321725.1 of Paulownia fortunei. Lineage (NCBI taxonomy): Eukaryota > Viridiplantae > Streptophyta > Magnoliopsida > Lamiales > Paulowniaceae > Paulownia > Paulownia fortunei. The sequence goes on from CM033108.1 coordinate 11,723,151, forward strand.
CAAGAATTAGCAAAGAAACAAAAATAGTAAAGATTTGGAGTAATAAAAGGCACGCCATCTTTTGACTTATTTAGAGGGGAATACTCAAGTTTTTTATTTATTCAAAAGTTTAAGTATAGCAAACTGTGTTTGTTTCCTTGCCACTTGCACCAACACGTCCATGTCTTCAAAAAATTATTACAACATAAATATTTTGCTAACTTCAAGAACTAGCTTGCAATCAATAGCAAATAAATATTTTGGTAGGTAAATGTGACCTGATAAAAAATAATTATTGTTTCTCACCCTCTCTTTATATTCAAGAAAATTATAAAATATAATGAAAAGAGAAAAGAAATATGCAATAGATCTAAGAGAAAAGTCCAGTGATGAGAGACAAAGACTAGAAGATATCGATACAAGGAAAAATCTGGAGTTGGAGGAAATGGGATTGCAGCCTACAGGTAGTGAATCGCAGCAATGTTGGCTAAGGCCGGAGATTACTAGAGGCTGAAAGTTGGTGGGGCAGGGGCTAAATGCAGGTCCCAGCAGGGAATTTTATTTTCCAGAGGGCATTGCAATTTTTTTCTTTTTGTTTTGTCCTATTCTTCTTCTATTCTGAGACTAATGCAACAAAATAAATTTAAAACGGCAGATACTTGACATCACTACCACAAGGACAACGGCCAACTTAATTTTCTAAAACTTCTTCACATTTTAGCAAAATTTTAAAATTAAGTTGCTCCCTTTCCTTTTAATAGATAAATTAATTTGTCCTTTACAATTAGAAAGAATTCCAATTGCTTGACCCTGAATTTCCTTATGAAGGAAATTCAATGCGAGGCATGTAATGGAACACAAAAAACAACATATTTTATTTTACCGTTCTGGTGGTGGCTCAATGTTCCATTCGAACAATTTGTAGCTTCCAAAGCTATCAGGGAGATGCACACGATTTTCATTCAACCTGGATATGATATCCTGCCACAAGGAAAAAATGTTAATAAGTAAAAGCTTATGAGCCCCTCAGAACCAAAATATGGGAAAATGTACAGTAGCTCCAAAAAAAAATTACCATGGCAGTAGCATTAGAAATATAATCAGCAGATTCTGCTGGGAAAATGGCCCATCTTATGAGGGTATCATTCTCTCTAGAAGTGAAATTCATCAATTGAACCTGCAACAGTTCATCTCAAAAGTTGCAAGCTGACAATTGCTGAGGTAACATGCAAGAATTACAGTTGACTAACATGAATATCAGATTTTAATAAGAAATTAAATCAAATTTAGCTGCTATATTTTATATTAATCCTAACAGATCAGCAATTTGTATTGATCTACCTGTGCAAGAATTACAGTTGACTAACATGAATATCAGATTTTAATAAGAAATTAAATCAAATTTAGCTACTATATTTTATATTAATCCTAACAGATCAGCAATTTGTATTGATCTACCTGAGAAGCATTAACATCTAACTCCTTTGCAATGAACTGAGCAAGTTCTGAGATGTGAGGCTTCAACTCTGGGTACTTCACAGTCAACAACATATAGAATGTTATGAGACCTATTTTGATCTCCCCTGCAAATTGAAGGATACACAAAACTTGGTCAAAAATCTGCTCATTGTCTACATTATTGAGAATTCATGAGCTAAAATTGGTCTATCCACATATAGAATTATATGTTAAGGTTATGCACAAATAGTGAAGAAGCTAGTGACACAACATAATCGATAAGCCAGCTCGCTGCTATAATCAGTAACATATTTCATGTGTCTGAAAGACATGGTACTTGACTAAGATTTTGTACAGCACTCTCCTAATGTACCAACAAAGTATATCTGAAAACTAGCGGTTGGAGATCCCCTGATGACATCGCATGCAAACGTAAAATCATCACAACCAATATGTCCGACATTTGAAAATATCATAGTTACACTATCATTCTACAATGGAACTGGTAATGGATTCAGCTTTTGTTCAGAATCAGTCAGCAATGTTCTGAATGGAACACTTTAATAGGGCATGCTATTACAAACTAACAATTTTTCTCTCTCGAATTTAGTGAGAAGTGGTGGATCCGATGATTTCAACACAGACCTTTCTTGTCAATAAACCCTACATCAAGTCAAAGATCTAAGAGACAACAAACTATTGAACTAAATAAACCGCAAGAAAGGAAAGGGTAGTCTTGTTGCTTCACAAGAAACAACCCCAAATGATAAAAGCGCTAGTGTTTCATATCTACTAATTGTGTAATCATCAAAATGTTTAAGAGAGAGAAAATAAAAGGCGCAGTTTTAAGAGATATCCTCAGAAGCAGACAATGAAAGAGCCTCATGTTCTTGTGGGCCAGGGAACAATGAGAACTGACAATGGACATTCCTCTTTCTCAAAAAATCTCACACTCAGCTCATCATCTTCCAGATCATGGATTGCTTAGGTGTCTCATGTAGGACTCTTATCTTATGCTTCAGAAAATTCTTATGCTAGGCAGCTAAATTTTTCTTTGCTTCCTCAAAGAAACACATGGAAGAAAATTTGCAACATGTACCAAGGAAAGGATGCATCATATCCTTAACCTTTTTAAGAAATATAGCCTTGCTAGTTGTGGAAATAAGAAAACCTGCAGTGAATTCTTCCAACATCCCCTTCTCTGAAACAGTTAGTTAAAAAATTTAATATCTCCAATCCAACAAGAGAAGTTTTTGGTTGACAAAACCGAGTAGAATTTCTCCATTTAAACCCATCAGCTTTAAGTTTCCAAGGCAAATTATCTATGATCAAATTCATATCAAAAACATTTATTAAGGTTTTTATGATCTTCAATCTTTACTAACTGAGCAAGTACTTCCACATTGACCAAAACTAAACTTTACACAGTTTTACTCTGACTAATTTGGATCTTTATGTTACTGATTCACTTGACTATTCCTAATCAGACATTTATTGAGTAAAACATTTATTAAGGTTTTTATGATCTTCAATCTTTACTAACTGAGCAAGTACTTCCACATTGACCAAAACTAAACTTTACACAGTTTTACTCTGACTAATTTGGATCTTTATGTTACTGATTCACTTGACTATTCCTAATCAGACAATTTTATATGTAGTCTCATCCACCACTAAAATATCATCCCAAAAAAATCATATGTAGGGGGGAAATCATCCTGTATGTCCTATGATAATCCATCTATAATTTAAACACAATAAATGCAGATTTAAAGCAGACCCTAGATGCAACCCTAAAGTAAACAGAAACTCGTTAGGCTCTCTTTCAGTAGTTATCATTGCAGTCACTACCTTCTTGAACATATCATGGACAAGAACAATTGTAACCAGTTCTGACTCTATTTAACAAGCTTTCAAAAATGTCCAGATAGTCAAACAGATCATATAGGTATAGTTTCAGTTGTACTATGTTACAAGGGTGTGGCTAATGAGTTATTTAGCCTCACCCAAAGAAATGGGCCATGAAAAACAAAACAAATTTTGTGCTAACATCTTCTAATTCAATGGAAATACAAAGAGACTTGGTACTTTGGAAGCAAGGATACAGGTATAAGTCATAAATATCATCATATCACATTAATATGCAATTACGATTTCCAAGATAAAATAAGCTGAACATATAAACACTATGCACTCTGCTATATGAATGGGCTAAATCCACACCCCACTATGCTTATTTACAACTGCCCTCAAGATACTGATGGCATTTTTTGCAGTTTATTTAGTAGTTACATATCATCTCAGTGCACCCACCTCACACCCCCATGCTACCTCATAAACCATAAAAATCAATGTGATGAGAGCATGTTCCAGGAATCATCAAGGAAGTTCATATATTTTGCTCAATTCTCAGCCGAACACTTGCTATCTTATTCCTAGTGACGTGTCAGCACCAAAGCAAGCAACCACGGAGAAATTTATAATGTTTATTTATCTCCATTAAAACTCTAGTGAGACCATTCAGCATCGAAGTACCCCACAATTTTGATTTCTAAGAGAAATGCAGTACTTAATGTTCTCATGCAATCGGCCTATCAGGTTTTCAACCTCTGTTTAATGTCAAATATTGACGGGAATAGATGATAATTTTCATTTTCATTCCCACTCAGTTCAAAGCTTGTATCCATCCACCCCAAGGGAAAGTAATCACAGTAGGTTCTATGCTTAACTTTTTTCTTCACCTACAACACTCCTCAGATTCTATTTCATCGGTTCTAAATGAAACTCTCCCTAAGATAAATGAGGTCAGGATGTACATGTACAGAATAGAGCAAAGTTTTTAATGTTGAGCAGAGGGAAAAGGTAGGGTGGTGGGTGGGGTGGGTGGCACATGTGCGCGCACGCACGGAACATCTGTGTGTGTGTGCGTGTGTATATGTTATATATAGGCACAAACACAAACACATGAGAAAGATGCAATAGGTACATCCTGCTCTCAGACAAACGCTACAACCAAACCTTCTATGTTTTGGCTTGAAAATTTTGAACTATAAATTCTGTCACTTCTTTTTCCTTAAAGTAATGGATAAGGAGAATTTTGATGCACTTTCCTTGTACAAATGCAACCATACATTGATTTGAATAATGCCAAGGTACATAAATGGCTAACCCAAACAAACTATAAACACAAAATAGGCATCAAAAAATTAAACATTCACCATGAAAAATACTTTTAATTTTCAAAATTGATAAAAGTTTCCAAGTTGGAGAATTTGCAATTACACGAACCAAAAAAATTCTTCATAATATTAAACTAACAAAGTATATTGAAAAGAACAAATGTGAAAAGTGCATTAAATAAGCTGATTAGTTAAGACTAAAAAACTTTTTCCCCCTATTTCTAATATTGTCTCTAACTGATGCTGGGAAAAGCACAAGAACAGAATAATACTTTAACTCACAGTTTAAGTCTTTATTTATAAGTGAAAACAAGGAAAAATTCCTGATTTTAAGCAAATTTGGCATTCTTGATACAATAATAAAGCCGAGGGCCAATTCACTTGATAATTGAACTAAAAAGAAGACATTATAATTTGTAAGGCCTGACATCAGTTATATGACATGACTAATCCTTAATCAGCCGACCAAAAAGTCTAAGATTGACCAAGATAAAAAGCCATTAAGTCGTAATGGAACAGTACCAAATCCCAGATATCTAGAAAAACAGTGAAATTGTTACAACCTATATGGGCCAATATATTGCATCATGAATGTTAGTACCCATTCAACAGTTAATTTATGAATCGCAAAGTCATCTTTTTTTCTCTATTTATACACTGCTTTTTATTCTTTATACTTAGTTGAAAAAAAAGACAGATACTAACTCGATAATGTGCATCGATTCACAGCTAGTCTAGCTATGCATGTGTATTTTTTATTTATTCCTTGCAGTGTGTGAAGGAAATTGGTTCTGTTCGAACCAATGTAAAAGTTCCTGCATGCCATGCTAGCACTCTTAGTATGTTGATGAAGTTGTTGGCATGGCCATAAAACATTCACACAGAGAATAAAATAGTACATTTAAAGTTTTTGAACTTAATAAATTTAATTGCACACTTCCACAACTTCAAGAATTTGAAGTCCGCAGGTATTATTCTTGGGTTAAAGAGACTTACTACCCAACACAGTAAGAACATCAAGAATTTTGTGTGAAAATTTGGTTAATTTCGGATCAGCAGTGAGGCATAATTTCTTCTTTCGGCAAACAATAAAAATCAGAAACATGAAGATATGCTTCGTGAAAAAATTTGATCAGGATACAGCAACTTCACATTCAATACAATGACCTAAATTAGCATGAGTGTGATATCACATTAATTGCTGAGCATATTCATCAACCTGTTCTTCTGACAATTCAATATCATACTCTATTATTTTCAAAATGAATATTTCTTACAACCCTTCTCGTGCAATCAAAGGTTTGGAGACACGTCATGAAGAATTTCATCATAAAATGAAATGTCTTGGTTCCTAAGTTCATTAAGATGTCCAGCTATCCACTTGAGATTTCTTCAGCTTTAGAACATTCACATCCTAATTATCTGCAATTTTGTCAGTTGTCTTACACTTTAACATGGTTTGACAGGATTGCCACATAGCAGCCGGAACAGAAATGGTAGCTTCTATTCCATGGCGCCAAGTTGGAATTGCAATGAGTATAGATTGGTCGTGGGGCAGCGACAAAAAGGCAGAATGGCACAAAATAGACTATCAGGGGTGAAACAGAACAGAACAGGAACAAAACGGCCAGCACAAAAAAGAAAATTATGGATCAAACAATTTCATAGGATGAAGTTGATATTTGTATTGCCAACTGAACTATCTTGAATGGAAAAAATGCCAGGCATGGGGCTCTGGGGCTGTAATTTGATTTTGCCTATATTTTCTTTTCTTTTCATTTCTTTTTTTTTTCAGAAATGGTAGGCAAAAGAATAAAAAGAAACTAATGGACCCCTTATATTTTAGAAATATGCCAAAGTAAATCAATTGGGTAATATGCAAAGGTTTAATTTAACTTGTGACTACTTGCTTTTGTTTTGGACCAAATGGGGTATGATAGTATAGATTTCCATTCATTTCTTTTTATAGACGCTTTACAGACACTCTTACTCATTTCTAAAGATGCCGCTCTTATACTCCCATTCCTGATCCCAACTGATGTGACTTAAGGTTTTTCTAGTAACCAAATAATATTATTAGTTCTTATAAAATTTTCAAGTAATTTTAGTTTGAGAGGGCTACAAAATGGAAGTACTAAGATTTCCATGGATTGATCGATAGTATAAGAAAAATTCTTATTTAAGAATTACACATTTAGGGTACGAGAATAATTATGTTTTGGATACAGAATTCTGTCTGTATAACTTCAGTCCTACAAAGGGTGTGATCAAATCAAAGACTGCAACAGTAAAATATTAGAAATTTAAGTTAGCATGTTAGGGACGACCTTATGAACAACTTAGATTATGGCATACTAAAGGAACGTTTCAAGCATGAAAAGTATCAGATTGCATAAATAGGGTTAATATTTAGTTGAGCAAGAAAATTGGCTGTTGAATAGTGCAAAACTCTGAAATATACTCACAAGATCATGAAAGGTGACATGTTAAACTGATGATCCAGATATCAGTATTTTAAACCCATTCTAGCTGATCTATATGTCTTACAGGACAGATGTTTTCGTTGCCAATGAACCCAAGCTAACAGAGTTCTTCCACTGATATTAAAAGAGATAAAAAGGATAAACTTGGAGAACAAAGTGATACTTATGACTCCAAAGCTGAAGAAAAGGAAACACTAATTGCTGGATGTGCTTTGAACATGTCTGTAGGGGCTCCAATTTGAACAAAGGACGACAAAAGAGCAGATTTTAACAATATTGATGATAAAAAATAATAAAGAAAGCTAAGGAGTTTGGGGAATTGGACATTTAAAACTTTCTGTGAGCAAGGGAAAAGTAGCAATCTCTTGATAAATCAAGTTACTTCTATTATTGACTGTCATTCAAAAACATGCCAAAAAACAATACTGTACTAACTCCGCAGTTTTTCTATCACGACTTCAGCAGAAAAGGCAGTCTATGCGTGCGGAAGTTCCTATAATGCAAGCTTGCTAGTTCAAGGATCATCAATTCTTATGTTTCAACACTTCAAGTTTAAGGTAGAGTTTTCTCCAAGGAAATATAATATTGCGCAGGCATCTTTGAAGTCTTTTAGACAAAGTAGCTTCTAATAACTAAATTATCTGCACTTATTAATTCAGCGCAGGGGTTGTTTTGTAATTTACGGGAATCCTATGATTTCAAGATGTGATTCTGTCTTGCTAGCATTAGTTTATTATGTCCAGGCTACTATGTGAGGAAAGTCAATTGATTTCCTAATTGCGGAGTGTTATATCATTAAGAATTTTTATATTGTAGTGGAGCCTTGTAATTTTCCAATTTCATAATGAAAATAGATGCTTATTTAGAATTTCCAGCAATAACAATGTACTTTGAGTCTTATGATGTCGTTCAAAACCTAAGTGAACGCTATTGGAACCACCTTCAGTTTCTTCTGCTACTTCTCTCGCTTTCTTTCTTGAATTTTAGCCATATGATTCTTTTCACGAAAATGCAAAAACTTATTAATTTCTCATTCTTGATTTATTTGATCTCTACAATGCAAGCAATGCGTGGCAGGTAAGATATTTACATCAATAACAAGCAATGCATCAATTTATTAGAAGAAATTGTGAAGCTGTTGGAAAGGAGAATATTTGGCAAAGATTTATTGCTGATCTCTAGAGATTGCCTAGTTGTATTCTACGTTTTTAATATAGATTTAGTCAACTCTGTGAATTGCCGTATATTAAAGTTATTCTGTTCCTTTTATAGTACCTTGTAGCTTATAACTATTGTAGGTGTATATCATTCCCTGAATTAATGATATACAATTTCACTCAAATAATTTTCTCCTAATTTAACATAGTATCAGAGCCAGAATTTTATTTTTGACTCCATGCATTCAAAAAAAAATGTCCAGATTTTTTCCTCGAAAAAACACCATATCTTTCTCAATGAAACACTAGCCTCTCACGATGTCAGAAGTATCATCTGAAACAAACCGATCTGCTCGTGCAAATGAGGTTGATGCCAGTCTCTTCAACAAAGAGCTGATGGATCATCGTCTGAAGCGGCTGAAATCAAATCCACAGTCTGGTATTCCTAGTATTTCTTCAGCTCAAACAGGTGGCAACTTTTGTGCTTTTCCTTGTCATTCTAATCCTACACCTTGGATCATAGATTCGGGTGGTCACATGACAAATCTCTCTCATGTATTTCATTCTTATTCAACTTGTTCTGTTTATAAAAAAGTTAGAATTGCGGATGGGAATTTTTCATCTATTGCAGGAAAAGATTCTATCAGAGTATCTGAAAAAATAACTCTAAAATCTGTCCTTTTTACATTCCTAATCTTGAGTATAATCACTTATTTGTGAGTCAACTCTCTAAAGATTCTAATTGTCGGGTTACCCTTTTTGCTTCTCACTATGAATTTTCAAGACCTGAGTTCGGGGTAATAACTTTGATGGTCTCAGTTATTTTGATAATAACTTTCTACGTAATAAACAAGCTCAACACTTTAGTACTAGTATTTATTCTCTTGAACAAATAATGATTTGGCATCTTAGACCAGACACCTTAGTTTTTCTTATTTGCAATATCTATTTCCTCTTTTTCCAAATTGTTCATCTTTTCAATGTTAAAGTTATCATTTATCAAAAAGCCATTGCACTGCTTACATTTCAAAATTATATTGTGCCTGAAAACCATTTTACTTAATTCATAGTGATGTTTGGGATCCTTCGACAAACATTACATTTTCTGGAAAAAAATGGTTTGTAACTTTCATAGATGATCACACTCGACTATGTTAGGTCTATTTGATGAATGACAAATCAAAAGTTGAAAATTTGTTCAAAAATTTTTATAATGAAAACCAATTTCAAACAAAAACTCAAATACTTCAATCTGATAACGGAACGGAGTATTTCAAACAATTGTTGGGAAATGTTTTAAAGGAAAAGGGGATTCAACATCAATCTACCCGTAGTGATACTCCTCAACAAAATGGTATTGCCGAGAGAAAGAAAAGACATTTATTTGAAGTTGCATGTGCTATTATGTTCACATGTACCAAAATACTGGGCAGACACTATTTTGACAGCATATTATTTGATAAATAGAATGCCTACTTGTATTTTAGAATTATAACAGCTTTAGAGTGTTTTAAAAGTTTTTTCACTGAATGTATACTTTTTTCAAACTTACCCTTGAAAATTTGTGGGTGCAATGTGTTTGTTCACATACCTAGTAGATTTCAATCCAATGTTTTGAAAACCGGACCGGACCGGCCAGTTCAACGGCGAACTAGAGGTCGGTCCGGTCCGGTTAGGCATATAAAACCAATTTGACCGGTTTTTATCTTATTTTATTTTATTTTTTAAAAAAATTTAAATTTGATATTTTGTTATATTTATGTGGTTATTTGGATTTTGTGTTTTGTTAGATACTTTTTTAGGTAGTTGTTTATTTTTTTTTTACATTTAAAATGTATTACATAACAATTAGTCTATTATATTAACATTTTACATAATATAATAAGAAAATATAATCAATTTTCATTAGATCAGTCCGACCGATGGTTGAACCAGTCCGACGGTTGAACCGCTAATCGATAGCAAGATCGATTTCGTCACCGATCCGGTTATGAAAACACTGCTTCAATCCAAACTTGATCCTAGTGCTAAAAAATGTGTTGTGATCGGTTATGCACCAATTAATAGGGGTATAAGTATTATAATCCTCAAACAAAAAATGTTTTTGTTCATTTGTGGAAAATCTACCTTACATTAGGCAAAACTTTCTTCAGGGGGAGATTGAGAGCAATAAAGCTCAGTTTTGGGAAACCTACCCAAAACCTTCTTTCATGTACCCATTTTTTATCCTTCCTCCTCTATAGTTAAAAATTTGATAGTCACAATAATGAAGAAAAGGAAAATACTAGTATACCATTGTCAAACTTAGATGACTCAAACATGGGGAGAAATACTAAAATAAGATGACATAAATCCTACCCTTAGAGCTTCGTGTTTACACTAGAAGGGATACTCATCAAAGGAGCAAAGACTTGTCTACAACTCTAGCACAAGATCAACTGCTTTCTCCGAGCAATGGTCCATTTACTACTCCAGGTTACTCTAATCCTTCTTTGTTAAATTCCACTCCTAATGTTGACAATCTTAATGCACCTACATCACTTAGAAAAGGAGTTCAAACTAGTAATAAACATCCCACTGCTAAATATGTGTCTTACCATCAGCTCTGTAAGTCTCATAAAGCTTTTACCTCAAAAATTTCCTAGCGGTCTATCCCGAGAACCATTCAGGAAGCATTAGATAATCCTAATTGGAAATTAGCAATTTTGAAGAGATGAATGCTCTGAAAAAGAACGGGACTTAGGAGATAGTTACTTTACTGAAGGAGAAGAAAATGATAGATTGAAAATAGGTGTTTATAGTGAAGTGAAGAGCTAATGTAAGTGTAGAAAGGAACAAGGTGCGTTTGGTGGCAAAAGGATTTATAAACATACATGATATTATTAACAAGAGACTTTTGCTCCAGTCGCAAAAATTAATTCAATTCGTGTCTTTCTATCCTTAGTTATTAGTCTTGTCTAGCCCTTACAATAGCTAGAAGTGAAAAACGCATTCTTAAATGGTGATTAGGAAGAAGAAGTCTTTATGAGCCTACTATTATGCTTTTACGAAAGTCTTGGTGAAGGGAAAGTATGTAGATTAAGAAAATCCCTATATGGCCTCAAACAATTTGCCAGAGCATGGTTTGAGCGATTTGGAAAAGTTGTAAAGGGCCAACGATATACACAAAGTCAGGCATATCACACTATATTCTACTAGCCCTCCAAAGAAGAAAAGATTTTTATTTTACTTGTTTATGTTGATGATATAATAAGGAAAAATTTCTTTTTTACTTGTTCATGTTGATGATATAATATTAACTTGTGATGATCATGTTGAACTTAAAAAACTCGAGATAGTTCTTCAGATAACTTTGAGATCAAGGATTTAGGAGGTTTAAAGAATTTTCTTGGCATCGAGTTTGCTAGGTTGAAAAGGGCATTTTCGTTTCTCAACAAAAAGGATCTTCTCAGAGGGACAAGTGGCAGCAGAGACACCAGTTGAACCTAATTTGAAGCTCCACTCTACTAAACCTGAAAATGTGAAGAACAGATAACAATTTTCAGAGACTGGTTAGCTGATTTATCTGTACAAATACCCACCCAACCCACCCAGATATAGCTTTTGCAGTGAGCATGGTAAGCCAATTTATGCACTCGCTAGGTCCGAAACACTTCGAGCCGGTGTACAGAATCCTAGTAATACTTAAAGAAATCACCAAGGAAGGGCTTGTTATTTGAAAAGTGTGGTCACCTACTAATTGAATATATAAATGTAGACTGGGCTGGAAGTATATTTGATAGAACGTTAACCTCGAGCTACTATACTGTTGGAGGAAATCTAATTACTTGGCGTAGTAAAAAGCAAAATGTTGTGGCAAGGAGCAGTGTTGAAATCGAGTTCAAATCAATTGCCCACGAAATTTGTGAAGTATTGCAGATCAAGAGAATCATAGACAAATTCAAGGTCTCAAGTCCTGCTCCGCATATTGTGATAACAGAGCAGCAATCTCGATGGCAAATAATCCGGTTCTTCATGATAGAACCAAGCATGTTGAGGTAGACAAGCATTTCATCAAGGAGGAAATAGAGAACAGGCAGATTTGTGTGATTTATACTAATTGATGAACAAATTGCAGATGTCCTTACGAAAGGATTGTCCAAGAAATAATTTGAGAAATTGACAAGCAAGCTCGCTATGGAAGATATCTTCAAATCAGCTTGAGGGGGAGTGTTGGAAAGGAGAATATTCGGCACAGATTTATTGCTGATCTCCAAGAATTGGCCAGCTGTATTCTATGTTTCAATATAGATTTAGTCAACTCTGTAAACTAGGAAAGTTAGGTGTATAGTTATTCTATTCCAATTTTAGTACCTTGTATAGCCTATAAGTATAGTAGGTGTATTGTAGGTGTATATCATTCTCCGAGTTAATGATATCGATTTCAGTCAAATAATTTTCTTTACTTTCTCCCAATTTAACAGAAGCCTTAAAAACGACTGAGTAGAGCAATGCTAGCTTGGCAATAAAGCCAAAGGCTTTAAAATAAGCCTGTAAATATCTGCATCTTGTAATGATAAACTTCCTACCATCATTAGGAAAGGCAATCAAACAACACCTTGACAAACTAGGAAAGCAAATACCTTCTAAATCCTAAGATACCTTTGGAAAACAAGTAATAAAATCAAGACTTAATTTTACCAAGGTGCAGTAGTCTGAAATGTACCCTTGCTACGTTATTTGTGAGCAATAGCTCTTCTCTTTATTTGTTTCTTTAATGCCTAAATAATGCAATATATCTCACTGTTATCAACTTATCACCCTTCTCTCTTTACAGAAGGAAAGATTCTGCCACTGGGATTTGACATTCCCGAAATAACAAAAGGTTTGTTAGCTCTTAATCTATGTCAGTGTGGCCCTATTTGACTATGAAAAGAGTAGCAGATAATAGTCTAAGAATAGAGAATAGAAGAGTAAGAAAAATGTGCAACTTAAGGATAACTTGCATTAGGTTGCCTAGAGAAGTTGAACAATAGCCAATACATGTTACAAGACCCTAGATGTGAATATATTGTGAGAATAGGTAATCATGATCTAGATAGTGTTCTACTTTGTTCAATCTGAAATATCCGTTTCAGCATCAGTGGTGAATCATGAGACAAAAGCACAGTCAACCAGTTGACAACACTTTGCAGTAAACAATTTAGCGCCAAATATCCAAGGAAAAGAATAAAAATAAGAAGTGAACCAAAACCTGGTCAAGCAACATCACGTAGAATTTGATGTTGGGCTAAGCTAAGGAGGTAGTATAATAAAACTTCCTATGATCAAGAACACCAGAAATTTCGAATAAATGCAAATCTAAAAAATGATGCCAAACAAACTTGTCAAGATTCAGTACTTCAGCAGAAAGATATTCATCAACAAATAGATTCAGATTAGGGACAGTAGAAGAGAGAAAGAAGTAGCATAGTATACCTGGAGCTTTGGGCAGAGGAGGCTCACTGGGCGCCAGCGTAGGAGCCATATCCATGGTTGAGTTCATCTCATCTGTGCCTGAAGGCAGTGGTGGAGGGGCAGTGGATAGGTGAAGACTCTCCCATAACTCAGAACAATTGGTTTTCCAGAAACCAATCTTTTCATGCTCACGGTCATAGGTTACAAGAGTATTCCGAACAATAATACCTGTCAGAAGGAAAGATAATGAAAAGATAAAGTTTTCCAACGATAAACCTTGAAGCACATGATAAAGCCAAGAGTACCTCCCAAAAGAGTGGTTGGATCCTTTCCATTCTGGAAAATCCCAAGGCAGTATGACCCATGCACCTTCGAATGCTGTACGTTAGAAGATAGCGAAATAAGGTCTTAGAAAGGAAAACATAATTCAAGTCAGTAGCAGCATAGATAACACAACGACAGGTATAGTTACGTATAAGTATTGTATTTATCATTATGCAACACATTACTATATGATTTGAAGGCAAGGATTTCAACAACATAAACTAAAGACAGCCACGTACTCTGAACAAGTAATTTTCAGGGGACAACAATAGCTTCTGTCCATTGGCAAACACCATTTCAACTGATGGAAAGGCTTTCGAGAGTAGTGAAGTATCACTGAAGCAACATCAGCACTTAACATCACTTGCAACACATAAATAAGTGATTGAAAACTTTTACTATCTAGACAAATCTATAATGATAATCATATTACCTTCCAGCACCTGAGAAGCAGATATCATTGTAATTGGGGTCAGGACCTTGTATTCTTTTGAGGGAGTGGAGTTCCTTGAAGATCTACAAGCCAAAATGGGGAACTTAGCACAGAAACACAGAATAGAAGTGTCAGATTTTTCAAGCAGATGACAGTACCATAATCCACAAAATGAATATCTTACAGCTTCTTTAAATGCTGCAAATGCCACTTCTGGAAGGTAAGCATAAGTTGTGCCACTATCCAGAACAGTTCCATGTTTACCATCAAAAACCCTGGGACTAAGAGGCAGCATCTTCCCAGCAACATGTAGCTCCCTCAGCTCGATATTGTAATATGGACTGTTGCCATCCCGAAACTAGAGTAAATGTGTGAGATGTATCAAGGGTACTTGTTAGGAAAGAGCCTAACACTCTGCAGTAATACCACAACAATCTTCCTAAACGTACCTGCGCACAGGGTCCGAACGGGTAAAAACCATATCAGCAGGGGGTGAAATTCCTCCAAGAACCATTGCACCGCCACCCACATCCATTCCACCATAGCACAAGGAAAATGAATCACTAATTACACCTTTATCAACAAGTTGATCCACAACACTAAGATCTCCGCGACCTAGACCCATTATCCCATCAGCATGCTGACTGTAAAGATCACCTGTTTCCATATTCTCACAACCAAAAACAGCTCGTTGTGGTTCGAGCTCACTTTGATTGCCAAAGGACACGATGTCCTCACCCAATACACCACTGCTAGAACTCATTTCGGCATATTGCCTTTCATAAATACATTGCTCTCTGTCGTTATCACAAGCGCAATCAATATTGCACTTAACAGGTTGGTAGGTGCTTGACAATTCTGGTTGAAACTTTGGATCCTATTGAAAGAGAAAATTGAAACCAGATCATGCAAAGAAACTGAAAAACGCAACGCAAGCTACATGCCGTTAAAGCAAGTGGAGGGTGGAAGAACTAACTCAAAATATTATAAGTTACTACCAGTGGCAGAAATGCAGTTCTTTACTGTAGTGTGGGCGAAACAGCTAAAACACACAATTAAATCACACAATACCAAATGAAGAGATGGTAGTCCTTACCCAGAGAGGAAAAAAAGAAAAAATTGCTCAAAAAATAGAAAGGAACAAGAAAAGTAAAGCAATCCAACAAAAATTATTACACAACAAAATCCAATTCCTCCCCAATGCAGTGAAGAAAAATTATATGATAAAGGTTTCCTCCTTTCTCTTCCCAAATGGCCAGTAACAGGATATCATGTAACTTCACTGTTGTTTTCCTTCTTCTGTTACTTTTCTCTCCTTTTTCTTTTTGGGCTGTTTTCCTTCTTCTGTTATTTTTCTCTCCTTTTTCTTTTTGGGCAATCTTTTTGATCGATGCCAATTGTACAGCATGCAAAAATGAAGAAACAGATTTCAACATCAGTCTCTTGCAAGAGGTGGATCGTAGAGGCTTTGTAAGTAACAAAAGAATATTGTTCCATCTACAATAGTCTGAACAAATTAAAATTATCACAGAACAAAGCAAACTATGGTAACTGTCTTCTTCTCAACTATTCCTTAACGTACAAGTTGAATACAAATCAGTTACACGTTATAGACTACATTAAAATTCAATTGGTACAAATCAACTACACATTATATGACCACCTTAAAATCCAATTGCACGAAAAGTGAGGCATAAATTAACAGACCTAAGGGCATTGTTCAATCACCAATATTGTTCTTTAATTCTAAATCAGAAAAGAGGCAAAAGAAACCTGATGCTTGCCACACTGTTCGCAAGTGGAGCAGGGAACATAAGTAACAGTACTGCCGGTATCAACTATAAGAGCAAATCTCTGCGGGGGTGTCCCGATCCATAGACGAGTCGTATAATACCTGCAACGCCGTGTCATAATACAATCCATCAGCATATTTCTGATATCAGATCTCACCATCACATAAGGAATATTAAGTCAAACAGAGAAGCAGACGGAGACCCATTGAGGAGGAGATCGTCATGGAGGGGCATGCGGGCGCTGGGGGTGCTGCGGGTGTGGAGATGGCGGCGGGGATAAAAGTCCTCTTTGTGACGGTGGTGGTTGTGGTTGTTGAAAAATAGAGGTAGAAACATGGTGGTACTACTATTACTACTGTTATTAACAAAAGTTATTGAATCTTGAGGCGATGGGATCGAGAGAGATGCAACGGCGGCGACGGCGACGGCGACGGCGGAGGAGAGGATGGCGAACGTAAATGCCCAAGCCATCATAGGTTTATTTTTAGGCTGGGGCGAGCCGCCAGTAATTGGTTGTGCAGCAGAGCTGGCTAAAAAAGAGACACACAGGGGAGAGGAGAGTGCTCTCGATCGGTTGTTTTTAACGCGCAAGGTAGCTTTTTTCATTTTTCAATTTGATTTTGGTTTCATTTTTATTTATGTTTTTCTATTATTATTTACTTACACCATCAAATACGTGTTTACTTTACATCTTTTTTAAGTTTAATTTACATCTTTTTCAAATAAACAATTTTTTTTTTTTTGTTTTATCAATTAAATCTAGAAATAAAAAATATCCATTTTCAACATTTTCAAATAAACAATATTATTTTTTTTTAGTTTTTTCAATTAAATTTAAAAATAAAAAATATCCATTTTCAACATATGGCCGTCATTTTAAAACCTAAGATTTCTATTTTGTTAAAGTAGGATCTATACATTACTACACCACCTATTCCAAATCTATGATTTTCATATCTTTTCTGAAAATTTTAAAATATAATTTTATTTTATAAAATAGAAAAAAAATAATTCAAAAGAGCCCTCTCATCTAGAGTGATGATTTGACATTTTTCAACTACTATTTTTAAGGATAAGAATGTAAATATAAAAGTTTTTTAACTGTAATTTAAAATTTCTTGTTAAGTCAAGTGAAATATGAGAAATTTAATTTGGGACAAAGAGAGTAATATTTAATATGATGTTTTGTTGATATAAAAAAATAAAAATTTATTAATAACTTATCTTCTATTCTCATATACTTGATGTGACATAAAGAATGTAGTAGAATCCTAAAAAATTAATTATAATAGTTTTTAAGGTTAATTGTACCACTTATACTTTTATTGAGTATCACTTTACCTCTTATATTATCAGTTGTCTCACTTTACCCATTTGTACTATAATTTTATCTTATTTTACCCTTTTATACTCTCAGTATCTCACTTTACCCTTTTATACTTTCAGTATCTCACTTTACCCTGTTCTCTTAAAAAATAATCAAATTATCCTTATCTATTATTTTTAGTGAAATTACTTTAAAAATGTTTTAATATTAATATATTTATTTATATTCTAATAGTTTTCTCAACTTAATTAATTAACACTTAGCATGAAATTTCTTTAAAATTTTATTGCACTTAAATTTTAATATTATTTTTTAATTTAACATAGTTCCTATTAAATTATTGTATAATAGGATATCTTTAATTAGCTAATATATTTTACTTATCAATTTCCTCCTTATCATAAGTATAAAAAATATATAATATATTTCTAAACCATCTTTTAATACATATGTAAAATATGAGTAATAAAATTTCATAGAAA
This sequence comes from Paulownia fortunei, assembly GCA_019321725.1. Classification (NCBI taxonomy): domain Eukaryota; kingdom Viridiplantae; phylum Streptophyta; class Magnoliopsida; order Lamiales; family Paulowniaceae; genus Paulownia; species Paulownia fortunei. Next base: position 11,741,202 of record CM033108.1, read on the forward strand.
CTATGTTAAATACAAAAAAAGTAATATTTAGGTTTAATTTAATACAATTAAATAAATTATAAATAGTCGAATTATCATAATTTAATAGATATTGTGTTGAAAAAAATATAATCATTTTAGTATTTTGTTTAATTTAATATAATTAAATAAATTATAAATAGTCGAATTATCATAATTTAATAGATATTCTGTTAAAATAAACAATCATTTTAGTATTTTATCTAATAGTATTGAGTTATACATAAAAATTACATTTTTGTATTTAACATTATTTCTATGAAATTTTGATAATTTCATTAACAATGAGTAATTTATTACTAATATTTTAAGTATTTAACAAGATATTATTTAGAAATATATTATATATTTTTTATACTTATGATGAGTAGAAAATTTATAAGTAAAATGTATTAGCTAATAAAATATATCCTACAATATAGAAATTCAATAGGAATTATGTTAATAAAAAAATAGTCATTAATATTTAAGTGCAATAAAATTTTAAATGAATTTAATAATAAATGTAAATTAATTAAATTAACAAAGCTATTAGAATATAAATGCATGCCTATTCATTTAGAACATTTTAAAGTAATTTTATTATAAATAATAAGTAAAGGCAATTTGGTTATTGTTTAAGAGTACAGGGGATAAAGTGAAACAATGAGAGTACAACAGAGTAAAATGAGACAATGAGAGTACAAGGGGGTAAACTAAAATAGAATGAGAATACAAGGGAACAAAGTGAGACAATAGAGAGCACAAGGGAATAAAGTAATACTCAATAAGAGTATAAGGAGTAATGTAGAATTAATCCTAATTTTTACCTAATATAATTTGACCAATGGAATATAAAAAAATAAAGAGATCCATTAGTTACCACTCTTACAGTAATATAGTACTTTTTTTGGACATTAAAACCATGCACGCTTTAGAAAAATCCATCTTTTCTAGCATGAAAGCACATAACATCAAACGCATTTTCATTTTCAACCTTATAAAATCAATATTTCTACACCACTAAGCATGTCATATTTTCAGTTTAGGGGTGCTCGTCCTACTGAATTGAATCGAATCGAGCCAAAAAGCTAAACTAAAAATCAAAACAAACTAATCGATTATGTCAAAACCAAATTTATTTTTTGGTTTTTCAATTTAAAATTTTGATTAATTATTTATTTTTTAAAATAATAATTATGGAACCTTCGGTTTACATATTAGAGATTCAATCCAGCCAACAACACTTCCTCACTCTTGAATCATATGCTCATTGTCTTTATCACCTTTTTCCTTAATTTTAGCCTTTGATGGAGCCTCCTTCTTCTTGATCCACTAGCTTTAATGGTCGTCTTAAATACATGCACCTTCACATTGTTTGAATCTCATTCTAAACATCCAAGAATAATATCAGTGAAATAATAAATTTGAAAAAAGTTCAATAATCAATAATATGCATTCAGCATCAGACATAAAGAGTGTGTAAAGGATAAAGTAAACTAACAAAAATAGTTTAGAACTTCAAACTTTGATGGTTAGGTTCATAAAATCGTTGGACTAAGCGCAATGAAAATTTAAATTGTAAACATGCATAATAATTTATAAATTATAGTTCTCGATGCGATTAATTGGTTCATACTCAAATATTTCATTTGTGAAGTAATTCGAATTGCTATCCTCCTCATGAACTCTTCGTAGGAATCTCTAAACTAATTCGAATCTTGTCCTTGGATTACAAACTTGATTCGCCACAAAAATCCAAATGCCTTCCCTCTGATAGTACCCACATAAGAGCAAGAACACAATTTATGATGGAATATGTTGTATAAATAGTTTATGTAGTGATGGGTTGTTGGTCACAAAAGGAAAAAGGTTATAGAGAAAATAGTAGATAGTAAATAGTAGTAGATAGTATAGTATGTATAGTGGAGATAATAAAATATGATGGATAGTAGAAGACAAGTGGAATAGCTTTTATTTCCTCAAACTTTGTTTCTCAAGCTTTGTTCTCAAGCTTGTTATTACAAATGAGGCTTCACCCCTATTTATACTAGCACCTCCTCAAAATGCACGGTGGAGATTTAATACATCCAATTGTAGGGAGTGGTCATCTAGGTTTTTCCTAGCATATTATAAGTGTATGCTATTAGATTTTTATTGAAGATATTTTTAGGAAACTTCTTATGAATATCTAGGATATTTCCTACAAACTTCTTCATAGAAATCTTTTTTAAAAATATTTATTTATTTCATTCTTGGAAGGTTCCATTTAAATATCTATCCTAAAAATATCTCTAGTTCCTTCCAAGAAACTTCTTACAAATATTTATTATCTATAATTTTCATTAGAAATGTGCATCACATTTTATCAGTCCTTCTTGATGCGCATTTTGGTGACTCCAATTGTGTCGTGTAGTATCTCGAACTTTCCTCGTGGTAATGCTTTTGTGAAAATATCTACTAACTGTTCTTCGGTCTTGTAGTGGTTGAGCTCTATTTCTTTGTTTGCTTCAGCTTCTCTAATGAAGTGATACTTGATGATGATATATTTGGTTTGGTTGTGAAATACTAGAATTTTTGCCATTGTTATTGCTGACTTGTTATCGCAATAGATTTTTATAGCTTCCACTTGTGAATATCTTAGATATTTCCTAGAAACTTTTTCATAAAAATCTTTTCTAAAAATGTTTATTTATTTCTTACTTGGAAGGTTCCATTTAAATATCTATCCTAAAAAATGTTTATTATCTATAATTTTCTTTAGAAATGGGCATCACATTTTATCAATTTAATGTCTTTGCTAGAAAATATTAAATTTTTGTTTCTAATTTAGAATTTGGGAGTGCTGATTTAATTTTAATATCAACTTGTGATAAAAGAATTAAATTAAAGTACTAAGAGTATAGAACCTTTTGATTAAAGGAATAATTTTTTGTGTGAAGAAAAGACTAAAAGAGAAAGAGAGAGATGGGAGGATGAATTTTTCATTTTGGAGACTCTCAAAATCCCCTTCTTGTAAATTTATATACAAGAAGGTTCAATCTTAATTCAATTGGGTTTTGATCCCTTTCCTTACTTATGTCTATCTCTATCTCTATCTCTTTACTTTTACCTTATTCCTTTCCATAAAAAATAGGAGTATTTGATTTCTTTCCGTATATAACATAAAGTTTTAATTTGTTTCTGTTTCAATAAAGAGTCTTTAATTCTCCAATAAAAGACTCTTACTAGATTTATTACGAACCCATTAACTCTGGGCTTGGACCCTAGTTTATTACCATCAATTAATTCAAGCTCAATTTAGTTAATTGATCCAATTAATTAGTTCCACAAGGACACCTAATTAAATTAGGTCTAATTTAAATTGGTTAAATTAATTTAACCCTTTAAATTTATTTAAGGTTCAATAATTAATTAATTCAATTAATTAATTATTCACTCCCAAAGAGCCACTAATCTTTATTAGGTTCAGATAAATAATTCTATTATTTAATCGAATGAATTAATTTAACTCTTTAAATTAATTCTAGCTTCAAGTTAATTAATCTTCATTAATTAACTTGATCTAACTCCTTGGATAATATTCTAGATAGAAGTGATCCATCTCATTTTGTGTGTGACCCATTAGGTTCACAACTAAGCTCACAGTAGGCTTGAAACTATTGCAACTTCGTCTTGGAATTAACTCCTTAATTTCAAGAATCTCACAAGTCAATGGAAGCACCTAGGAGTGCATCTTCACTATCTAGTCCTAGGTGGATTAGGAAGTGAATTTGCGAACCTATTTCTATTACGATACCATGAAATTTTGGTCCTTCCATCAACTAATTTCCTGATTAAGTATAGGGCATGAATTTTTAGTCGAAACCCTAACTGACTTAATAACCATAGTTCCATTTATAGTCACGTTGACTTTTGATAAATTATTAGAAAATTTTCATCTAATATTCATCCTGCTTTGGCCAAAGACTATTGAGTTAAGGACCATGGAATGCATAGGAGAAGATAGATGATAGATCTTTTGTTGGCTACTCATTAACATCTATACACGAAAATTATACACCCAGTGTATGCCCCTTGTGATTGTCATGTAAGCAGAAAATACAATAAAACACATGATGTCGTGCACAAGGTTATCATTATGCCTTAAGTCAAAGAACTAATTCATGTATTATCATAACTAGAAAATTCTCATTCGAGAATAATATTTCTAATTGAAAATTTTCTACAGGCCTGTTCGGTGTACTCGTTTCTCAATGAGCACCGCACACGTGCACTAGTATCACCACACCTATATTTATGAAATGATATATCTTTCTTTCAAGCATGTATTATGTGCGCGAGTCTTTACGGGCTTATTGATATCCCATCTCAATGAACTCTCAACTTGAAATCAATTTAAAACCAAAGTCATAGAGATATATTCTATTATTACTATTATATGCACAACCATCCCTATAGCTATACCTGGCCTATGGACTTTATCTAATTGCTTAAATGCAATTAAAGATAAAGAATTATCAAATTATTAATATATTTTGAATAAGAGTGTCTATTCGTTAGAGTATAGAAACAACCATTAATTAGTACGTCGAGCACTACTCTAACAACTCCCACTTGCCTTAGAGCCAATTAACTAGTTTCTTATGCCCATCTTCCCAAGATGTCCTTCAAATACTATTTTCCCTAGGGGTTTACTCATTAGATTCATTATATTTTTTCTGTCAAGATAACTATTTCCACTATATGGTTACCTCTATCATATAGCATTTATGATATCATATTACATAGGTCTGCACACATTATGCTTCCTATAGAGGATATATAAAGTATGTGAGTCATTCTTTTCTCTTTTCTTTAGAAGTCATTTGGGATATATATTAGAGTAGTGCCCAACGTGACAATTAGATTGGTCGTTATTTACTCTTGTAATAGACTTTCTCAATTGTAATATATTTATTAAAGGCATTTTCTTTATCTTATGGCTCGTATTTATTTATTGCATATTAGATAAAGTCCCTAAATCAATTACAACTACGTGGCATGGTTACGTATATGATGGTGATCATGGAACATGCCTTTATGGCTTTGATCTTAAACTATGTTCCGAGTCGAGGACTTTTTGAGAAGGGACATCGAATAGCCCAATAAGACTCGTGTATATGATGCATGCTCATAAGACGAGGATGTCCCATTCCATGGACATCAGCGTAGAGACACAAGTGTATGTATGCGAGTACTTGTTAGAGAACAAGTACACTGAACTGACCTGCTTGAAATTCTTAGTTGGAAATCCCAAATATCGAATTAAGAATTTCTATGTTACGATAGTGTATGACTAGTCCTTTGACTTAAGGCACCACGATAACCTTATACGTGTAATGCCTTACTTAGATGTATCCTCTAATTACCTGACAATCATAAAGGGGTTATGTTGGGTATTGTATTTATACGTATGAAGGTTAATGAGTGACTAACAAATGATCCATCACTTGTCTGGTAGAGCAAGTGAATCTTCTATATTTTCATAATTCGTGACTTGGAAGACCTTGGTCAAGGCAGAGTGAATATTAGAAAATGGTTTCTAATGATTCATTAAGAGTCACTGCAACTTGAAATGAAATCATAGATATTGAGTCGATTAAGGTTTCGACTATTATCCATGTCCTAGACTCAATCGGAAGATTAATTGATAGAAGAACCTTACGTGCATAATACTCGTAACTGGAATAGGATTACTTGCTATTTCACCTAAGACTAGCTTGTCGTGATTATTTACTAGGTGTTTTCACGGATAGTGAGGTTCTAGGAATTAAGAAGTTAATTCATGTCATATTAAGTAAGTGTATTAATTAATCAAAATAATTGTTATTCATAAATTGCAAATATTGTAAGCTTACTACTAGCTTAGAAGTGAACCTAAAGGGTCACACACAATTTGGAATGGAACATCTCTAGTCTATAAATTATCTAAGGGGTTGGATATAATTAATTAATTGGATTAATTAATTAAAGGATTAAATTAATTCAAAGAGTTGAATTAATTATTCAATTAAATAGAAGGACTATTTAATTGGACCTAATAAGATTAGGAATCCAATTGGAGTGAATAAATTAATTGATTGAATCAATTAATTTAGACTTAGAGTAATTTAATTAATTGAATTAATTAAATGGACTTGGAGAAGTCCATACCCAAGTTTAATTAGGCTTGTTGAAAGCCCACTTGATAATAAGAGAAATTAAATAAGTGAATAAGATTTACTTATTTAAATAATATATGATTTACTTGATATTACCATGTGACGATGAAATTAGGTTTGCCCTAATTTTTGTAGCCTCCTTATATATATATACATATGATATATTGAAGACAAAATTAATCTATCCAACACTCTTGTAATTTTCGGCCATAACAAAAATTAGAAGAAAAAATGTTTTCTTCATTTTATCTTCCTTTTTCTCTTCTCTTGTATTGCTCAAGTGTATTTGTTCTTCTTTTACAAGTTAAATTCAGAACAATTGAATAAACTTTAATCTTTAATTCACAAATTGGATTGAAATGTTAAAAGTTCACTCCACACTAGGCTAGAAAAGAAAATAGTAGAAATTAGCAATTTTATTATTTTCGGTGTTCTTGTCTAAGGTGTGGACTTTCTTTGGAGGGAGGACGTGTGGACTCCTTTGAGGCGTATTTGCAACCATCCGACAATTGATTGCCCCATTCATATTCACAATATATAATTATACTATTTAATTAAATAGTATTTATATATTGCCGATTGTTAAATCGCTTTTGGTTACCCGAGGTAGTGCATTAATTGTTAATGCATGTTTTTATTAATTTTTTTAATTTTCACTACGTTTACCTCGTGGTCACAGCGCACCCAACAACATAGACTTCGAAAAAGAAAACTATGACTCATATGCAAGAATCTCCTCTTGGATTTCTCTATGCTAATCTTTTTTAGTATTAATGTACGTGGATTTAGGGTGGTCCAAGCACCCTCATATATCCTTTTATATCTAAATCTCCAACATGTAGGATGCATTTCTCAAATTCCTCTTGGAGAACTTAGTATATAATAAGTTTTAGTTGACTATAACATTCCTACATCATCCCAATGAGTGTAATGTAATTAACAAAATAAACACTACTATGCTCCCACTAACCTTCTTATACACACTTGGTTCAGCTACATTCATGAGAAAATCAAACTATTTGATTAACTCAGTAAATCGATTGTTCTAACTTCGAGAAGTACATTTTTTGAGTCTGTTAGTGGACTTTTGATGCTTGCAAAACTTTTACTTGCATCGATGGGATATGAAGACCTCAAGCTGCCTGATATAAATCTTTTTCTCAATACTTCTATTGCGAAAGGCACTTTTTACATCTACTTCCATATTTTAGTATTCTTAATACATAAATATGGCTAACAAAATACCAATAGGCTTCAGCATTGTATCTGGTAACATCCACAGTCAACACTTTGATTTTGAGGGTAACCTTTACTACCAATCATTCTTTATAGGCCATCACCTCCCTATGTACTCCAAGCTTTCACTTCCAAACACATTTGTAGCCAATGGATATAATGCCCTGTGATGGGTCCAACAAGGTCCATACTTTATTGTAGCATATGAAGTCCATCTTGGATGGTACTTGGCCATTTTCCTGAACTAATGTGTACATCAATTCTCCTTGGATCAAAATCCAAAGGGAAATTGTTGCTTTCCAACAAGAGACTGCACCTCATGGGTGGTCTCAAGATCCTATTGGATCTCTTTCAGAGGTTTATATCCTTAGAATTTAGTAATCCGTTTATACAATATTGCCTTTGGTGAAAGAATTAATGGTTCTTAATTTTCTCCAAGCTCTATGACCTAGCCATTTCTATCTAATGGAAACCTTTTCTTTTCAAAAAAGTGGTCCTTGAAACAAACACCTTTATTTCTAGGAATCATAACAATAGTATCTGTTGGATTTTTTTGAGTACCCCACAAATTTGGATAAGTTGGATCTTGTATCCAACCTATATCCCACTATCTACTTCAAGGAAGTAGTGCACTCCATACCCTTAGGCATTAATACGAGTGGTTTTTGCTATATCATACTAATATAATATTTTGGGCATTGACTTAGATGATAATCTTATTTAATAATAATATCATCAATTCTAAGGTGTATTCCCAGAATAAAGAAGGAATTAAGAGAAACTCATCATGGATTCACTTTATGAAAATCCAATTCTCCTTAGATAATCAAGAAACTTTAATCTCAAGTACTTGTCTTCTTGATCGAATTGAAGATTCATTATACTTCTCTCTATTTGTTTCTCCATCTTATGTCTAAGTTCTTTGAACCTTTCAAAGAATTTACACTTGTATCTCCAAAGATACACATACCATACCTTGATGGATTATTGGTAAAGGTAATAAATTAGTGGTAGTTTCCTCAAGTACTAATACTTAGTGGTCTGCATACATCTGTATGGATCAAATCTAATGAATTTTTGGAATGTTCCATTTGTCCAACAAATGGTAATTTAGTCATCTTTTCCTTAAGACAAGATTCACATGTTGGCATGTCAAGCTCGACTTAAAGGTGAAACATTCGTACCATCTTAAGAACTTTCTTCTAGGAGATATGATTCCACAAATATGTGGAACTATGATTATCTAATTAAAGTATATTTTGTTGAATTGTGTACATGGAATTCTATGGAAGTATAAATTAATTGTCAATGCACGAACATCATGAACTAGGGAATATTTCTATCCTTTGATTTTTCAATCAACTTTTTTCTAATATAACAGAAATCCCACTCATTAATGCTGTTTTGCATCAAAGGGAAATAAAGTCCTACCCTAATTCCATGTAGAGCTAAGTGGACCATTCCTTTAGCAAATAAAGCAACTTTTGCTTCAACTTCAAGTTTAAGGATTGTTCTTTTCTCTGAGTCTCATTCTTCTTGTCTTCCTCTACAATCCTTTATAGAGATGGGATCATATTGAGTATCCTATGTCCAAGAAAATTTGTCAATGCTAATGGTTGACTTCAACAAAATATAAATTTGAATTAAAACCCCTTCTAATTCATTTAGGCAAGTCCATACTTGCATTTTCTCTTTCTATGCCTCTTCATATCACAAAGGTTGCATAAGCCTATCTTGTCTGATTAATCCTCCAGCTTAGCCCAGATTTGTATTTTATTTCTATTGAGAACTCTTTCTCAGTCCTTCTCTTAGACCTTTAGTCTTATAGTACGTAGAACCAACAATCAAACCTGGGCTTTGATAGCTAGAATTTTCTATAACTCTATATAGGAAGTCATTCTTCCACAATTATAAGAGGTCCTTTATAATTCTTTATAGAATGTGCCATAGGAGGTTAGTCTAAAACTTTTTTGGGAGTTGTTTCTACAACTATTGCAGAAACTCTTCTTTGCACATTTTGTAAACCTTTTAAATTTGAGAACTATTCTCAAATTTTAAGAGCAATCCAAATAGATTAGAGCTTAATAATGTTAATTGTTGTTTAGAATAATTCAAGTGGATTTATGATGACCATTATCTAAAGTGAGATAAAAAAATTGACAACATATGCATTTATATTATGATCTTTAATTATAAATGTCTCCAATATTTTATTCAAACACCATCACCCTCAAGATGGCAATTTGGGAAACTTAATCTCCCAGTGAGCTTGAGGTCCAATTAATATTTTATATAGCCAAGAATATGAGATCATATAAAATATGAAAATATAGACAACGACCTTATCAATTGCATCATATGCAACCCCCAAACTATTTTGTCTCACCACTTCCTATATGCCACAAGGATATAACTAATATGTTACTAAGTGTCAAGCAGTACCCATCAAACTTCTATGTAGATAGAGCATCTAAATGTCCCATGACTCATGAATGACAGTAATATCTATGTAGATGGAGAATCTATAAGTGTCATGACTCATGAATGATGATAAAGATAAGTCCATGTCATGAGATTCCCATGCTTAGTAGAGATCACAACTTTCCATTATTTATGCAACCTACAACTTATGGACAATGTCCTAAATGCAGTAGCATCATATTGTCTTCAACTTTTGATGGAACATGGACGATTAGGCCCAGCCCAATCTTGCACATATTTGCTTGATTTAGAAATTTAGAAATTCTTGAAGTTGACTTTCAAGTGAAGGTTCATCTTATAATTCCAAGACGTCTCTATTTAGTTTGTTTAATTAATGTTGTACTATTCTAGTGACCGCAAGCATAATCAAAAGAAAAGCATTAAATAAACTTATGCATGCATCTACCATACATTCATAAGAAGGGATTATCATAGGCTACATCCTATGCGATCCACTCGAGCCAAAGTCGATCTAGGTTAGTCTAAGGGTAATAATTAAAGTGACAAATAGATTTTATCTATTACATGAGTGTATCACCAATACATTCATTGTTTTTAATTCCTTGCTTTTCTCCACCTTACTCTTTCTTCATGTCAAAAAAAAAAAAAATACCCTCACAACCTAATTCTACTCTCATTACAAAACCTATTCCTAACAAAAAACCTTGGAGTTTCTTTTAAGGGGAAGTATATAGGAGGGAGGTAGAATTTAAATTCAGTGTAAAATAGAGAAAATATGAGACAAATAGGTCTCATTTTAAATAAAAACCAAAGAAATAAAATTTAATGCCCAATTCTCTCATACATAGCCAATAATAAGCATCTTACATGAATATGCATCTAATCAATGTGCATTATTGAATTATGACATACAAATAGCATGATTGCACAAACATGAATAATTGTTATTATATGCTCCAATTATGCTTTAACATGCATTAGTACATGAAATATGAGATCAAACTTTTGTTTTTTAATTTAACATATTCCTTAAGTGCCTTTTTATAGTGAAAAGCTCGGTATCTCGGTTAAAGAATATTGATGTGTTGAATGACCATGAAATGAATTATTCGTATTGCTCCATACTTATTACATTCTAAAGTTATTATTTTTCTAAATATTTGCTTGAAATATATTACATTTGGCTAAGAACTAAAAGTATGCAAAATGAAGTAATTTAATTGGTTGGTTGACTAGGTTGCATGAAATCATTCTAAACTACATTGCACTTAATTACAACACCAAAGCATCAATTTTTGTCATCTCCCTAGCCCATAAACGTGGCTTTTGTCATGAGAAGACACCAAACATGATGCAACCAATCATCACCCTCCACTTACCTCTCTTTGAAATGCCAAACAAGTTATTTTATCCATGTTTTCTTGTGGATGCTCCTAAAAATGACTAGTCTTCTTCTCCAAAGTTTCTCCCAAATTTCTACAAAAAATTAAATTCAATCCATAGGAATCCATAGAACACAAACTAGAACAAGTTTTCACCCTTTTAAACTTGAAAACTATTGATTTTGGAGTTTAATTCTAATCGAATCAAGGTATATTCTTTTTCAATGTTTCTTATGATGAATTTATGGTATCTTAGATGGTTACATGTTTTAGTATCTTTTTATATGATTAAAAACTTAAGTGGGTTAGACTTGAAACTAAAACAAAGCTAGTTAAACTAGTTTCTAGCAAAATTGATAGTCTTATGAAATATGCTTAATTTACTTATTTTTATTAATCTTGTAATGCTTATATTGTGTTTTGAAGTTCATTTGAATGGTTGAAAATAATAGCAATTAGTTTGTTTAATTGAAGGGTAGAATCAATTTAAGTTAAAATCGAGTTTATGTCATGTTAATTTGGATTGTGTGCATATTTTAGGGACTGTCCTAATAATCATATTTGAATTATTAGTTATTTAGTGGCTGCCCTAATGTTTAATGCCTTGAATTAGTAGTAAAATATGGAGTATGCATTGTTTTTAAGGTTATATAATTGATATGGAATTATTTACAAAAAATTGAAAAGTGTATATGATTTTAACTAGAATAGACTAAATGATTTATAAAAAGGATATTAAATGGTACATGATTTGATTATGTTAGGCCTTTAACACATTCTATCTTCCAAAGAGATTGACCTTTTCACTTAGCATAAAGTAGACTTAAGGTAAGTTGAAATTTTCATTTGCTGTATCACAAGAATCATATAATGTTGTTCACATTTTAATGTGATTGTCATTATTTGTCAAATGATGTAATGTTTGATTCATTTATGGTTTATGAAGCATGATACTATTAATAATATAATGAGATTTTTTAAACAGGAAGTTTGGTACTTGATTGATGGTCGGGTAGACAAGGGACGCGAGAGGGACTGGCGAACCCAACGAATGGTGGCAAATACTTGAGATTGAAAAATCGATATAGAAAAGCCACAATAAATAAGACTGAATACGGCTAATGCGTGAGGTTGAAAGATCAAGTATAAAAATCCCGTATTATTTCTCTTATTCCAAATTATTATGAACAAGTTTTAAAAACTACGGTCTATTACTATTAGTTAGGTACCACACTTTAAGGGTCCTAAAAAATGATTTATGAGTGAAAATTATTAAATACAATAATGTATTTATTATTGCATCAGTTTCACCTTACTAAGCCTTTAGCTCATTAGATTCATGTGATGCAGGTGGAAATGTACAGATTTAGAGGTTGATTGAGTTTCTAGAGTGGCCGAACAGAGATTTGTTCATATGCCATACTTCAAGCTATTTTGGTTTTTAAATAAGCTGCTCTATTATGATTTTGTAAACAAATGTACTAAGTTTTGAATTATATATATGGTGTGTTTAAAATAAAATGAAACAACAAATGAATTCAAGTTCTTTCTCTTATAGCCAAAAAGGAGATTTTTATTAAAGTCATAACTCCAGTATTGATGAAAAGTTAATATTTCTTGACTTAACTGTATTAGTTTGTTTAGGTTCTGCAGTTAGGTTAAGGAGTGTTATATAAAACCAAGTTGTAATGCCCAATTATCTCATACATAATCAATAATAAGCATCGTACATGAATATGTATATAACTAATATATATTATTGGATTATGGTATACAAATAAAATAATTGCACAAGCATGAATAATTGTTATTTATGCTCCTGTTATGCTTTAACAAGCATTAGTACATGAAATATGAGATCAAACTTTTATTTCTTAATTTAATATATTCCTTAATTGCCTTTTTAGTAGTGAAAAGCTTAGTATCTCGATTAAAGAAGATTGATCTATTGAATGACCATGAAATGAATTATTTGTATTGCTCCATATTCTAAAGTAATTGTTTTTTAAATATTTGCTTGAAATATGTCACATTTGGCTAAGAACTACAAGTATGCAAAATAGTGCAATTTGATTAGTAGGTTGACTAAGTTGCATGAAATCATTTTAAACCATATTGCACTTGATTATAATACCAAAAACATCATTTCTTGTCATCTCCCTAGCCCATAAATATGGATTTTGGTATGAGAAGACACCAAATCATGAGGCAACAAATCATGAGCCAACCAATCACTCACATACTCAAAAAGGTTGAATCATATTCATAGGAAACCATAGAATACAGATTAGAACAAGTTTCTATCTTTTTAAGCTTGAAAATCATTGATTTTAAAGTTTAATTCCAATCTAATCAAAGTATATTCTTTTTCAATGTTTCTTATAATGAAATTATGGTATCTTGGATGGTTACATATTTTACTATATTTTGTATGATTGAAAACTCAAGTGGGAGAGACTTGAAACCAAAACCAAGCTAGTTAAGTTAGTTTCAAGCAAACATTGATTGCCTTATTGAATATGCTTAATTTACTTTTTCAATTGATTTTAAAATGCCTATATTGTATTTGGAAGTGCCTATGAATAATTTTGAGCAATAGAAATTAGTTTGCTTAATTAATGGTTAGAATTAATTTAAGTTAGAATCGAGTTTACGTCATGTTAATTTTGATTGTGTTCATGATTTGGGGGCTGCCCTAACATTTTATATTTGAATTATTAATGATTTAGCGACTGCGCTAATGTTTAATATCTTGAAGTACTAGACAATATGGAGTATGTATTATTTTTAAAGTGATGTATATGATATATAATTCTTTATAAAAAATTGAAAAGTGTATATGATTTTAATTAGATTAGATTATGTCATTGATTAAAAAGATATTGAAAGGTACATGATTTGATTATGTTAGGCCCTTTAGCACATCCTATCTTTTAAAGAGACTGACCTTTTCACTTAGCACAAAACGGACCTGAGGTTAGTTGAAACTTTCATTTGCTGTACCCTAAGAATCATATAATGTTATTCATGTTATAAAGTAATTGTTATTATTCATCTATGATATAATCTTTAGTGCATTCATTGTACATGAAGCATGATTCAATTAAGAATATAATAAAGTTTTTGAAAAGAAAATATGATACTTGATTGATGGTCGAGTAGGCAAGGGACGCAAGAGGGACCAACAGACCCAACAAAAAGTGGCAAATACTTGAGGTTGAAAAAACAAGATAGAAAACCACAATGAATAAAACATAATACGATAATACTTGAGGTTGAAAAACCAAGTATGAAAACTTTGTATTATTTCTCTTATTGGCCAATTGTTATGAACAGGTTCCTAAAACTATGATCTATTGCTATTAGTTAAGTATCACACTTCAAGGGCACCCGAAAGACTGATTTATGAAAGAAAGTAATTGAATTGAATAATGATTGATGTGATTTGCATGTAATATATTTGTTATTGCATTAGTTTCCCTTAATGAGCCTTTAGCTCATTAGATTCTTGTGATGCAGGTAATAAAGTATATGTTTAGATATTGATTGAGTTTCCAGAGCAGCCGAACAAAGATTTGTTCATATCCCATGCTTCAAATAATTTTTATAGTATATTTTAAAAACTCTGTTTTGTTATTAAATAAGCTGCTCGTTATGGTTTTGTAAACAGATGTATGTTAAACTATAGACAAGATAATAGTATCATGTACTTATATTTGATTTCTGTAAATGGTGTATGACAAAATGAAAGAACGAATGATTTTCAAGTTCTCTCTTAGTCTAATGAAAAATGGAACTTTTTATTAAAACCATAACTCTAGTAATGATAAAATTTTAACATTTCTTAACTTAACTATATCATCTTATTTGGGGCTCTACAATTATGTTAGGAGTTACAATTTGTCGTATCAGAGCAGAGGTTTAATCGTTCCTAAAGATAGAAGACATATGAACATATTCTGGCTGGGAAACTTACTCAACTATTTATTTATTTGCCTTTATGTACTTGATTATATTTCATTTATGTTATTGTCATAATTATTCATTTATTATTGGCTAATGAATGGAATGAGATTGGCCATTATATAGTAGGTTATGGCATAAAAAATGAAGACAAGGGATAATCATGAGAGTAATCATAGTTTGGTGGATAATTTAACTGATCTCATTCAACAACAGACTAAATTGTATGGTGAATAGATATAATAATTGTTGGATATGCAACAAAGAAATCAAGAACAGAATGAACGACCTTCTCCACCACAAGCTCGATAGGATACTTCACAAGTTGTATATGAGAAATTTAGGAAGATGGAACCAATTAATTTTAATAGTGGGTATGATCCCATGGCTACAAAGGAATGGATGAAATCGTTGGTCATTATCTTTAACTATATACGTATGTGTAATTTTCTTGTTGAAGAAGGATGCTAGAACCTAGTGGGAAAGAGCTAAGCTTGTAGTGAATATAGAAGAGTTAACTTGGGAGAGGTTTAAAAAAATCTTTTATGATAAGTATTTCACCAAGGATGCTAAGTCACTCAAAGTAAAAGAATTCCTGGAGGAGTTAAAATAAGGAGAGATGTTAGTATGTGATTATGTGCAAAAATTTAAAAGAGAGTCGCAAGTATGTGCTATACATCGCCAGAGACAATAGTGAAAAGATGGATTATTTCCTGAGGGGCCTTAATCTTGAAATTTGAAGAGATGTGAAAATGTCTTCAGCAACAGACTTTAAGGAATTGGTGGACAAGGCTTTGAAGGTTGACTTAGATGACAAAGAGATTGAGAAATTCCATCAACAAAAGAAGAAAGTATTTACTCTAAGAAATCTAATCCAGTGGAAGAAAGGAGAGAAAGAATCAGGCCAAAGGAATGAAAAGCATCCTAGAGTTGAGCAGACTTCTACTGCAGTTGAAAGGTTTAAATGTGCTAAGTGTGGGAATAATCATTTTGGGGAATGCTTTTGGGGTACTAATCGTTGCTTTAAGTGTAAGATACTCGGACATATAGCCAAGGATTGCCTAATAATGCAGGGGTGAGTTCAAGGGAGAGTATATGCAATGACATAAGAACAAGCTGATGTAGATGCTTCCGTAATCACCACTACTGTTTTAATTTCTAGGATACTTGCAATTGCATTCAGGGCCTACGCATTCATTTGCATCAAGTGCATTTGTGAGAAAAGTAGGCATTATACCAGAATTATTAAAAGTAATCTATAGTATGATAATTCCATTAGGGGAAGGAATGGATTCCAACCAAATATTAAGGATTTGCTCTACTAAATTAGTGATATGACACTCTATGCGGATCTCTTTGTTTTACCAATACCAAATTTTGAGGTTATTCTGGGTATGGATTGACTTACCAAATATCATGCAACAATTGATTGTAATAAGAAGGTTGTGATTTTTCAACCACTTGGGGAAAATAATGTGTATAGTGGTACCTCATTCTCATGGTCCTTACCAATTATAACTGCTTTGAAAGCATAAAATATGTTGAGTAAAAGTTGTGTTGGATATTTGGCTAGTGTTATGGACACTTCGATTGAAGCACAATTGAATCTAGAAAATGTAGATATGGTTCAAGAATTTCTTGAGGTATTTACAGATAATTTATCAAGACTGCCACCGGATTGAGAGATTAAATTTATGATTGAGTTATGCCAGAGATACGCCTATTTCTAAAACACCATATAAAATGACACTAATAGAGTTTAAAGAGTTAAAAGTTCAATTGCAAGAATTACTTGATAAGGGTTTCATTCACTTTAGTTATTCTCATTAGGGAGTGCCTGTGTTGTTTGTGAAAAAGAAGGATGGTATATTGCAGTTGTGCATTAATTATAGAGAGTTGAATAAAGTAACAGTTAAGAATAAGTATCAACTTCTAAGAATAGATGATTTGTTTGATTAATTGCATGGAGCATTAGTATTTCTAAGATTGATTTGCGCTCTGGGTATTATTAATTGAAGATCAAGGAAGAAAACATACAAAAAACTGCATTCAAAATAAAGTATGGGCATTATGAATTTCTAATGATGCCTTTTGGTTTAACTAATGCCCCCGCAACTTTTATGGATCTAAATAAATTGGTGATTGTATTTATTAATAACATCCTAATTTATTAACGGGATAAAGAAGGGCAAAGGAACATTTGAAAATTGTGCTGTAAGTTCTTAAGGAAAAATAGTTGTATGTTAAATTCAAGAAGTGTGAATTTAGCTTGAACAAGTAGTATTCCTAGGTCATGTACTATCCAAGAATGGTATTTCTATTGATTCGGGCAAGTTAGAAGCTGTCATTAAGTGGCTAATACCAATAAATATATCAAAAGTAAGGAGTTTTTTGGGATTAGCAGGTAACTATCGATGATTTGTTCTGGGCTTCTCAAAGATAAAATCTCCGTTGACAATGTTGATAAGAAAAAATGTAAAGTTCATGTGGATAGATGCTTGTGAAAGAAGTTTTCAAGAATTGAAATATAAATTGACTACAACCCTTGTTCTTATCATTCTAACAGGAACTAGTAGATTCATGGTGTATAGCAACGCTTCAAAAAATAGTTTGGGTGCTGTTTTGATGCAAAATGGGAAGGTTATTACCTATGTTTCAAGGTAATTGAAAGAGTATAAAAAGAATTACCCAACCCATGATTTGGAACTTGTTGCTATAGTTGTTACTTTGAAAATCTGAAGACATTATTAGTATGATGAGAAGTGTGAGATTTACATAGATCATAAAAGTTTAAAGTACTTCTTTACTCAAAAGAAACTAAATATGAGATAACGGAGGTGGTTAGAACTCGTGAAGGACTCTGATTGCATCATCAATTATCATCCACGCTTAAAAAATAGTTAGAATTATCTGATTGGGTAGAAAATCCACAACTTCTCTTTTTTGTCACACAAAAGTCAATATTATAGGATTTGCAGAGATAAGAGCTTAAAATTGTACCTAAGAAAAAATGTGTTCATTGTCAGCCATAATATAGAAACATGCACTTCAAGATTAAATTAAGGAAGGTCAAAAGGAATATTAATTTATGTAGATTGAAAAGAAAATTTGATGCAAAAAAGAGGCTATTATTCTTTATTATTGATGATGGAATTATTCGATATAAAGGGAGACTATGCGTGCCATTTGACAAGGCTGTGAAAGGAGACATTTTAGAAGAAGTTTATATTACTCCTTATTCGGTACACCTAGGTAGCACAAAAATGTATAAAGACTTACAACAACATTATTGGTGGCCTAAAATAAAGCGAGATGTAGCAAAATTTATGGCTGAATGTTTAACTTGTCAATTAGTTAAGATTGGACATCAAAGACTAGCAAGGTTGTTGAAGCCTTTGTTGATTTCGGATTGAAAATGGGAGCACATTACAATAGACTTTATGATTGGATTATGTAGAACTCAAAGGGGTATAATCTATATGGGTGATTGTTGATAGATTAACTAAATCAACCCATTTTCTTCCAGCGAAATTCACATACAATATGGACCAATATGCTCAATATTATATTAAATAGATAGTCAGGTTACATGTAGTGCCAGTTTCAATAGTGTCCAACAGAGATTCTAAGTTTACATCTATATTTTGGAAAAGCTTACATAGTGCCATGGAAATGAAACTTACATTTAGTATAACATTTCATCCACAAAGTGATGGACAATTAGAGATGGTTCTTTAGATATTAGAGGATATGTTAAGAGCTTGTGTGCTATATTTTTAAGGAAGTTTGGATGCAAAGCTTTCATTAGTGGAATTTATTTATAATAATAGCTACTAATCAAAAATTAGAATATCGCCTTATAAAGCATTGTATAGAAGAAAATGTAGATCTTCGGTTCAATGAGATGAAGTTGGAGAGCAAAGCCTACTTGGTCCAGAAGTGGTTCAACGTACTGCTAAGGTAGTAGAGAATATATGAGAGAGAATGAAGATCGCACAAAGTAGACATAAAAGTTATGCAGATGAACGAAGAAAAAACTTAGAGTTTGCCATTGGGGATCATGTGTTCTTAATAGTAGCTCCCATGAAAAGTATCATAAGATTTGGAAAGAAAGGAAAACTCAGCCCAAGGTATGTCGGCCTAATCGAGATACTCGAAAGAGTTGGTGATAAAGCTTATAGAGTGGCATACCTCTGCCATAATCTAGTGTTCACAATATTTTCCATGTGTTTATGCTGAGGAAGTACATTTCAAACTCCTCTTATGTGTTGAGTTATGAACTGTTAGAATTGACTTCTGATCTTGCTTATGAAGAGAAACCAGTGCAAATTCTGGACTAGAAATAAAAAGAATTGAGAACGAAAAAGATTCGACTTGTTAAAGTATTATATATGAATCATTTTGTAGAAGAGGCCACATGGAAAAGAGAATAAGAAATATAGAGCAAGTATCCAGAATTAATTTGTAATACCCGGGTAGGTTATTTTTAATAATTAGTTAGATAAACTAGTATATATTTACCATATGTGTAGTCTATTAAATAATAAGAGATAGATGTGGGCTATATTATTTAAATTATTTAATTAGAGAGAATAATATAATGTTTGAGAGAGTTAGTTAAATATATAAAACTAGTTTTATATACATGTGTGTAAAGGAAATCTACTTACTTAAAGTAAAACCACACAACCAAAAGGAAAATTTGCTCACCTAAAGGGAAAGCTACATAATTAAAAGGAAATATACTCACTTAAGGAAAATTGCATGAGGAAAGGAAGAAAACGAATATGCCCATAAGAAAAATGCACTATTTCTAATAATAATAATAATAATAATAAAATATGGAGGCTTTACGAATAAATATATATAGTTATCTTATAATTTTATTAACGTATAACCTACTTCATTGGAGCAGAAGAGGGCTGCTGCTGCTAATCAATCAAAGTCCACAAGAGCGTGGATCAGTAAGGTAATTCTATTACTATCTCTAAATGAGTTTAATTGTGAATCATCACATGCATGTATGAACGAAAAAGATGCAAGTATTAATTGTAAAGGGAACAATTGTCCATGGTTGTGGCAATTCAGAAAGAAACAAATTGGTTTCGGAATAGTAGGATTCAAGGAGAATGGAATTTTATATGTATTTTAATGCATTGTAGGCAATGGTTTGTATAACTCTTGCATCTAACAATTTAAGAAGAATTTTCATATTTCGGGGTAAGTGAATTCCTACAACATGCATTCATGTATATTATATTTGATGAATATTTAATAAAGTGTAGGGCAATAGTGGAATCGTTTCATCTTTTACATTTGATATATTAGAACTACAATAAAATTCATGTATGCTATTGCCATAAGCGTTGCTTGAGCTAAATTGATCACAAGGTGTACTAGATGTAGGGGAATTGCAAAGGAATTAGTTGATCATAGGTAGCAACTTAAAAAGAACCAAAAGAATTTGGGAATTTTTTTCGAGTGCATCTGATTTTCATTTATTAAATATTTAATAGATGATTTGCATTTGGATGAGTCAGTGGAATAATAACTCAACACTAATTATCTATATGAAATACCTTTTAAAATTATTATATTAGAATTAATATAGAAGCGTATGTATAGAATTCGGATTTTAGTTTGTGACTTGCTAGATTTCGTGTCTTTATTTTACTTAATTTTTTTACTGGGAATGTAGGAAAACTTAATCGGATATTAATGAATCAATTAGAGTGTACTTTGGATAATATGATTTATTAATAATTATATTTCGAGATAAGTAGTTATAGGTACAATTCAATATATTAGTTGGTGAGTTGGAAATATTTTACGTTAGTAAAAATCATTTTAAGTTGAATATGATCAAATAAATTATCATTAGATTAATTAAATTTTATTTACTATCCTAGATTAATTTCATTCATATACAAAGAATTTGGGAGTTTCGGATATCAACTATTGAATTTGAAGTAAGTGACTCTTCGGTCTTTTAGTTTACATAAACTCGTATATGTAGTAGTGCTTTTGGTGTGTGTTGTTAATTTTCTTACAAATTGGATCAATCAAGTTTATATATATTGTATTGTGGACATGTGAAAACCAAGTTTAGTAGCAAGTTTATATAAGCCTGCACCAGTGACCCAGTACACGGGGGTTAAACCTGTACGAGGACCTAAGACAAGGGGGTTAAACCTGTCCTTGACTATGACTGTCTTATATATTTGGTTTTACATGGTGGATTCTATGTAGAGATTGGTTGCTTTTCTTAACTGTATTTTTATTTTAACTTATTATTTTATAATAGTGAATTGTTGGTCTTTCTCTTTTTGAGTTTAAGTCATAAGTCAAATATTTTTTATTAAATAAAAATATATTACTACTTTTCTATCTTGCTTGATCCAACTAATTGAGTGTTGGGTTATTAATTGGGTGATCGTGCTCATAATTTTTCCTAATATTTTTTAGATACCGAGATTTAGTAGCTTGGGGAATAGCTTTTGGAATACAAGGAAGTCTATTGCAGCAATTCGAACTTTTTATTTAATTATTTTAGAATTATTGGATATGATGGATTTTACTATTGAGGAAGTATTATATTCGTGTGATTCACTGGTTAATTTTAGACACAACTTTTCGTATATTTGTGGATGTTTATAGGATTTATTTTTAATTAATCGGGTGAATGGTTGAAGAAATTCTTGATTTATTTTGTTGATAGATTTACATTGATTATAAAAAAAATTCATAATTATTTGGAGGTATAGATGCTCTATACCAATGTTAAATGTTGGATTATATTAAAAATATTGAACTAGCCTTGCAGGCTTTTGGGATGTTCCTAAGAGCCTGTAGCGGTTGTCATGGTCCCGGGGTTCAAGGCATGACAATTATAGTGGCATTAGAGCCTATGTTATGATCTCTTGGGGTAAATTTCAATGAGATTGATTGTCATCCAAGGATTTACATAGGTAAAGAATTTCTAAATTATATATGGGTTTGTGTGATATCCACTACTCAACAATTATATATAAATTATAATTTGACATGATAGAACTTGCATGTACGTGCGATATTTTTTTTTGTGTAACACTTTAAGAAAAGATAAATCACTTTTTACACACACAACCCTGTTTAAAATACTTCCTCACATATATCCTGTACATAGCAGGATCAATATTTATATAAAAACACAACACTTACAAGGACCACAATATTTACATGTTTACGGTAAAGTTTTAAAAGCGAAATATAGTAACAATATCAAAATATAATACAACAAACTCAGAATATAACAAGCCAACAAAATAGGCCAATAGGTTATCATCTATGTACACACTCCCTCAGACACCTGTAAAAGCTCCAACAGCCGCTCAACCAACAAAATATGCTTCACGCATCGTCGTGCTCACCTACAATGCATAAACTATATGAGCTAATATTCAGCAAATAAAATTATGCATGTTAAAGAATAATCCACAATATCAAGTCTTACATCTCAAAATGCTATGCCCACAATGCAATTCCATGTATCAAAATATTTCTCTCAAAATCATTTCTTTCTTGGGCCCCTGACCAATGCTACTATTCCATGCACTGAAAAAAAGCTCTACACGCCGTCATAATCTAATGGCCAATAATGATATAAGCATGCAAATCCATGCATACTCATAAGTATGAAATCCATGTATGCGAACCTACAAATCTATGCATACAACCATGCAAATCCATGCATGCTTTGGTGTACTAGTAGTGGTCAGCAAAACATTTTTCTTTCTGAAAATCATGTCGTGCAATGCAAGATTTATCACAATGCTCGTATATAATACATGCATGTGCCAATGCCCATTATGTATGCCCAATGGACATGAATAACAGTAATGTGTGCCCTCTGCCATGCACATATGATCTATGATATCACATATAAATAACACATTTACTATGTCTATGCATTGTAGTTGCAAATGAATCTTTACTTACCTTTCGCTTGGTTGGTGGCTTAGTCTAGATTTGTTTAATATTTCTCTTCAACCTTAGATGTTAAATAGCCTGTAATATTACCCAACATCAAGCATCATTCCCAATTTGGCAAGTTGAAAGCACAAAATCTAATATTAAGACCTTAAACACAAAGCTATCTAGGTAACAATCAATTTTTCACAAACTAAAACCCAATATAGTCCCTCAAATACCTTAATTTCCCATCTTAGATACATGTAAACTTTATGTGATTGAAGTATTATCACTCTAATATCATGTACCTAATTATTAGAACTCAATAGCCATGTTTGGGTTGAAATATGCTGAGTTATCGAATGGGACAGATTCACATTTTCATATTTTCATGTTGTTCAATTTAGTTGCATGCTAACTTTGACATCCTTAAGCATATCCAGTGTAACACCCCCATTACTACACAACTAGATATATATTATAATTTGACATGATAGAACCTGTGTGCATGCATAGAATATTTTTTTTAACACTTTAAGAAAAGATAAATCACTTTATAACACATCTCATGTATATAGCAGGATCGGTATTTATATAAAAGCTCAACACCCACAATGACCCAATATTTACATACTTATTTACAGTAAAGTTTTAAAAGTGAAATATAGTACCAGTCTAAAAATATAATACAACAGACTCAAAATATAACAAGCCAACAAAATAGCCCAACAGGTCGTCACCCATCTACACACTCTCTCAGACACCTGCAGGAGCTCCAACCGCTGCCCAGCCAATAAAAGATGCTTCAAGTATCGTCGTACTCATCTACAATGCATAAACTATATGAGCTAACGCTCAGCAAGTAAAGATTATGCATGTCAAAGAATAATCCACAATATCAAGTCATGCAACTCAAAATGCTATGCTCATAATGCAATTTTATGCATCAAATATTTCTCTCAAAATCATTTCTTTCTTGGGCCCCTGACCAACGCTACTATTCCATGCACCGAAAAAGAGCTCTGTATACCGCCATAATCCAATGGCCAATAATCATATAAGCATGCAAATCCATGCATACTCATACGCATGCAAATCCATGCACGCGAACCTGTAAATCCATGCATAACACCATGCAAATCCATGCATGCTTCGGTACACTAGTAGTGGTCAACAAAACATTTTCCTTTCTCTGAATCATGCCGTGCAATGCAAGATTTATCACAATGCTAGTATATGATGCATGCACGTGCTAATGACAATGCCCATGTATGTATGCTCAATGGAGAGCCCTGTGATACCCGAGCCTCTTACTACTCACATGGCCAAATATGATTCATGCATTACGTGTTAATTTTATATGTTAATTGCATTTCTATTGACATTGCATAATTTATTTAATTTTATACGACATTCTTGAATATTAAACTTAATTCTGAAGCTCTTGCACGGTATTAGTTATTGAATTTCCTAATCTAAGTAGTTGATTTTATATTGAAATAAGAAGAAAATGAGGTGGATCAATATTAGATATAGATGGGATATATAGGTTATAATTTTGGAAATGCTAAAAGTGTTACTAGTAACCTTATACGGTTTAATTTGATTTGATCAAGTTATTTCAAAAGTATATATTTGTAAATTAGTATACTTGGGATATTGAACATGATATAATATGATTTAAGTGTCATATTACAAGGCCCTTATGTGCATATGATTTTAGAAATGCAAACTAGATAATTCTTTAAGAATCGGATGCGAATCGGTTTGGAGATCGAATGAACGGACATAGGAATTACCTATGGGAATGAATGGTGATTAAGATAGGTTGCAACCAAATAAAAATAGATGAGACACACAAGATTAGGACTACAAGATAAGGGAGAAAATCAGATTTGCCATTTACTTGCCACCTCATGCTTTCTTATTAAGCTTAAGCTAACATCTCAAGCTAACACCTCAAACCCTTCACCCTTAAGCAACGACCAGACCCTCATTTCAGCCATTTTCATCTTCCAAACACACACCTTAAGGTCTCCAAGTGATCCAAATTGATTCCAAGTTGAAATAAAAGCAAGAAAAGCAAAGAAGAAGTGATTACCATCAAGTTAGCCTCAAAATCTGCATAGGTAACACTTATCTACGGTTTTGCCTTTAGTTTTCAGATTATTAGGAATGGTTTTATTGTTTATTAAGCTTTAAATATCTCTTATAAAAGTGTTAGGAAGTTTTTAGTTAGACTTTGGTGCACAAAGAAAGGGTTTTGGATGACAAACACTTAATAGGAAATACTTGTGGCAGAAACTGTCATCTTACTATTTTCTTGTGTTTTAGGCTTCAAAAGTGTATGGTATGTTGAATAAAACCTATAATTATTACCATTTACATGACTATATATGATTTAAGAGTATTGGAATCAAGTTTTATCAGTTGGAAATTGAAATAGAGAATGATATTGGAGAAACACTCAAACTGCTGTGGAGGAAACTGAATTAGGGGAGCTAAATCCATTATTTTTGGTAATAATATGACTTGGTTGTCTCCTTATATATGTTATCTAAGTATGGTGAAAATTTTGGAGTGATTGAATATACTTAATGGTGCCAAAACCATTAATGTCATGAAGTGTGCAAAACTGTCACGGTAGGAAACAATCTGTTTCAGTATGTCGTGAAGAGAGCTGAACTTGGAAAGATATATCCATGATTTTTAGCAATTATATGATATGATTACATTTATATACATGTTATCTAAGTGTGGTAAAAATTTGGGAGTGATTGGATATGTTTAGGGATGTTAAAATTATCATGCAACTAAACTTGACAGCAAGAAAATATGAAAATGTGAATCTGCCACATTTGATCACTTAACATGTTTCAACCTAGACATGTTGCTATTGAGTGTTAACAATTAGGTACATGCTATTAGAGTTATAATACTTCAATTACATGATGTTTGCATGTATTTAAGATGAGAAATTGAGGTATTTGAGGGGCTATATTGGGTTCTAGTTTGTGAAAAATTGATTGTTAGCTTATAGCTTGGTGTTTAAGGTCTAGTATGAGATTTTGTGCTTTCAAATTGCCAAATTGGGAATGGTGCTTGATGTTGGGTAATATTACAGGCTATTTTACATCTAAGGTTGGAGAGGAATACTAAACAAATTTAGACTAAGCCACCAACCAAGTGAAAGGTAAGTAAAGATTCATGTGCAACTACAATGCATAGACATAGTAAATGTATGATTTATATGTAATACCATTGATCATATGTGCGTAGTAGAGGGCATGCATTACTATCATTCATGTCCGTTGAGCATACATACATGGGCATTGGCACGTGCATACATCATATACAAGCATTGTGATAAATCGTGCATTGCACGGCATGATTCTGAGAAAGAAAAATATTTTACTGACCACTACTAGTGCACCGAAGCATGCATGGATTTGCATGGTTTTATGCATGGATTTGCAGGTTTGCGTGCATGGATTTGCATGCGTATGAGTGTGCATGGATTTGCATGCTTTTATGATTATTGACCATTGGATTATGGCAATGTGCAGAGCTCTTTTCCGGTGTATGGGATAGTAGCGTTGGTCAGGGGCCCAAGAAAGAAATGATTTTGAGAGAAATATTTGATGCATAAAATTGCATTGTGGGCATAACATTTTGAGATGCATGACTTGATATTGTAGATTATTCTTTGACATGCATAATCTTTACTTGCTGAGCGTTAGCTCATATAGTTTATGCATTGTAGGTGAGTCTGGTGATACTTGATACCATGGACTTACTGGGCAAGCTGTTGGGGTTCCTACAGGTTCTGAGGATCAGTGTACATGGATGATGACCTGTTGGATTGATTGTTAACTTATTTGATTTTGTAGTCTATTGTATTATGTTTTGGGATTTGTACAATGTGTTACTTTTATAATTTTCTGTACACGGGTATATAAATATTATGATTGTTATGGGTCATCTGCAGGTATATATATTAGTCTGTGAGTGGGAAAATATTTATTATTTATTAATATGTTGCAAAAAAAAAATAATAATAATAATGTATGCCACAGGTTCTATCATGTTAAATTATACTATATATATAGTTGTGTAGTAATGGGGGTGTTACAAGCCCTCTACTATACACATATGATTTATGATATTACATATAATTCACACATCTACTTGTCTATGCATTGTGGTTGCAAATGAATCTTTACTTACCTTTCACTTGGTTGGTGGCTTAGTCTAAATTTGTTTAGTATTCCTCTTCAACCTTAGATATCAAATAGCCTGTAATATTACCCAACATCAAGCACCATTCCCAATGGCAATTTGAAAGCACAAAATCTCATACTAGACCTTAAACACCAAGCTATAAGCTAACAATCAATTTTTACAAACTAGAACCCAATATAGTCCTCAAATACCTCAATTTCTCATCTTAAATACATGCAAACATCATGTAATTGAAGTATTATAACACAAATAACATGTACCTAATTGTTAACACTCAATAGCAACATGTCTAGGTTGAAACATGTTAAGTGATCAAATGTGGCAGATTCACATTTTCATATTTTCTTGCTGTCAAGTTTAGTTGCATGATAATTTTAACATCCCTAAGCATATCCAAGTCACTCCCAAATTTTACCACACTTGATAACATGTATATAAATGTTAAAAATATCATATAATTGCTAAAAATCTGGATATATCTTTCCAAGTTCAGCTCTCTTCACGACATATGTGAAACATATTGTTCCTACAATGATGTATGTAAGTTTAGAGAGGTTATAAATTGTAATATAGTGTGATAATTAAAGAGGTGCTCAAAACTGTCTTCTTTGAAATTCAGATTCTGTCCTATGTGAATGGTGCTGGTTTTACATCAATAAATCCATTGGTTTTGGTATAATTTGACCTGGTTGTCTCTATATATGTTTATCTAAGTATGGTGAAAATTTGGGAGTGATTGAATGTACTTAAGGGTGCCAAAACCATTAATGTCATGAAGTGTGCAAAACTGTCACGGTGGGAAAACAATCTGTTTCAGTGTGTTGTGAAGAGAGCTGAACTTGGGAAGCTATATCCATGAGTTTTAGCAATTATATGAGATTTTTACATTTATATACATGTTATTAAGTGTGGTAAAAATTTGGGAGTGATTGGATATGCTTAGGGATGTCAAAATTATCATGCAACTAAATTGGACAACAAGAAAATATGAAAATGTGAATCTGTCCCATTTGATAACTTAGCATATTTCAACCTAGACATGTTGCTATTGAGTGTTAACAATTAGGTACATGATATTAGAGTTATAATACTTCAATTATATGATGTTTACATGTATCTAAGATGAGAAATTAAGGTATTGGAGGGACTAGATTGGGTTCTAGTTTGTAAAACCTAGATAGCTTGGTGTTCAAGGTCTTAGTATGATATTTTATGCTTTCAACTTGCCAAATTGGGAATGGTGCTTGATGTTGGGTAATATTACAGGCTATTTTACATCTAAGATTGGAGGGGAACAATAAAAAAATCTAGACTAAGCCACCAACCAAGTGAAAGGTAAGTAAAGATCCATTTGCAACTACAATGCATGAACATAGTATGTCTTGAAGCATTTATACCTAATGTGTTGATGATATTAAATTTGATGAGAGTCTTATGATTCTTGAAACATATTGAGAGCAAGATGACTTGCATTTCATATTGAACATACCATTCATGAGCATTTACATGTGCATGCACGACATATGAGTATAGTGGAGGTTCTTGCATGCACGATATGATTTGAGACATGGTTTTTAGAAAGAAAATATTTTGGTTGGCCACTACTAGTGTACCGAGGCATGCGAGGTGTGCTTATATGATATTTTGGGGTGCCGCGAGTGTTACTTCTCGGAGGATCACAGGGGTTGACAGGGGGTGTGCCTCTGGTGGTCACGAGAGGGTGGACCACTTGACTGTGCCCTTATTGACTCCGCCAGTGGGAAGACTTCTGGAGGATCACATGGAAGACAGGGGTGGACCTCTGGTGATCCAGGAGATGGCCCTTGGACTGAGTCATTTGTTTATGGCCATGTGATTATTGATATTGTTCAGAGCTCTATTCGGTGCATAGTAGGTGGGCCAAGGGCCCAATAAATGAAGTGATTTTTAATGAAAACTCTTTTATTCATGAGTACTCAAGTTGACACATTTATAGCATCATATCTTAGAGTTGAGTTGCATGAGATTTTATATCATACTCTTGTCATGCATGATTTTTACTTATTGAGCGTTAGCTCATGTAGTTCATGCATTGTAGGTGAACATGGTGAGACTTGAGACCTCTGGTTTACTGGCTGGCAGTGGAGCTCCTACAGGCTTTCAAAGATCAATGTACTTGGATGATGACCTGTTGGGCTATTTTGTGGGTTGTGTTTTTTTATTTTACAGTTATTGTATTATATTAGTGACTTTATCCTGTATATCACTTTCAAAACTCCTTTGTAATATAAAGTTTAGGTTTGTGATGGTTTGATAGACTTGGTTAATATGTAATAACTACGTATGTATATACAGTGTGACGGGATATGAAAGCACTTTACTTTTATCAATGTTTTGTTAAACTGAGTAGAAAAAAAAAGTTATACACATGCATACATGCACAAATTATGTTACACAGGTTGTTTATATATATATTTATACATATTGTTGGGAGGGTGTGACAAAGAGTGGTATCAGAGCCCAGGTCTTGATTCTGTAGACTGTCCATGTACATGATCTTAGAACTTGTGGAGCACAGCCATGTCAGTAAGTTTTATTTTATGTTATATTGCATTATATATTTCATGAATTATATTGGCCATTGTTATAAACAAAATGGTATTGCAGTCATGGTGAGAACAAGGGGTGAAAGTAGTAGTGGAGCCAGAACCCTAGGAGAGCAGACACCTATTCTGAATAATGATCGTGATGTTATCATCAATCGACTTACAGAGCTTGTTGAACGACAATCAGAACAAATTCAACAACTTATCCAGCAGAGGGATATGGGTGGACAACCAAGGGCTGAAATGGTTCAACCACAACCCCGAGTAGAACAGGTGGAGATAGTTGGGGAAAGATTCAGAAAACTAAACCCACCGATGTTTGAGGATGCACTAGATCCTACAGCTGCTGAGGATTGGTTAAGAACTCTTGAAAATATGTTTCACTACAGTAGAGTTTCAGAAGAAGAGAAAGTGATGTGTGCATCCTTTTTGCTTCGAGGCAGTGCTGGACATTGGTGGGATACAATGAAAAGCATCGAAGACATCACGGTTATAACTTGGGATAGATTCAAAGATTTGTTTCGAAATAAATACTTCACAGCTCCAGTTCGTGCAATGAAGATGAATGAATTTATACAGCTACGACAAGGAACTATGACAGTGGGAGAATACATTCGCAAGTTTGAACAGCTATCCAGATTTGCCACACATATGGTCAATACTGATGCATTGAAAGTTGAAAGGTTTCTTGAAGGCTTGAGACCAGAGCTATATAGAGATGTGAATATGGCAGGAATCCAAGGAGTGACATACTCACAAGTTGCTGAGAGAGCTTTAGTGGCAGAACAAGCTGAACTTAGAATTTCTCGTGCTCAGGAGATTCGACGCCAATTTAAGCAAGGACAGGGGCAACGGTGGGTTGGAAATGAAAAGAAGAGACCATTTCAAATGCAGAATCAAAAATCTAAATTCCAACCTGGACAAGGGCAATGGGATCAGAGTAAGCGTATAAAGATTGATCAAGGCAAAGGCACCAATGTCGCAACCTGCTTGTCCAAAATGTGGTGGTCATCACAGTGGAGTCTGCCCGACGGAGACTAGAACCTGCTTTGTGTGTGGGAAGGTTGGACATATTGCCAGAGCATGTCCAGATAATCCAAATCCAATAGGACAAAGAAAAGTGTCAGCTAGAGTCTTTACCATCACTAGATCAGATGCTGAGACGAACCCATCAGTGGTAACAGGTAAATTCTCTGTCTTTGGTACTCCAGCATTTGTATTGTTTGATTCTGGAGCTACACACTCATTTATATCCACTGAGTATGTGAAGAGGTTGGGTAGAGTACCTGATACTGCTGAGGTAAGTTACAATGTGATAATCCCTTCTGGAGACTCAAAAAAACTAACCATGTTTTAAGAGATTGTGTTATTCCCATTGAAAATAGAGAACTCTATGCTGATTTAATTGTATTGACCATGAATGACTATGATATGATTTTGGGCATGGATTGGTTGTCAAAGTATCGGGCTACAATAGATTGTCTGAGAAAGACAGTAACTTTTCAACCTCCTGGTGAGGAACCGTTCACCTTTATTGGAATCGTACAAAGTTTTAAATTCCCAATTATATCAGCATTAAGAGCACAAAGATTATTAGATAGTGGTTGTGAAGGATACTTGGCGAGTGTTATGAGCATTGAAGAACCACACCATCCTATCCTCAGTGAAGTACCAGTTGTTCGGGAATATCCAGAAGTATTTCCTGATGATCTTCCTGGATTACCACCAGACCGTGAGATAGAGTTTGTCATTGAACTAAGTCCAGGAACACATCCAATATCTAAAGCTCCATACCGAATGGCACCAGCTGAGTTGAAAGAATTGAAGATACAAATACAAGAATTATTAGATAAAGGTTTTATCAGACCTAGCTTTTCACCATGGGGTGCACCGGTTCTATTTGTGCGTAAGAAGGATGGTACAATGCGACTGTGTATAGACTACCGAGATTTAAATAAAGTTACAATCAAGAATAAGTATCCTCTGCCTAGAATAGAAGACTTATTTGATCAGCTCCAAGGTGCATCTATATTTTCAAAAATTGATCTGCGATCTGGGTACCATCAACTGAAAATAAAAGAGGATGATGTCACCAAGACAGCATTTAGCACGAGATATGGACATTATGAATTTTTGGTGATGCCATTTGGGTTGACAAATGCTCCAGCAGCTTTTATGGATTTGATGAATTGGGTATTTAAAAATTTTCTTGATAGATTTGTTATTGTGTTTATTGATGATATCTTGATTTACTCTAGCACAAAAGAAGAACATGGTGAACATCTAAGAATGATTTTAGAGGTTTTGAAAGAGAAACAACTATATGCTAAATTTAAGAAATGTGAATTTTGGATTGATCGAGTGGTATTTCTAGGACATGTAATATCAGGAGCAGGAATATCTGTAGATCCAAGTAAAGTAGAAGCTATTAATAGTTGGTTACAACCTACTAATCCTTCAGAAGTACGAAGTTTTCTGGGTTTAGCTGGATATTACCGTAGATTTGTGGAAGGATTCTCCAAGATAGCTTCTCCTTTGACACAATTAACCAGAAAATGTGTGATATTTAAATGGACAGATGCTTGTGAGAAAAGTTTTCAGGAATTGAAGAAGAGGTTAACTTCAGCTCCTATTCTTTGTATTCCATCGGGTACTGGAGGCTTTGTGGTTTATAGTGATGCTTCAAAAAATGGGTTGGGATGTGTATTGATGCAAAGTGGTAAAGTAGTTGCATATGCATCCAGACAGCTTAAAGAGTATGAGAAGAATTATCCCACACATGATTTAGAGCTTGCTGCGGTGGTGTTTGCACTTAAGATATGGAGACATTATTTATATGGTGAACGATGTGAGATATATACTGATCACAAGAGCTTAAAATATTTCTTCACCCAAAAAGAGTTAAATATGCGACAACGAAGATGGTTGGAGTTAGTGAAAGATTATGATTGTGTTATCAACTATCATCCTGGTAAGGCTAATGTTGTGGCTGATGCATTGAGCAGGAAATCAACACAAAATACTGCAGTTTTAGCTTTGACTCAAAAATAGAGTTAATTGAACTACAGAAAATGGATGTAGAAATTGTACAACAGGGATCAGTAGAGGCCAAATTTGCAGCTTTGACACTCCAACCGACTTTGATTGATAGAATTCAACAGGGACAACAAGTTGATGAATATGTTACTAAAATGATAAAATATAGCTTTAGAAAAGTTTTCTGATTTTCAGATGTCAGAGAAAGGTATCTTGCGGTTTCGAAAAAGGTTATATGTGCCTAATGTAGACAACATTCGGGAACATATTTTGGCAGAGGCACATTCAACACCATAT
Organism: Paulownia fortunei; assembly: GCA_019321725.1. Lineage (NCBI taxonomy): Eukaryota > Viridiplantae > Streptophyta > Magnoliopsida > Lamiales > Paulowniaceae > Paulownia > Paulownia fortunei. The sequence goes on from CM033108.1 coordinate 11,774,535, forward strand.
TCAGTGCATCCAGGAGCTACTAAAATGTATAGAGATTTGATAACGCATTACTGGTGGCCAGGTATGAAAAGAGATGTTGCTCAATTTATAGAACAATGTTTGATATGTCAACAAATAAAGGCAGAACATCAAAGACCAGCAGGAACCTTGCAACCTTTATTTATTCCAGAGTGGAAATGGGAAAGAATTACAATGGATTTCGTATCGGGATTACCTAAAACAGTTAAAGGTCACGATGCTATTTGGGTTATCATTGACAGGCTAACTAAATCTGCTCACTTTCTTCCAGTATGTTCTACTTATTCCATGGACCGTTATGCACAGATATATATACAGGAAGTGGTCAGACTTCATGGGGTACCACTATCTATTATTTCTGATAGAGATTCAAGGTTTTTGTCTATGTTCTGGAAGAGTTTACACAAGGCATTGGGAACACGATTATCTTTCAGCACTGCATATCATCCTCAGACTGATGGACAATCAGAGCGAACAATACAAACATTGGAAGATATGCTTAGAGCTTGTGTATTAGATTTTCATGGTCAATGGAGCAAATTTTTACCTTTAGTGGAATTCTCTTATAATAACAGCTATCAGTCCACTATTGGAATGGCCCCCTATGAAGCATTATATGGTAGAAAATGTAGATCTCCAGTTCATTGGGATGAAGTTGGTGAAAAGAAGCTTTTGGGCCCAAATATGATTCGAGAAATGACAGAAGCTGTGACACAAATTCGTCAACGAATGCAGACTGCCCAGAGCCGACAGAAAAGTTATGCTGATCAAAGAAGAAGAATGTTAGAATTTACAGTAGAAGATCAGGTATTTCTGAAGGTATCTCCAATGAAGGGGATTATGCGGTTTGGAAAGAAAGGAAAGCTAAGTCCTAGATATATTGGTCCATTTCATATTACTGAACGAATTGGGGATGTGGCTTACAAACTCGACCTACCTGGATCAATGTCTCAAGTGCATAATGTATTTCATGTATCTATGTTGAGGAAATATATTGCGAATCCATTTCATATTCTGAAGAATCAACCTATAGAGCTTAAAGAAGATTTGAGTTATGAAGAAAGACCTGTAGAGATTCTTTTACGAGAAGTAAAACAACTCAGAAATAAAACAATCCCATTGGTTAAAGTATTATGGAGAAAAATCAATAGAAGAAGCTACTTGGGAAAGAGAAGATGATATGAAAGTCAAGTATCCAGAACTCTTTCGGTAAGTAAATTTCGAGGACGAAATTCTAATAAGGAGGGGAAGATGTAATACCCAAGCCTCACACTACTCACTTGGCCAATATGATTCATGCACTACATGCTACTTATATGCTAATTTGCATTAACATCTACATCGCATCTTTTATAGCATTCTTAATCATTACTTGATATTAGTGGTTGAGATCCTACAACCTAATTAAGTGATTCTATATTTAGATAAGATAAAGAATAGATTGATCAATATAATGATATTCATAGGTTGTTGTTTTAGAGTAGGATGCCCAACGCCCCAATTAGATTGGGTGTATTATACTCTTTTGTTTTTGTAAGACAATCTTATTGGGAATCATATTAATAAAAAGGCATTTTCTTTATCTTATGTCTTGCATTTTTTTATTTCTGCACATTAGATAAAGTCCTTAAGACAAATTTAGCTACGGGCATGGTCGCGCATATGATGGCGATCATGGAACATGCCTCTAAGGCTTTGGTTTAAATATTCCGAGTCGAGAGTTTTTTGAGATGGGACATCAAATAGCTAGTAAGACTCGTACATATAATGCTGCTCGTGAGACGAGGATGTCACATTCCATTGGCATTAGCGTAGAGACGTAAGTGCTATATGTGGGTGCTGTTAGGGAACAAGTACAACCGAAAATGGCCCGCAAGAAATTCTTAGTTGGAGGCTTTGCCCGTCGAAATAAGAATTTCTGTGTTGCGATAGTGCACGACTAGTCTTAGACTTGAGGCACGATGGTAGCCTTGTGTGCATCCTGCAGCACTTTGATATATCTTCTGATTGCTTGACAATCACAAAGGGGTATGTTGGTGTTGCACTGGTGTGCATGGAGGTTTGTCAGTGGCCAACATAGAATTCGCACTTGTTTTTTTTTTAAACAAGGGAATCTCTGTGTTTTCATAGTTCGTGATTCAAAGACCTTGGCCAAGGCAGAATGAATTGTGATTCATCAAGAATATTGGAACTTGAAATGGGTACAACAATCGAATCATTTAGGGTTTCGACTTATAATCCATGCCTTAGATTCAATCAGGAGATTAGCTGTCGAAAGGATCGTACGTGTATGGTACTCGCAACTGAAATAGGTTTACTCGTTAATTTCACCTAAGACTAGTTTGCCATGATTACTTGCTAGGTGTTTTCATGGATAGTGAGGTTTCTTGGAATTAAGGAGTTGATTCCAAGCGGATTAATTAATTGGAATAATTGTTATTCATAAGTTGCAAATGTTGCAAACCCACTACTAGCTTAGTAGTGAACCTAAGAGGGTCACACATCTTTATGAAAAGTAACATTTTTAATTTTAGATTTTATCCAATGGTTGGAAATTAATTAATTAATACTGATCATTAATTAATTAAGGGTTCTATTTAGTTTAATAGTTAAATTAAATTATTCAATTAAGTAATTGGATTATTTAATTGGACCTAATTTGATTGGAAGCCCAATTGGAGTAAATTTAAATTAATCAATTGGATTGATTAAATTGGGATTGAATCAATTGAATTGATTTGGGGATTTTTGAGTCCAAGCCCAAAATAAATGTGGATCACTTAAGAAGCCCACTAAAGTATGAAGAGAATAAATTAAATAAATATGATTTATTTAATTAACATATTTATAGATAAATAATATAGTGACCAATTTTTATAGGATAAAATAGGCCACTAAGATTTAATTTATGTATAAATATAATTATAGTATATATATATGATATATATCTATCTTGATATTATTTGAAGAGTTCAAATTAATATCAACAATGTATGTAGACAATTTTGATGATTAATGTAGTCTCAAATTAGTCCACATACAATAGAAGAGTGAAAAAGAAGAGTTCTTGAAAGATTTGGAATCCTTCCAAGATAAGGTTTTGAAGTAGTTCAAAATAGAAAAACTTTCCAAGAGTTGAAAAATGATTAAAATTTTCTACCTATATATATGTGAGGATGAAAATTACATAATTCAATTCAAATTTGAGCAAAAATATTTTGTTTAAAGTCTTCTATTTTTACTCTTCAAGAAAAGAAAAGAAAGGAAAAGAAAATCAGTTTCTTGTTATTTTCTTCATATTATTGTTTCAAGAACTTAAAGAATCAATCTTTATTGTTCTTGAAAATATACTCCGGTTCTAGATTAGTAAACAATTAAAAGGATACTAGCGAATCCTTTTGATTGGTGTTGCTTTCCATATCGTGGACCTGATAGAGGGGAGACACTTGGATCCCTGCGAGTTCTGATAGTCCAGGATAAGCAATTGATTGCTTCATTCCCTACAACAACCGGAGTGCACGAAAGGTATAATCCGATTTTATATTATTTATATATATTCACTTGAATAAGCGTGATCGTTAAAATCGCTTTCGAATCAAAGGGGTTAAATTTATGTTTGATAAAAATTTTAATTTTCCGCTGCGTATACCCCTGCGATTATAGCGAACCTAACAGTATGTTATAATTTTAGAAGTGTTAAAGGTGTCACTAGTAAGCTTATATGAGTCGATTCGATTTGATCAAGGTGTTTTAAATGTATACATCTATAGATTAACATACTTGGGATATCGGACATGATATAATGAAATTTAAGTGTCATAATACAAGGTTCATATAAGCATGTGATTTTATAAAATAAAAACTAGACGATCATTTAAGAATCGAATGTCGATCGGTTTGGAGATCGAATGAACGGTTAAGAAATTAGGGCATAATGTACTATCCGATCATATGGAGATTAAAGTAGGTTATACATAGATAAATAAGCAATGAGAAACACTAGATTAGGGCTGTATAAGGTGTGAAAAATATCAGATTTGAGCCACAACTTGACACCTCAACCTTGCCACCTCAAGCTTTGCCACCTCAAGCTTCCACCTCAACCTATCTTCATTTTCACCCTTGAGCCACGACCAAAAACTATTTTCTGAGCTATTTCACTTCCAAAACCTTCATATTGAATGTTAGAAATTGCACTCAAGTAATTCCAAGTAAAGAAAATAAGTGAAGGAAGCAAAGGGAAGTAAGGAGGAGCAAGTTGAATCAAAAATCTGTGCATAGGTGAGATTTAATTCATGTTTTAATTTAAGTTCTTGAATTTTTTTAGGGTTTATGACTTTTAAAGCTTCTATTATTGATTATAATCATGTTAGGATGTTATTTTTAGTCTTTTAGTTCACAAAAGAAGGATTTTTAGTTGCAAAATCACCATAAAAATCACTATGGACAGAAATTGTATACTTGCTGATTTTGATATTTATGCTTTATATATGTATAATAACTTGATTAAAACCTGTGTATTTCACCATATATGTGTTTATATATGTCTAGGTGATGTATGTAAGTTTAGAGAGGTTATAAATTGTAATATAGTGTGATAATTAAAGAGGTGCTCAAAACTGTCTTCTTTGAAATTCAGATTCTGTCCTATGTGAATGGTGCTGGTTTTACATCAATAAATCCATTCTTTTTGGTCATAATTTGACCTGGTTGTCTCTATATATGTGTTATCTAAGTATGGTGAAAATTTGGGAGTGATTGAATGTACTTAAGGGTGCCAAAACCATTAATGTCATGAAGTGTGCAAAACTGTCACGGTGGGAAAACAATCTGTTTCAGTGTGTTGTGAAGAGAGCTGAACTTGGGAAGCTATATCCATGAGTTTTAGCAATTATATGAGATTTTTACATTTATGTGGTAAAAATTTGGGAGTATCATGCAACTAAATTGGACAACAAGAAAATATGAAAATGTGAATCTGTCCCATTTGATAACTTAGCATATTTCAACCTAGACATGTTGCTATTGAGTGTTAACAATTAGGTACATGATATTAGAGTTATAATACTTCAATAATATGATGTTTACATGTATCTAAGATGATAAATTACGGTATTGGAGGGACTAGATTGGGTTCTAGTTTGTAAAACCTAGATAGCTTGGTGTTCAAGGTCTTAGTATGATATTTTATGCTTTCAACTTGCCAAATTGGGAATGGTGCTGGATGTTGGGTAATATTACAGGCTATTTTACATCTAAGATTGGAGGGGAACAATAAAAAAATCTAGACTAAGCCACCAACCAAGTGAAAGGTAAGTAAAGATCCATTTGCAACTACAATGCATGAACATAGTATGTCTTGAAGCATTTATACCTAATGTGTTGATGATATTAAATTTGATTGAGAGTCTTATGATTCTTGAAACATATTGAGAGCAAGATGACTTTCATTTCATATTGAACATACCATTCATGAGCATTTACATGTGCATGCACGACATATGAGTATAGTGGAGGTTCTTGCATGCACGATATGATTTGAGACATGATTTTTAGAAAGAAAATATTTTGGTTGGCCACTACTAGTGTACCGAGGCATGCGAGGTGTGCTTATATGATTTTTTGGGGTGCCACGAGTGTTACTTCTCGGAGGATCACAGGGGTTGACAGGGGTTGTGCCTCTGGTGGTCACGAGAGGGTGGACCACTTGACTGTGCCCTTATTGACTCCGCCAGTGGGAAGACTTCTGGAGGATCACATGGGAAGACAGGGGGTGGACCTCTGGTGATCCCAGGAGATGGCCCTTGGACTGAGTCATTTGTTTATGGCCATGTGATTATTGATATTGTTCAGAGCTCTATTCGGTGCATAGTAGGTGGGCCAAGGGCCCAATAAATGAAGTGATTTTTAATGAAAACTCTTTTATTCATGAGTACTCAAGTTGACACATTTATAGCATCATATCTTAGAGTTGAGTTGCATGAGATTTTATATCATACTCTTGTCATGCATGATTTTTACTTATTGAGCGTTAGCTCATGTAGTTCATGCATTGTAGGTGAACATGGTGAGACTTGAGACCTCTGGTTTACTGGCTGGCAGTGGAGCTCCTACAGGCTTTCAAAGATCAATGTACTTGGATGACGACCTGTTGGGCTATTTTGTGGGTTGTGTTTTTTTTATTTTACAGTTATTGTATTATATTAGTGACTTTATCCTGTATATCACTTTCAAAACTCCTTTGTAATATAAAGTTTAGGTTTGTGATGGTTTTATATAGACTTGGTTAATATGTAATAACTACGTATGTATATACAGTGTGACGGGATATGAAAGCACTTTACTTTTATCAATGTTTTGTTAAACTGAGTAGAGAAAAAAAGTTATACACATGCATACATGCACAAATTATGTTACACATGTTGTTTATATATATATTTATACATATTGTTGGGAGGGTGTGACAGTTAGTCAATCCAAATGGCATCACCAAAAATTTATAGTGCCCATATCTTGTACTAAATGCCGTCTTGGGGACATCCTCTTCCTTTATCTTCAATTGATGTGTACCCAGAGCATAAGTCAATCGTTGAAAATATTGCGGCACCCTGAAGCTGGTCAAATAAATTATCGATTCTGGTAACGGATACTTATTCTTAATTGTGACCCTATTCAACTCTCGATAATCGATGCACAATCTCATGGTGCCATCCTTCTTACGTACAAACAGAACTGGTGCTCCCCAAGGTGAAAAGCTCGGTCTGATGAATCCCTTGTCCAACAAGTCCTGTAATTGTACTTTCAATTCTTTCAACTCCAAGAGAGCCATTCTGTAGGGAGTTTTAGAAATTAGAGACGTTCCTGGTTGTATGTCAATAACAAACTCTATTTCACGATTTGGTGGCAATCTCGGGAGATCATCTGGAATACTTCAGTATATTCTCGTACCACTGGTATTTCACTCAGAGTTAGTGGGTATTGTTCCTCAATGTTCATGACACTCACCAAGTACCCTTCGCAACCATCATCGAGTAATCGTTGTGCCTTCACTGCTGAAATCATAGGGAATCTGAAATTCTTCACAATGCTGGCAAATGTGAAAGACTCTTTCCCAGAAAGTTGAAATGTCACCGTCTTTTCCTTACAGTTGATAGTAGCCCCATACTCTGACAACCAATCCATGCCCAAAATAACATCATAATCATTCATATCCAGTACAATCAAATCAGCATGTAATTCTCTACCTTCAACAAGTATAGCACAAGCTCTCAAAATCCAATCGGTTTGTCTAGCATCTAAAGAGGGAACTATTACACTATAACTGATTTTTGCTACATCTGGTATTCTACCCAGCCTCTTCACGTACTCAGTGGATGCAAATGAATGCGTAGCTCCAGAATCAAATAATATAGTGTTGGAACACTAGAAACATAAAGTGTACCTATTACCACCGATGGATTTGCTTCTGCATCCGCCCTGGCCATGGTGAACACCTTGGTCGGTACATTCTTTTGGCTGGTCTGATTCTGTTTACCTGGGCAAAATTTAGCAATATGTCCCGGTATTCGACATCGAAAACACGTCCTGGTATCTATATAGCAGCCTCCAGTGTGTCGATTACCACATTTCTGACATACAGCTTCTGGCATCGGTGCTTTTCCTTGTTCGACCCGTGGCCTCTTATTTTGACCTTCTTGTTATTGGCCTTGTTCTGCTTGAAATTTAAATCTCGGCTTCTGTATTTGGATCGGCTTCTGCATTTGAACTGGCCTCTTTTGGCCCACAGTCCATCTTTGTCCCTGCTGTATGAATTGCTGTCGAACCTCTTGTGCATGAGCGATTCTCAATTTAGCCTGTTCTGCTACTAGTGCGCTCTCAGCCACCTGTGAAAATGTCACCCCTTGAGTACCCGCCATATTCACATCCCGATATAATTCTGGCCTCAAACCCTCCAGAAATCTCTCTACTTTAAGTGCTTCAGTGCTGACCATGTGCGTAGTGAACCTGGACAGTTGTTCAAATTTACGAATATATTCCCCAATAGTCATTGCTCCTTGTCGCAGTTGTATAAACTCATTCATCTTCATCATGCGAACTGGGGCCGTGAAATATTTATTTTGGAATAACTCCTTGAATCTGTCCCAGCTCATGGTAGTAATGTCCTCTATGCTGCTGATCATGTCCCACCAATGGCCTGCACTACCGTGAAGCATGAAAGTGGCACATATTACCCTCTCCTCTACTGGCACCCTGCTATACTGGAACATGTTTTCTAGGGTCCTCAACTAGTCCTCTGCAGCAGTAGGATCAATCGCATCCTCAAATGTTGGGGGATCCAGCCTCCTAAATCGTTCTCCCACCATATATATATAGTCCGCCCGCTGTTGGTTTACCTCCACCTGCGGTTGTTCACCATTATCTCTTTGTCGAATCAGTTGCTGAATTTGCTCAGACTGTCGTTCAATTAACTCTGTTAAATGGTTAATCATGGTATTTCGATCATTAACTGGGGTGGGTATCTCATTTCTCTGCGCTCTGGCACCACCACTGCTCTCACCACGAGTTCTCACCATTTTGCAGTGCTGTTTTACACAAGTTTGACTACATATGGCCAATATAATTCATGGAATATGTAATGCAATATATGATAATGTAAAACTTACTGGCGTGGCTGCGCTCCGCAAGTTCTAAGATCATGTACATGGATAGTCTACAGAATCAAGACCTGGGCTTTGATACCACTCTGTAACACCCCCATTACTACACAACTAGATATATATTATAATTTGACATGATAGAACCTGTGTGCATGCATGGAATATTTTTTTTAACACTTTAAGAAAAGATAAATCACTTCTTACATGCACAACTCTGTTTAAAATACTTTATAACACATGTCATGTATATAGCAGGATCGGTATTTATATAAAAGCTCAACACCCACAACGACCCAATATTTACATACTTATTTACAGTAAAGTTTTAAAAGTGAAATATAGTACCAGTCTAAAAATATAATACAACAGACTAAAAATATAACAAGCCAACAAAATAGCCCAATAGGTCGTCACCCATGTACACACTCTCTCAGACACCTGCATGAGCTCCAACTGCTGCCCAGCCAATAAAAGATGCTTCAAGTATCGTCGTACTCACCTACAATGCATAAACTATATGAGCTAACGTTCAACAAGTAAAGATTATGCATGTCAAAGAATAATCCACAATATCAAGTCATGCAACTCAAAATGCTATGCTCACAATACAATTTTATGCATCAATGCCCATGTATGTATGCTCAATGGAGAGCCCTCTACTATGCACATATGATTTATGATATTACATATAATTCACACATCTACTATGTCTATGCATTGTGGTTGCAAATGAATCTTTACTTACCTTTCACTTGGTTGGTGGCTTAGTCTAAATTTGTTTAGTATTCCTCTCCAACCTTAGATGTCAAATAGCCTGTAATATTACCCAACATCAAGCACCATTCCCAATTTGGCAAGTTGAAAGCACAAAATATCATACTAGACCTTAAACACCAAGCTATAAGCTAACAATCAAGCTTTCACAAACTAGAACCCAATATAGCCCCTCAAATACCTCAATTTCTCATCTTAAATACATGAAAACATCATGTAATTGAAGTATTATAACTCAAATAGCATGTACCTAATTGTTAACACTCAATAGCAACATGTCTAGGTTGAAACATGTTAAGTGATCAAATGTGGCAGATTCACATTTTCATATTTTCTTGATGTCAAGTTTAGTTGCATGATAATTTTAACATCCCTAAGCATATCCAATCACTTCCAAATTTTTACCACACTTATATAACATGTATATAAATGTAACCATATCATAGAATTGCTAAAAATCACGGATATAACTTTCCAAGTTCAGGTCTCTTCACGACATACTGAAACAGATTGTTTCCTACCGTGACAGTTTTGCACACTTCATGACATTAATGGTTTTGGCACCCTTAAGTATATTCAATCACTCCAAAATTTTCAACATACTTAGATAACATATATAAGTAGATAAAAAGGTCATATTATTACCAAAAATAATGGATTTAGCTCCCCTAATTCAGTCTCCTTCACAGCACACCAAAACAGATTTTGCTATTTTGGCAGTTTGAGTGTTTCTCCAATATCATTCTCTATTTCAATTTCCAACTGATAAAACTTCATTCCAATACTCTTAACTCATATATGGTTATTTAAATGGTAATAATTATAGGTTTTATTCAACATACCATACACTTTTGAAGCCTAAAACACAAGAAAACAGTAAGATGACAGTTTCTGCCACAAGTATTTCCTATTAAGTGTTTGTCCTCAATAACCCTTTCTTTGTGCACCAAAGTCTAACTAAAAACTTCCTAACACTTTTATAAGAGATATTGACAGATTAATAAACAATAAAACCATTCATAATAATCTGAAAACCAAAGGCAAAACCGTAGATAAGTGTTACCTATGCAGATTTTGAGGTTAACTTGATGGTAATCACTTCTCCTTTGCTTTTCTTGCTTTTATTTCAACTTGGAATCAATTTGGATCACTTGGAGACCTTAAGCTGTGTGTTTGGAAGATGAAAATAGCTGAAATGAGGGTCTGGTCATTGCTTAAGGGTGAAGGGTTTGAGGTGTTAGCTTGAGATGTTAGCTTAAGCTTAATAAGAAAGCATGAGGTGGCAAGTAAATAGCAAAATCTGATTTTCTCCCTTATCTTGCAGCCCTAATCTTGTGTGTCTCACCTATTTTTATTTGGTTTCAACCTATCTTAATCACCATTCATTCTCATAGGTAATTCCTAATGTCCGTTCATTCGATCTCCAAACCGATTCGCATCCGATTCTTAAAGAATTATCTAGTTTGCATTTCTAAAATCAAATGCACATATGGGCATTGTAATATGGCACTTAAATCATATTATATCATGTCCAATATCCCAAGTATGCTAATTTACAAATATATACTTTTGAAATAAGTTGATCAAATCAAATTAACCGTATAAGCTTACTAGTAACACTTTTAACACTTCCAAAATTATAACCTATATATCCCATCTATATCTAATATTGATCCACCTCATTTTCTTCTTATTTCAATATAAAATCAACTACTTAGATTAGAAAATTCAATAACTAATACCATACAAGAACTTCAGAATTAAGTTTAATATTCAAGAATGTCGTATAAAATGAAATAAATTATGTAATGTCAATAGAAATACAAATAGCATATAAAATTAACATGTAATGCATGAATCATATTTAGCCATGTGAGTAGTAAGAGGCTCGAGTATCACATCCAGTCTCTCCCAAATTTTTGCCACACTCAGATAAAATATAGAAAAATGTAACCATAATATATAATTAACTAAAATCACTAATTTACCTCAGCAAAACCAACCTACTTATCACAACGCAAAACCTGTAAGTTCTATCATGACAGTTTTGAGTGTCTCTTCAAATATCAAACCATATTTCAATTTCTCACCTCTCCAAACTTACCTACATCCCCTAAACTTATCTATAAACACATATATGGTGAAATATATAGGTTTTAATCAAGTTATTATACATATATCTATCTTTTAAAACAAAAATTAGCAAGTATACAATTTCTGTCCCTAGTGATTTCTATTGTGAGTTTACAACTAAAAATTCTTCTTTTGTAAATTATAAGACCATAACTAACACTCTAACACGATTATAAACAATAATAGAATCTTTATAAATCATAAACCCTCAAATAATTCAAGAACTTAAATCAAAAGCATGACTTAAGATCATCTATGCACAAATTTAAGCTTCTATTTGCTCCTTATTACTTCCCTTTGCTTCCTTCACTTTTTTATTTATTTGGAAGCACTTGAGAGAAAATTATAAAATTTAATATGGAGGTTTGGAAGGTGAAATAGCTCAGAAAATGGTTTTTGGTCGTGGTTCAAGGATAGAAATGAAGAAAGGTTGAAGTGGTAGCTTGAGTTGGCAAAGCTTGAGGTGTCAAGTGGTGGTTCAAATATGATAGTATTCACACCTTATACAGATCTAATCTAGTGTTTCACAATATTTATTTATCTATTTACAACCTATTTCAATTTTCATACGATCGGATAATAAATTCTACCTTAATTTCTTAACCGTTCATTCAATCTCTAAACTGATTTACATTCGATTCTTAAATAATTGTCTAGTTTGAATTTCTACAATCATATGCACATATGGACCTTGTAATATGATACTTAAATCACATTATATCATGTCCAATGTCCCAAGTACATTAATTTACAAATATATATCACTTAAATGCACTAGTGACCTAGTATAGGGGGTTAAGCCTATACCAGGACCTAAGACAAGGGGGTTAAACATGTCCCTGACCATGGTTCTCTTATATATTTGGTTTAACATGGTGGATTCTATGTGGAGATTGGTTGATTTTCTTAACTGCATTTTTATTTTAACTTATTATTTTATAATAGTGAATTGTTGGCCTTTCTCTTTTTGAGTTTAAGTTATAAGTAAAATATTTTTCATTGAATAAAAATATATTACTACTTTTCTATCTTGCTTGATCCAGCTAGTTGAGTGTTGGGTTATTACTGGGCCGTCGTGCTCATAATTTTTCCTAATATTTTTTAGATAACGAGATTTAGTAGCTTGGGGAATAACTTTTGGAATACAAGGAAGTCTATTGGAGTAGTTCAAATTTTTTATTTAATTATTTTAGAATTATTGGATATGATGGATTTTACTATTGAGGATATATTATCTTCGTGTGATTCAGTGATTAATTTTAGACATAATTTTCTGTATATTTGGGGATGTTTATAGGATTTATTTTTAATTAATCAGGAGGATGGTTGAATAAATTCTTGATTTATTTTGTTGATGGATTTACATTGATTATAAAAAAATTCATAATTATTTGCAGGTATAGATGCTCTATACCAATGTTAAATGTTAGATTATATTAAAAATATTGGACTAGCCTTGTAGGCTTTTGGGATGTTCCTAAGAGCCTGCGGCGGTTGTCACAGTCTTGGGGTTTGGGGCGTGACATAATTGGTACGTCAAATTTTGATGAATTTTTTATAAGAAATGAAGGATTGTAATGCACAATTATCTTCTACGTAGCCAATAATAACCATCTTACATGAATATGCATCTAACCAATAGCATGATTGCACGAACATGAATAATTATTATTTATGCTCCTATTATGCTTTAACATGCATTAGCACATGAAATATGAGATCAAACTTTTATTTCTTAATTTTACATATTCTTAAGTGCCTTTTGTAATGAAAAACTCGATATCTCGATTAAGGAAGATTCATATGTTGAATGGCCATAAAATGAATTATTTGTATTGATCCATAAAAGTTATATTCTAAAGTAATTGTTTGCTTAAATATTTGCTTGAAATATGTCTCATTTGGCTACGAACTAAAAATATGAAAAATGGTGCAATTTGATTGGTAGGTTGACTAGTTTGCATGAAATCATTCGAAACCGTATTGCACTTTATTATAACACAAAATAATCAATTCTTGTCATCTCTCTATCCTATAAATATGTGTTTTGGCATGAGAAGACACCAGACATGAGGTAACCAACTACCACCCTTTTTTTATCTCTCTTTGAAAAGTGAAAGAAATCATTTTTATCCATATATTCTTGTGAAAGCTACTCAAAACCACAAGCCCTTCTTCTCCAAAGTATCTCTCAAATTTCTACACTCTCATATTCAAAAAGTTTGAATCCAATTCATAGGAATTCATGAAACACAAACTAGAATAAGTTTTCACTTTTTTAATCATGAAAACCATTGGTTTTGAAGTTTAATTCTAATCTAATCAAGATATATTATTTTTTAATATTTCGTATGATTAATTTATGGTACCTTATATGATTACAAGTTTTAGTATCTTTTTGTATGATTGAAAACTCAATTGGGACAGACTTGAAGCCAAAACCAAGTTAGTTAAGTTAGTTTCTAGCAAAAATCAATTGCCTTATGAAATATGCTTAATTTACTTATTTTTATTGATCTTGTAATACTTACATGTGTTTGGAAGTGTCTATGAATAATTTTAAATAATAGCAATTAGTTTGCTTAATTGATGGTTAGAATCAATTTAAGTTAAAACCAGGTTTATGTTATGTTAATTTGGATTATGTTCACAATTTAGGGATTGTCCTAATATTTTATGTTCAAATTATTAGTGATTTAATGACTGTCCTAATATTTAATGTCTTGAATTAGTAGTCAATATAGAGTTTGTATTGTTTTTGAAGTCATATAATTGATATGGGATTATTTACAAAAGATTGAAAAGTGTATATGATTTTAATTAGATTAAATTATGTGATTGATTAAAAGAATATTGAAAGGTATATGATTTGATTATGTTAGGCCCTTTAGCATATCCTATTTTTCAAAGAGACTAACCTTTCACTTAGCACAAAGCAGACTTGAGGTAAGTTGAAACTTTTATTTGTTGTACCACAAGAATCATATAATGTTATTCAAGTTATAAAATGATTGTTATTATTTATCTATGATATAATGTTTGATGCATTCATGATACATGAAACATAATTCTATTAAAAATATAATGAGATTTTTGAAAAAAAAGTATGGTACTTGATTGATGGTCGGGTAGGCAAGGGATGCAGGAAGGACGTGCAGACCCAACAAAAGGTAGCAAATACTGAGGTTGAAAAAGCAAGATAGAAAAATCACAATGAATAAGATAGAATATGTCTAATACCTGAGGTTAAAAGACCAAGTATGTAAACTCTGTATTATTTCTCTTATTGGACAATTTTTATGATCTATTTCCAAAAACCATGATCTATCACTATTAGTTAAGTATCACACTTCAAAGGTACCCGAAAAAATGATTTATGAAAGAAAATTATATAACTGAACAATGTATTTAATGATTGATGTGATTTGTGATAAGTGTATATTTTAACATATTTTTATATCAAATCATTTATACTTTTCTCACTTTATTCTTATTAATATTATTGTTTTATTAATGTTTTGTGTTAGGGAATAAATGAAAGCATGTTTCCAAACTTGTACAATATTTGTATTTTAAGCATAATTTCATGATCAAAAACCCTATAAACCTAAAGCTTGTTTCATTTGAAAGCTAAGAAGTAGAAGTACAACTTTTATGTTGGAAGATCAGCCCAATTCAATCTTTATTATATCAAAAAATTCATCCAAGTGGTTGCACAAAATAGATCACCAAAATTCGGATCAGTGTTAAGCCCAGTATTGACTTATTTGACCAATTGAGTCATATCTCTTAAACCCAAATTTATTTTGGGCTCAAATTTAGATATGTTATATACAAGAAAATAAATAAGTTTGCTCAGGACAAGATGGTAAGAAAATATATCAAAATGGTAAAAATATAGGCTGCAAATTGCTACTACTGTTAAAGGATGACTCTTGGACATGATTCGGTAATTTAACCATATCTTCTTCATCCGACTGCCAAATTTGACAAATGATATATAAAAATATATCAGCACCAAAGGCTCTACAATTTGTTTCTTTTCGCATCTTCAAAATCTAGCAGTAGCTAACTGAAAAATATAATTCAATTTGGTAGGTGAGGACTTGGTGTAACAATTTACCAACTTTTGGCAATTAACATACCACTTGATTAACCCCTCCATTATTTGTTTGACCTCTAGTTTACTCCAAATACTATAAATAAGCCATGTATTGAGCTTGTAAGAGAGGGAGGAGGGGGGGGGGGGGAGTAAAGGGTTTCTTTAGGCTAAGTTTTCTAGTTTGTATGTTTTATAGTGATGTAAGTTTTCTAATAGTAATAGAAATACTTTCTCTAGTTTTTCTTATATTTTTAGTCTTTAATACTTTTATTATCTCTTTCTAAATTTCATTTTGTTGAAGAAAAAGGGTGAACCTCTTGACGGAGGAAGATGAATGGTTAAAATGGTAGAAAATATTTAAGTATGTTGTATTATTATTTTAAGTTTTGATCTAAATCTTACTTGTTTTGTAGTGATTATTAATTTATATATCTCCAATGACACAACAAATACTTGAGTTCACTTAGCTTATTGTACGATTTTACCCCACCGACTAATAATGTAAAATCTTAATTTGTTGTTGACGAAAGTGTGCATAAATGCTTGATCTCATAAATAAGTGTTGACGTTAAGAGATAATTTGTAATAGTAAGACAATATCATGATTATCTTATTGCATGAGTTATTTGATAATCTCTTCTCATTGGAACCTTCATTATTTATGAATTCCAATTGTGACAATTAATAGAGGTAAAAAGAATAAATAATTATTTCTTTTTTCAAAATTCAAGAGTGGATCTCTAATCCTCATTACTTTTATTAATTTAGTTCTTCTTTAGTTACAACATACATTAATTGTTCATATACTTTGATTCACATAAATCCCATTTTTTTTATAAATATAAGCTTGAATTTTTCAAACAACTTCTCTGTAAATCGACTTCGAACTCACGAGAAATTTATTACTTAATACAACTTGTATTTGGGTTTGCAACTTAAAGTTGCAGCAAGTTTTTAGCGCCGTTGCCGGGAAATGCAAGATAAGTATTCAGGTTTATCAATATTTTTTCTTTGTAAATATAATTTGTTTATTTTCTTTATGGATATATATGGTTATATGGTATCATAGTCATAATTTTCGGTGTTTAGTTAGAAATAATTTTGAAACTTTTATTTGGAAATTTGTTTGAATCATCTCCACACACTTCCATCATGACTTAAAATGAAAGTATTTAGGATAAAAATAAGAATCAACAAGTGCGTACCATACATTATTACTTACAATGTCATCGAAATTCTTCTCTTTCTTGTTTCATTTTTTCTTTCAAAGCAAATAACTTTTGATTCAAGCCAGGTATGATTCATTTTCTTCCTAATTTCCATGGTTTAGACTCTAAAAACCCTTACTTGCATTTGAAAGAATAAATATGTGCCACTTTTGATGATCGAACTTGCACAAATGAGATTGTTAAGCTCAAATTATTTCATTTTTTCTTTAAAAGATAAAGCGAAAAAATAGCTTAAATATTTAAAACTTAGATTAATTGACACTTGGCAAGAAATGTAAGCTGAATTTTTAATTTTTTTTTTCTAATTCATAAAACTAGTGCTTTGAAAAGACAAATTCAAAATTTTTCTCAAAATTCTAATGAAACTTTCTTTCAATGTTGGGAAATATTTAAAGATTTGTTGAATTCATACCCACATCATGGTTTTGAAAAATGGCGTTTAATTAGTTTTTTTTATGAAGGTTTGACTCCTGAAACAAAATAATTTGTTGAAATAATGTGTAATGGTGAGTTTCTTGATAAAGAACCTGATGAATCCCTAGAATATCCAGGTCATTTGGCAGAAAATTCTCTATCATGGCATAGTGCTAATTCTTACGAAGGTTTTATTAGAGTTAATTTTGCTAATAGTAATAAAAGAACATATTACCTTAGCTAAAAAGATGTCTAATGCTAGGCTTGCTAGTTTAACAAGAAAAGTTGAAACCATAGAATTTAAAAAAGTAAAGGAAATCAAATCTGTGCAAGAGGAAAAAGTTTGTAGCAATTGTGAATTTTTGGGGCACTCCACCAATGAATGTCCAAACATTCCAGTACAAGCAAATTTCATGAACACATTCAAAAATCTTTTCCATTCTCCATATTCTGAAACTTACAATCCACAATGGAGAAGTCATCCTAATTTCAATTGGCGAGATGATACTCATGCCCAACCGCTGTATTTACAAAAACCACCAAACTTTCATTCTTATCCAGCTCTACATACAAAATCCCTTGAGGAGACTTTGCAAGCATTTATGCATAACAAACAAATATCAGTAATTAGACTTGACAAATAATCAATGAGATCAGAAGCACACTTTCAACACTGACAACTTCTTTGTGTACTCATGAAAAAAGTAAATTTCCTACTCAACCTCAACCTAATCCTTTCACTCAGTGTCATATTCTTCTTTAGGAGAAAATTTAGTCAAGGAGGCTAATTAAGTCACAACTCTTCGGAATGAAAGAGTTATTGATAAAACTATTCATCCCAAGGAGAAGTTTCTAATCCATCTCCAGAAATGAAGAATGGAAATAGTCTTGACGATGAAGGTAAGTTTGAAGTTGGTAAGTGTAAAAATGATGAAAAAGAAAAATATTTACCTGCAACACCTTTCATCAAAGATTACAAGCAACTCAAAAATTGAACTCAAATGCTGAAATTTTTGAAAATTTTAAACAAGTCAAGATTAATATTCCATTATTGGATGCAATCAAGCAAGTTCCACCTTATGCCAATTTTTTGAAAGATTTGTGTACAATCAAAAGAAAACATTATGTACAAAAAAAGGTATTTTTAACTGAAAGTGTTAGTTCAATCATTCAACAATTCACTCCACCCAAGTACAAAGATTCAGGTTATCCAACCATTTCATATATCATAGGAAACACTAGAGCTTTACTTGATCTTGGTGCTAGTGTAAATCTTTTACCTTTCTCAATTTATGAATAGTTAGGTTTAGGAGAACTTAAAACAACTTCTGTTGTACTCCAACTAGCTGACCGTTCGATTAAAGTCCAAAGGAAGTAGTAGAAGATGTATTGGTACAAATTAATAAGTTTTACTTTCTGGTTGATTTCATTATTTTGGACACAGAGCCTGTTGCACAAACACATACACAAATTTTTATCATTTTGGGTCGTCCTTTTCTTGCAACTTCAAATTCTTTGATCAATTGTAGAAATGATATTTTGAAGTTATCATTTGGAAATATGACTTTGAAGAACATGTTCATGAATACTTTACTACCACTAACTTTTTAAATTCTTTGGAGACTTGTTTCAAAAGTGAAAATATTTGGAAAAATGCACACACTAATATTATCTCTAAATTTTTGCAGGTACAAGAAAAATATTTTTGGAAGCCAAGGTTTGAAAAACTTTCATCATCAACAGTAAAATCTATTCTATCAAGTATTAAAGCTCCCGTGGTTGATTTGAAACCTTCACCAGTTGATTTGAAATACTCTTTCTTGGGTGAGAATGAGACTTTACCAGTATTAATTTCTTCCAAGCTCGATGTATCTCAAGAAAGTAAGTTGATCGAAACTCTAAAAATGCATAAGAATGCTTTAGAATGGACCATTGCTGATATTAAAGGTATTAATCCTTTTATTTGCACACATAATATCTATCTAGAAGAAAATACTAAACTTTTTAGAGAAATGCAACAAAGGCTAAATTCTAATATCAAAGAAGTAGTGAGAAATGTAATAATTAAAATCTTAGAAAATGAAATCATTTATCCTATTTTTGATAGCAAATGGGTAAGTTTTACTCAAGTTGTACCTAATAAATATGGAGTTACTGTAATTAACAACGAGAATGATGAATTAATTCCAACTAGAACTGTTATTGGATGATGAATGTGAATTGACTATAGGAAACTCAACCTAGTTACTAGAAAAGATCATTTTTGTAATACCCCTATTACTACACAACTATATATATATAGTATAATTTGATATGATAGAACCTGTGAGCATCGATTTTTTTTTTTGTAACAACTTAATAAATAATAAACTATTTTCTCACTCACAAACTAATATATATATATATACCTACAAATGACCCATAACAACCACAATATTTACATACTCATGTGCATAAAAGTTTTAAAAGTAGCACACAGTATAATCCCAAAATTTAATATAGTAGACTTCAAAATCAAATAAGCTAATAACCAGCCTAATAGGTCATCATCTATGTACACCGATCTTCAGAACCTATAGGAACTCTAGCCACTTGCCTAGTAAGTCCACGGCTTCAAGTATCACCAAACTCACCTACAATGTATGAACTATATAAGCTAATGCTTAGTAAGTAAAAATCATGCATGATGAAGGGATAATCTAACAGATATGCAGTGCATTTCTATGAGATCATGATAAAATGCAAACTCATGCATAAAAAATAGTTCATTCAAAGTCATTTCCATCATTGGGCCATTGGTCTACCTACTATGTACTGGATAGAGCTCTCAATAATATCAAAAATCACATGACCATAAATAGATCGATACAATCTGGGGGCCATCTCTTGGGATCACTAGAGGTCTACCCCTTGTCTTCCCCTATGATCCTCCAAAAGTCTTCCCACCAACGGCGTCGATAAGGGCATAGTCAAATGGTCTACCATCTCGTGACCACCAGAGGCACACCCCTTGTCCACCCCTATGATCATCCGAGAAGTAATATTTGCGGTACCCCAAAATATCATATCAATAAGCCACATAGGCCTCGATACACTAGTAGTGTCCAACCAAAACATTTTCTTTCTAAAAATAATGTCATGCATGCAAAACCTCAACTGTGAGCATGTGTTATACATGCACATGTAAATGTTGATGAATGGCATGTTCAATGACACAACGGATCCCATGTCCATCATCCAAGCAACGTATGAACTATAAGATCTTTATAATACTCATAATACACTCATTAAGACACAAGGATCACATTTAATATACTTAAGACAAGAAATATTATGTTTCAAAATGGATCGAGACAATTCTTTGTCGATATAATGATCATAAAATAGTGATAAATTTTTTGAAAGAAAATATTTTAAGTCGATTTGGAATTCCTAGATCTATTATTAGTGATGGGAAAAAATATTTTTGTTACAAAGTTTTTGGAACTTTAATGAGAAAATATGGAATCATACATAAAGTTGCAACCACTTATTACCCTCAGACAAATGGACAAATTGAAGTTGCAAATAGGGAGATAAAATAAATTTTGAAAAAAACAGTTAACCCAAATCGTAAAGATTGGTCTCTTAGACTTACTATACACTTTGGGCATATAGAACTGCTTTTAAAACATCATTAGGCATATCTCCTTATAGGATAGTTTATGAAAAACCTTGTCATTTACCTGTTGAACTTGAACATAAAGCTTATTGGGCAATCAAAATGTTTAATTTTAACCTTGATGAAGCTTTAAAATTGCACAAATTGCAAATCAATGAATTTCAAGAACTGAAAAATGATGTAACACCCCCATTACTACACAACTAGATATATATTATAATTTAACATGATAGAACCTGTGTGCATGCATGGAATATTTTTTTTTGTAACACTTTAAGAAAAGATAAATCACTTCTTACATGCACAACCCTATTTAAAATACTTTCTAACACGTGTTATGTATATAGCAGGATCGGTATTTATATAAAAGCACAACACCCACAATGACCCAATATTTACATACTTATTTACAGTAAAGTTTTAAAAGCGAAATATAGTACTAGTCTAAAAATATAATACAACATACTCAAAATATAACAAGCCAACAAAATAGCCCAACAGGTCGTCATCCATGTACACACTCTCTCAGACATTGTTGGGCCCCTGACCAACGCTACTATCCCATGCACCGAAAAAGAGCTCTGTATACCGCCATAATCCAATGGCTAATAATTATATAAGCATGTAAATCCATGCATACTCATACGCATGCAAATCCATGCACGTGAACCTGTAAATCCATGCATGCTTCGGTGCACTAGTAGTGGTCAGCAAAATATTTTCCTTTCTCATAATCATGCCATGCAATGCAAGATTTATGACAATGCACGTATATGATGCATGCACGTGCTAATGACAATGCCCATGTATGTATGCTCAATTGAGAGCCCTCTACTATGCACATATGATTTATAATATTACATATAATTCACACATCTACTATGTTTATGCATTGTAGTTGCAAATGAATCTTTACTTACCTTTCACTTGGTTGGTGGCTTAGTCTAAATTTGTTTAGTATTCCTCTCCAACCTTAGATGTCAAATAGCCTGTAATATTACCCAACATCAAGCACCATTCCCAATTTGGGAAGTTGAAAGCACAAAATCTCATACTAAGACCTTAAACACCAAGCTATCTAGGTTTTACAAACTAGAACCCAATCTAGTCCCTCCAATACCTTAATTTCTCATCTTAGATACATGTAAACATCATATAATTGAATTATTATAACTCTAATATCATGTACTTAATTGTTAACACTCAATAGAACATGTCTAGGTTGAAATATGCTAAGTTATCAAATGGGACAGATTCATATTTTCATATTTACTTGCTGTCCAATTTAGTTGCATGATAATTTTGACATCCCTAAACATATCCAATCACTCCAAAATTTTTACCACACTTAGATAACATATATATAAATGTAACCATGTCATAGAATTGCTAAAACTCATGGATATAGCTTCCCAAGTTCAGCTCCTTTCACAGCATAGTGAAACAGATTTTTCCTACTGTGACAGTTTTACGCACTTCATGACATTCATGGTTTTGGCACCCTTACGTATATTCAATCTCTCCCAAATTTTTACCACACTTATATAACATATACACAGAGACAAACAGGTTATATTCTTGCCAAAACTAATGGATTTAGCGCCCCTAATTCAGTCTCCTTCACAGCACACCAAAACAGATTTTGCTACTTTGGCAGTTTGAGTGTTTCTCCAATATCATTCTCTATTTCAATTTCTAACTGATCAAAATTCATTCCAATACTCTTAAATCATATATAAACATGTATATGATGATAATTATAGGTTTTATTCAACATATCATATACGTTTGAAGCCTAAAACACAAGAATACAGCAAGGTGACAGTTTCTAGCACAAGTGTTTTCTATCAAATATTTCCAACCACAAACCCTTTCTTTATGCATCAAAGCCTATCTAATAACATCCTAACACATTTATAAATAATATTAAAATCTTAATAAGCCAATAAACCTCAAAATAAATCTGAAATTCATGCCAAACCTGTAGGTTAAGCTCACCTTGCACAGTTTTCTACTTGAACTTGGTTATTTCTCCTTCCCTTTGCTTGTTTTGCCTCCTTTTTCGGTTGGAATCACTTAGGACCTATTTAGAGATATTTTTTTATGTATTTAGAAGCTAAAATGGTTCAGAATAAGGTTCAAGTCATGGCTGTTAGCTTAAGAGTGAAGAATAGGTTGGGGTGCTAGCTTGATAAGTCTAAGCATGAGGTGGCATAAGCTTGAGGTGGCATGTAATGGTATAATATGATTTTCTCCCTTATCTTGCAGCCCTAATCTTGTGTGTCTCATATATTCCTATTTGGTTGCAACCTATCTTCATAACCATTCATTCCCATAGCTAATTCCTATATCCGTTCATTAGGTTCTTCACCCAAAAATCATCGGTTCTTGCCTGATTGATAAGTTTGTGCACCGATAGTGTTACAAAACTATGAACCTAGTTATATAACATTTAAATTATAATATTGTATGTCTAGTTGTCCCAAGTGTATGATTTAAATATACATATAATATTAAAATTCATGATTGAACCGACTTACTTTCTATAAACTTTTCGGTGATACCTTTCGAACTCCTAAGGCTACCACGTGTAACCTAACACTATTCACTATATTGATACCTCAATTTCTTCTTATCTCAATACAAAATCAACCACTTAGGTTAGGAGATTCGATAATCAATACCGTGCGAGAGCTTCAAAATTAAGTTTTTAATGATTAAAAATGCCGTATAAAATAAAATGAATTATATGACGTCATATCAATGCAAATAGCACGCAATTAACATGTAATGCATGAATCATATTTGGCCATGTGAGTAGTAAGTGGCTCGGGTATCACAAATGATGCATATGAGAATTCTAAAATTTATAAAGCAAGAATAAAAGATTTTAATGATAATAAATTTTCAAGAAAAATATTTGAGGTTGATCAAAAGATTTTGCTTTATAATTATGGATTGCATTTGTTTCCTGAAAATTTGAGATCAAGGTGGAGTGGTCCTTTTGTTGTAAAAAAAGTATATCCTTACGGGGCGATTGACATTGACAATCCTAGAAATGGTAATTTATTCAAAGTAAATGGATAAAGAGTTAAACCATTTCTAGAAAATCAATTTTCACAAGAGGAAATTCTTTTTCTTTATAACCTTTGTTATGATTAGTGTTGTATATACTCATTTTTTCTATCTTTATTTATTTTGAAAGATTTTTTTTCTTTTATATTTTTTCTTTTCCTGATTAAGTGGCGGATAACGGTACTCCGTGGCTATTAATGTCGAACTTGTTAGTTTTCCAAACAACTAAAATTTGTGTATAAATTTTCTTTGCTTTTCTCATTCTCTTTTCTTGTTCTTTTCAAAATGGGTGATATTTTTCTAACTTTGAATAAGTGATTTCCTTTTTTTCCTAAAAATGCAATTTTGAAAATTTATAAAATCAGGATTGAAAGATTGAGGATGCTTATACATAAGGGCATCCCGAAGGACATACGATGGATAATTGAAGCAAAGGTTGCAGGTGAGTTTTCACATGAGTTTCCAGATTTGCTTGCTAGATGCATGCCCGGTTTTGGTAAAAGCACATATTAAAAAAAATGAAGGGCAAAAAAAATAAAAGTTTGTCACAATTGTGCTAGATGGACTTGCAACACAAAGTATCATTCTTTAAGAATGGTCTCTAAAAATTAAGAAGATAAACTTAAATTCATTATGGATGGACTGAGTAAGGAGGCTTTAGATCACATTATATTATGGTATAATGTGCAATTCTTGATTTATGGGATTGTTTTTGAAATGAATATGAGCTTTATAGTTTTGGGAATCTGACATTAAAAGACCCTATTTTCCAGTTTATAAGAAAACTAGATGAGAAGCATATCCTCGACCTATAGAGGGTACTTAAGCCGTTACTAGAAGTAAAACCAGAGGAAGATGTAAGCCACAATCACAACTACATGTACATTTATGTGTAAGTAGGTAAATTTCAAATTTTGTGTGTCCTTATTTTCACCCTTTTTGACAAAAGAAAAGGACATGCAATAAATCCATTCCCTGTTCACACCTCAATAAATATCATCGTACTCACTCTATTTTTGCACGACTTATTTTCAAAAAGAAAAAAATGGAAGTTTCTTCAACTCACAAATTTAATTGCATTTGTGTTTTTTGTGGATCCAATCTAAGAAAAAATGGTGAGTTTATAGGGGCATCCAATAATCTTGGTAGAACTTTAGCAGAAAGAAAAATTTATTTAGTGTATGGGAGAGGCAGTTTGGGGTTAATAGGGAGTGTTGTTATTTCTGCTTATGTAGGAGATGTCAAAGTTTTGGGAGTTATCCCAAAATCTTTAACAATACAGAATATCACAGGTATGACCATTGGAGATGAGCTAAAAGTATCACATATTCAAGACAAAATGCCTAACATGTTAAACAATGTGGATGCATTCATCATTCTACCTGGTGGTTTTGGTACACTGGAAGAATTATTCCAAGTTGTCTCTTGGGCACAACTCAACATTCATCAAAAACCTATAGGTATTCTTAATGTTAATGGTTTTTATGATGGTTTGCTATCTTTTGTAGATCATGCTGTGAAAAAAGATTTTATTTCACCGTCTACGAGAATAATCCTCATTTCTGCTCCAACACCTAACCAGCTGATTGATTAACTTCTAGCATATGTGCCAGAACCTGACCCAACCTTGGCCAATGTGGATTGATCCAACATGAACAATGGTTAAAAACAGAAATTGCATTTATTCTTAGTTTGTGATACTTATTGTTAATGGTTTCATCTAATAGTATGTGTTTTTTTTTGTTGTTTCAATTTTATTTTTTTAGCCATACTTCAAGTGATATCTTTCAAACTCTACTTTCCTATCTATTTCTGACATTGGGGACAATATCTCGATTATGTTGGGGGGAGGGATAATTTATATCATGACTTGTGTGTTCAATGTGTGTTTTTTTAGTATTTTAAAAAAATATCAAACGTGTTTTCTGATGGGTCCATTGAAATCATGAAAAATAGTAGCGGAGTAAAGAGTAATTGTAACACTCTTGAGACGCATTCCTATTTTTTGAATAACATGGAAAGTTTGTGAAGTTTTTAACAAATATTTGTGAATTACCAATTGTTTTTATTTATTTTTTAGTCGTAGAGGTTTTTCCAACTTCAATGATTAAAATTAAGCATGAATAATGTGGTTTGATTGATGATGGGTGTTGTTTCGGACTTTGATGTTGTTATTTGGTTAATATATTTTTGCGATAATTATATTCAATTTTTTTTGCAGAAATAGTTATGTTATTCAATGTGAAGACAATCATGTCAAAAATAGGAAGTTCTTATGCCCTTGTTCTATTCATCAGTTGGATCTTCTTCAAAATGTAGGAGTTGAGTATTAGAACTTTTACTTTTGGTTTGTCGAGGTGAACAACTAATAGTGGATCATTAGAAAAATGATTAAGACATTAGGCTTTCTAGCGCCATTGCCAAATCAGTTTGTTCCCCATATGATGTTTCGAGAGAACATCCCTCTCGTGAACCACTTGGATCCTTTCAATCAATATTTTATAAGCATATCTTTTTACCTAGCCTAAATACATTATTATCCAACCCTTGTTCTAAAAATGATTGGAGTTTAAGAGACATTCCATTGACAACGTGAACTTACAAAAGAAATTCAGGTTAGAATAGAAGATATGTGTGGGGAGTTTATCTTCAAAAAAAAATAAAAATAATAATAATAATAAAAAATAGAAAGAAAGAAAATTGCAAAGTGCTATGAGTTGCAACTAAAAATGAGATGTTGCAAGATGAATAAGAAGGGTCAAATTCAAAAATAATAAACTCTATGTCTCTAATTCCCTAAGTTTTTAGAACCTTTGTTACGTCTTATCCTTTTATTTCTTAGCTACATCACTACCCTTTGGCACCATTACAACCTTTATTGAAGACCTTTTGATTTCGTGTGATGCATTTAGTATAGAAGAGATTTTCACTAAAGGAAGAGCCTATGATGTTTAACTTTTCTGTTAGAGATTGGGTGATGGTTTTTGTAAGGTCTTATGAGAATTCACTTATTTGAAGCATGCATAGTTTCATTACTATTGACATTAGCTATCCACACACACACTTGGGTATGCTTATTGTGAAATGTATTGACTTTTGAATGACTAAGAGTTAAAGTCAACACTTGTTTGATTTTATTTCCGTATTACTTTGTTGCTTCATGAGAATAAAAGTTGCAAGATAGTTATTATAGGTGTTTGTGGGTATCACAACTGGAAACCTTCACGAGACTATAACTTGTCCTCTGTGGGCCACCTAGGGGTTTAAAGGCTTGTTGTATATGCTAAATGCAATCGTGATTTCCTACGAAAGTGGATTAGTTTAGGTTTGTTTTAGGCTAGCTCGAAGACAAGCAATGGTTAAGTGCGGGGGAATTTGATAAGTGCATATTTTGATATATTTTTATATCAAATCCTTTATACTTTTCTTGCTTTATTCTTGTTAATATTATTATTTTATTAATATTTTTTTAGGGAATAAATGAAAGCATGTTTCAGGACTTGTACAACTTTTGTATTTTGATAATAACTTCATGATTAAAACCCTATGGACCTGAAGTTTGTTTAATTTGAAAGACAAGAGATAGAAGTATAACTTTTATGTTGGAAGATTAGCCCAATTTAGTCTTAATTATAGTATAAAATTTATCCAAATAGTTGCACAAAATGGATCACCAAAATTCGGATAAGAGTTCAACCCAATATTGACTTATTTGACTAATTGGGTCATATCTCTTAAGCCCAAATTTATTTTGGGCTGCAATTTGGATATGTTATATACAAGAGGTAAGTAAACAAGTTTGCAGAAGACAAGATGGTAAGAAAATGTGTCAAAATGGTAAAAACATAGGCTTCAAATTGCTACTACTGTTAAAGGATGGGTCTTGGACATGATTTAGTAATTTGACCATATCTCCTTCATCCGACTGCCAAATTTGACAAATGAAATATGAAACTATATCATTACCAAATGATCTACAATTTTGTTTTTTACGCATCTTCAAAATTTAGCAGTATCTAACCAGAAAATGTAATTCAATTTGATAGGTGAGGACTTGGTGTAACAACTTACCAACTATTGACAATTAGCATACCACTTGATTAACCCCTCCATTATTTGTTTGACCTCTACTTTACTCCAAGTACTATAAATAGGCCATGTATTAAGCTTGTAAGAGAGGGGGAGAGGGTAGAGGGTTTCTTTAGGCTAAGTTTTCTAGTTTGTATGTTTTCTAGTAACGTAATTTTTGTAGTAGTAATATAAATGCATTCTCTAGTTTCTCTTATATTTTTAGTCTTTGATACTTTTATTATGTCTTTCTAAATTTTATTTTGTTGAGAAAAAAGGGTGAACCTCTTGATGGAGGAAGAGGAATGGTTATAAGGGTAGAAAATATTTAAGTATGTTGTATTAGTATTTTATGTTTTGATCTAAACCATATTTGTTTTGTGGTGATTATTGATTTATGTATCTCTAATGACACAAAAAATACTTGAGTTCATTTAACTTATTATACGGTTTTACCGCACCGATTGCTAATGTAAAACCTTGATTTGTTATTGACGAAGGTGTGCACATAAATGCTTGATCTCATAAATAAGTGTTGGCGTTAAGAGATAATTTGCAATAGTAAGACAATATCGTGATTACCTTATTGCATGAGTTATTTGTTGCATGAGTTATTTGATAATATCTTCCCATTGGAACCTTCATTATGTATGGATTCCAATTGTGGCAATTAATAGAGGTAAAAAGAATAAATAATTGTTTGTCTCTCCAAAACTCAAGAATGGATCCCTAATCCTCAATACTTTTATTACTTTGGTTCTTCTTTAATTACAACATATATTAATTGTTCATATATTTTGATTCACATAAATTCTATTTTTTTTAGAAATTTAAATTTGAATTCTTCAAACAACTTTCCCGTGCATCGACTTCGGACTCACGAGAAATTTATTAATTAATACAACCTGCACTTGAGTTTGCAAACTTAAAGTTGTAGCAATTTGCATGTTAAATTATAGACAAGATAATGGTACCATGTACTTAAGTTTGATTTATGTAAATAGTGTGTATGATAAAATAAAAGAACAAATGACTTTTAAGTTATTTTCTCAGTTTAACCAAAAAGGGAACTTTTTATTAACTCTAGTAATGATAATATATTAACATTTCTTTACTTAACTATATTAAATTATTTGGGGCTCTATAGTTAAGTTAAGGAGTGTTACAATGCATTCACAATGCACATAGAATATCCATAATAAAATAGTTTAGGCTCCCTAAGCATCCACTCTAGCATACATGCCTAATTTATACATCATATGTAATAAATTCAAAGCATGAAAAGTTACCCTATTATATGCCGATTTTTCAATTTGGATTAAATAATTTTGGATTTCATAAAAATACCTTTTTATTAATTTTAAATTAACAATAAATTTTAAGAATTGAATAAGTCAAAAACCTGTGTAACAATCACACAATGGAATGAAAAAAGAAAAACAGCCTGGTGAGAACCAGTGGCGCGGTGAAGCCTAGACCTGCTGTCGGTGGCCCATCAGAAAAATTTCCAATGATGTTAACGACCCACGCCGTGGTGCCAAGATTTTTGTAAGCAATGCGCCACTACAATTGCTACTTTTGTTAGCCTCATGCCGCAGCGCCTGTTCACGATTACTACAATAACAAACGTGAAACTGGCTCATTTTTTCTTCCAACATCAATTTTTTTTCATTTAGTTCCAATTTTAACATTTAAAATACTTTATCCCTAACCATAATTCATATAAATAATTTTTATCATGAAGAGGCTGGGTAGAGTACCTAATATTGTTGAGGTCAGTTACAATGTGATAATCCCTTCTGGAGATTCAAAACAAACTAACTATGTTTTAAGAGATTGTGCTATTCCCATTGAAAATAGAAAACTCTATGCTGATTTAATTATATTGGCCATGGATGACTATGATATGATTTTGGGTATGGATTGGTTGTCAAAGTATCGTGCTACAATAGATTGTCTAAGAAAGATAGTAACTTTTCAACCTCTTAGTGAGGAACCATTCACCTTTATTGGAATCGTACAAAGTTTTAAATTCCCAATTATATCAACATTAAGAGCATAAAGATTATTAGATAGT
This sequence comes from Paulownia fortunei, assembly GCA_019321725.1. NCBI lineage: Eukaryota > Viridiplantae > Streptophyta > Magnoliopsida > Lamiales > Paulowniaceae > Paulownia > Paulownia fortunei. Next base: position 11,804,743 of record CM033108.1, read on the forward strand.
GGTTGTGAATGATATTTGGCGAGTGTTATGAGTATTGAAGAACAACACCATCCTATCCTTAGTGAAGTGCCAGTTGTTCAAGAATATCCAAAAGTATTTTCTGATGATCTTCCTGGATTACCCCCACACCATGAGATAGAGTTTGTCATTGAACTAAATCCAAGAACACATCCAATATCTAAAGCTTCATACCGAATGGCACCAACTGAGTTGAAATAATTGAAGATACAAATACAGGAATTATTAGATAAAGGTTTTATCAGACCTAGCTTTTCACCATGGGGTGCACCGGTTCTATTTGTGTGTAAGAAGGATGGTACAATGCGACTGTGTATAGACTACCGAGATTTAAATAAAGTTACAATCAAGAATAAGTGTTCTTTGCCTAGAATAGAAGACTTATTTGATCAGCTCCAAGGTGCATCTATATTTTCAAAAATTGATCTGCGATCTGGGTAACATCAATTGAAAATAAAAGAGGATGATGTCACCAAGACAACATTTAACACGAGATATGGACATTATGAATTTTTGGTGATACCATTTGGGTTGACAAATGCTCCAACAGCTTTTATGGATTTGATGAATAGGGTATTTAAAAATTTTCTTGATAGATTTGTTATTGTGTTTATTGATAATATCCTGATTTACTCTAGCACAAAAGAAGAGCATGGTGAACATCTAAGAATGGTTTTAGAGGTTTTGAAAGAAAAATAACTATATGCTAAATTTAAGAAACGTGAATTTTGAATTGATCGAGTGGTATTTCTGGGACATGTAATATTAGGAATATGAATATCTGTAGATCCAAGTAAAGTAGAAGCTACTGATAGTTGGTTACAACTTACTAATCCTTCAGAAGTACGAAGTTTCTGGGTTTAGCTGGATATTACTGTAGATTTGTGAAAGGATTCTCTAAGATAACTTCTCCTTTGACACAATTAACTAGAAAATGCATGACATTTAAATGGATAGATGCTTGTGAGAAAAGTTTTCAGGAATTGAAGAAGAGGTTAACTTTCGCTCCTATTCTTTCTATTCCATCAGGTACTGGATGCTTTGTGGTTTATAGTGATGCTTCAAAAAATGGGTTGGGATGTGTATTGATGTAAAATGGTAAAGTAGTTTCATATGTGTAATGCCCAATTCTCTCCTACATAGCTAATAATAAGTATCTTGCATGAATATGCATCTAATCAATGTGTATTATTGAATTATGGCATACAAATAGCATGATTGCACGAACTTGAATAATTGTTATTATATGCTCTAGTTATGCTTTAACATGCACTAGTACATGAAATATGAGATCAAACTTTTGTTTCTTGATTTAACATATTCCTTAAGTGCCTTTATGCAGTGAAAAGCTCGGTATCTCGGTTAATGAAGATTGATGTGTTGAATGGCCATGAAATGAATTATTTGTATTGCTCCATACTAGTTATATGCTAAAGTGATTAATTGCCTAAATATTTACTTGAAATATGTTATATTTGGCTAAAAACTAAAAGTATGCAAAATGGTGCAATTTGATTGGTTGGTTGATTAGGTTGCATAAAACAATTCTAAACCGCATTGCACTTGATTATAACACCAAAGAATCAATTTTTATCATCTCCTTTGCCCATGAATGTGTCTTTTGGAATGAGAATACACCAAGCATGATGCAACCAATCATCACCCTCCACTTACCTCTCTTTGAGAGGTCAAAGAAATCATTTTCATCCATATTTCTTGTGGAAGCACCTAAAAAATAACCATCCCTCATTCTCCTAAGTTTTTCCCAAATTTCTACACTCTCATACTCACAAAAATTGAATTCAATCCATAGGAATTCATAGAACACAAACTAGAATAAGTTCCACCCCTTTTAAGCTTGAAAATTGTTGATTTTAAAGCTTAATTCCAACTTAATCAAGGTATATTCTTTTTCAATGTTTGTTATGATGAATTTGTAGTATCTTGGATGGTTACATGTTTTAGTATGTTTTTGTATGATTGAAAACTTAAGTAAGTTACACTTGAAGCCAAAAAAACTAAGCTAGTTAAGCTAATTTTTAGCAAAATTGATAGTCTTGTGAAATTGTTTAATTTACTTATTCCTATTGATTTTGTAATGCTTATATTGTGTTGGGAAGTTTCTTTGAATGATTGAAAACAATAGCAATTAGTTTGCTTAATTGAAGGGTACAATCAATTTAAGTTAGAACTGAATTTACGTCATGTTAATTTGGATTGTGTGCATGTTTTAGGGGCTGCTCTAATAATTATGTTTGAATTATTAGTTATTTAATGGCTGCCCTAATGTTTAATGTCTTGAATTAGTAGTAAAATATGGAGTATGTATTGTTTTTAAGGTTATGTAATTGATATGAAATTGTTTACAAAAGATTGAAAAGTGTATATGAACTTTAACCATAATAGACTAAATGAGTTAAGAAAAGAAATTAAATGGTACATGATTTGATTATGTTAGGCCTTTAACACATCCTATCTTCCAAAGATATTGGTCTTTTCACTTGTCACAAAGTGGACTTGAGGTAAGTTAAAGCTTTCATTTGCTGTAATGTTGTTTATGTTTTAATGTGATTGTTATTATTTGTCAAATGATGTAATGTTTGATGCATTTATGGTTCATGAAGTATGACACTATTAAGAATATATTGAGGTTTTTAAAAAGGAAGTATGGTACTTGATTGATGGTCGGGTAGACAAGGGACGCGGGAGGGACCGGCGTACCCAACAATTGGTGGCAAATACTTGAGGTTAAAAAATTGATATAGGAAAGCCACAATGAATGTGATAGAATACGGCTAATACCTGAGGTTGAAAGACCAAGTATGGAAACCCCGTATTAGTTCTCTTATTGGCCAATCATTATGAATAGGTTCCGGAAATCATGGTTTATCACTATTAGTTAGGTACCACACTTCAAGGGCCCTAAAGAATGATTTCTAAAAGAAAGTTATTAAATTGAATATTGCATTTAATCATTTATGTGATTGGTATGTACGTTATTTGTTATTGCATCAGTTTCACCTTACTGAGCCTTTAACTTATTAGATTCATATGATGCAGGTGGAAATGTACAGGTTTATAGGTTGACTGAGTCTTTAGAGCGGCCGGACAGAGATTTGTTCATATGCTATGCTTCGAGTTGTTTTGTTGTTTATTTTGAAAACTCTGTTTTGTTTTTAATAAGCCGCTCTGTTATGGTTTTGTAAACATATGTACTCAGTTTTGATATATGTATATGGTGTGTTTAAAATGATTCAAGTTCTTTCTCTTATAGCTAAAAATGAGAACTTTTAATTAAAACCATAACTCTAATATGGATGATGGTGAACGATGTGAGATATATACTGATCACAAGAGTTTAAAATATTTCTTCACCCAAAAAGAGTTATATATGCGACAACGAAGATGGTTGGAGTTAGTGAAAGATTATGATTTTGTTATCAACTATCATCCTGGTAAGGCTAATATTGTGGCTGATGCATTGAGCAGGAAATCAACACAAAATACTGCAGTTTTAGCTTTGACTCAGAAACCAGAGTTAATTGAACTACAGAAAATAGATGTAGAATTGTACAACAGGGATTAGTAGAGGCCAAATTTGCAGCTTTGACACTCCAACTGACTTTGATTGATAGAATTCAATAGGGACAACAAGTTGATGAATATGTTACTAAAATGATGAAAGATATGGCTTCAGAAAAGTTTTTTGATTTTTAGATGTTAGAGAATGGTATCTTGCAGTTCTGAAAAAGGTTATATGTGCCTAATGTGGACAACATTTGGGAGGATATTTTGGCAGAAGCACATTCAACGCCATATTCAGTGCATCCAGGAGCTACTAAAATGTATAGAGATTTGATAACGCATTATTGGTGGCCAGATATGAAAAGAGATGTTGCTCAATTTGTAGAACGATGTTTGATATGTCAACAAATAAAGGCAGAACATCAAAGACTAGCAGGAATCTTGCAACCTTTATTTATTCCAGAATGGAAATGGGAAAGAATTACTATGGATTTCATATCGGGATTACCTAAAACAGTTAAAGGTCATGATGCTATTTAGGTTATCATTGACAGGCTAACTAAATCTGCACATTTTCTTCCAATATCTTCCACCTATTCCACGGACCGTTATGCACAGATATATATATATATATATACAGGAAGTGGTTAGACTTTGTAACACCCCCACCACTAAATATAGATATTGGTATAACAATAATTGACAAGGTAGCACTTTGAGACGCAGTAAAGTATTTTCTCACATATAACCCTGTATATAGAAAAATCACTGTTTATATATAGTCAGCACTTTACATAATAATAATGAATGTAAATATTAGAATATGTCCATAACACAACCCAACAGGTCGTCATCCATGTACATTGATCCTCAGAACCTGTAGGAACCCCAACAGCTTACCCAGTAAATCCATGGTATTAAGTATCACCAGACGTCACCTACAATGCATAAACTATATGAGCTAAGGCTTAACAAATAAAAATTGTGCAAGTCAAAAAATAATCCACAATATCAAGTCATGCATCTCAAAATGCTATGCCTACAATGCAATTTCATGCATAAAAATGTTTCTCTCAAAATCATTTCTTTCTTGCGCCCTTGACCAATGCTACTATCCTATGCACCGGAAAAGAGCTTGGCACATCACCATAATCCAATGACCAAAAATCATAAAAGCATGCAAATCCATACACGCGAACCTATAAATACATGTATACAACCATGCAAATCCATCCATACTTCGGTGCACTAGTAGTGGTCAGTAAAATATTTTTCTTTCTCAGATCATGCCGAGCAATGCAAGATTTATCACAATGCTTGTATATGATGCATATACGTGCCAATGCCCATGTATGTATGCTCAATGGACATGAATGACAGTACATATGATCTAT
>CM033108.1:11809779-11983918 GCA_019321725.1 Paulownia fortunei
TGAGATCTCTTAAAGGAATTTGGGTCAATAAAAAAAGATAAGTGTGGGGAAGTTCATAGAAAGAAGGAAAGAAGGGAAAGTTTTAAAAAAATGATAAGAGAAAAGAAAAAAAAGAAAATTCTTGCAACGACCCAAATCCTTAAGGTTTTATGGGCTTTGAGAAGTATTCCTTGATGGGCTTTCTGATGTCTCTAACTCTATGAAGTTTTAAGAACTTTTATTGCATCCTATCCTTTTTTTCTTAGCCACATCACTGCCCATTGGCCCCATTACAACATTGGTTGAAGACCTTTTGATTCATATGGTGCCTTTGTTATAGTAGAGATCCCAAATGAGGAACCAATAATGTTTGAATCTTTCATTAGAGATCATGTGATTATTTTTTGTGAGGTTCTATGAGGACTTATTTGTTTAAAGCATGCATGGTTTCATAATTATTGATATTATTATGCTTATTTTGGAGGCCTTTGATAGAAAAAGCTACTTATCCAATAGTGTGGAGTTAGCCACGTGAAAATCTATCTTGTATCTTGTGATATAAAAAAAATGAATTTTCATGAGAAAAAAGCTACCTATGGAATAGAGTGAAAGCTACTGACTGGCTAAATCCAATTCAAATGTTAAAGAGAAGAGCTCATTTTACAAAAAAAAATAAGAAAATAAGAAAATAAAAATTACATGAAATTAATATTCGAAATTAAAATTTTCTTTTGCTAGTACATTTAAAGAGATTTTCGGACCTTGAGATATAATGATTTGATCTTTTAAAACATGTGATATGTTTTATTATGTTATAAATTCATGCAAATTGTTATTTTCTATTTTATAAGCATAAATTAGAAATTTGTGTGTGTTTGGAAATGCATCACACGATATTTGAATAAATATGGAAGTGATTTGAAATTATCTTCTGCAACAAAATCTTCCTATAGATTTTATTTTAAAAAATTTCCCTAATTTTGTGATTGATAGGAGGTAAAAGTCATTATTTAGAGAATTTGCTAACCTAAGGAGATTGTTGAGCAGCCGTGCGGCGGAGTAGGGTTTAATAAATTGGGACTTTGGGAGTTGTTTTGAAATTCAAACACTAAAAATCCTAATTTCCCTTATTTTTGTTTCTATATGTTTTCGTTCAACCCACAGTGTGCTATATTGCATTTTTTCTTCATTTTCCAAGCCTTAATCATGGTGTAATCTAGAGAAAGCTCCAAAAAAGGAGAAACTTCAATTAGAGACGTATAAAAATCCACCAAAAGGAAGGGAAGCTCCTCATCTGATCCTAGTCACACACGAGAACTATATGTTGAACCAGATCAACCTTCCCCTCTTACGGTGTATAATATAATTATGGTTGATCCTAATGTACCTATTGCACTGCCATAGAGAGAAGAGGATGTTAAGGAAAAAGTAACAGAATGTGCACCTATGTGATAGATGAAGGAATAGTGATGATCTTCATATGCAAGGGGCAGGAGCTGATCTCGTCGAAGAAATTGCAGACCCAATCAAAGCAATTTGTAGTGCTACTATGGATATATCATAAACTGAAGCAGATATTACCTAGTTTTAGCTTTTAGGACCTCTTAGAAATCTATCTATTGCAACACAAGAACCATTCTATTTCATAAAAAGTATGGAAGAACCTGTTTAGCTAATTCCAGAGCATAAATCCTCAACCAAAATAGGAGGGCCACACGTGTATCCACCTTAGTTTGCAAGATTCCCATGGCCTATCATACCTTCTGCTGATAAAGAAAAAAAGAAAGTGGTTGATGATGATTCTTCCTATGAACTAGAGAAACAAACTCATTAGGTTGTGCTTCGATGTTCATCAAGGCTGAACAAGAATTCCCTAGTTGTTGACACTTAAGATTCTGATTCAAAATCATGTCAGTAAGGTGATCCTTAAACTGAGTCTGTTAAGGAGAAGGTTCGTTATGATTCCTCTTATGAGATAAGTCGGTCTCTATCATTTTTATTTTGACTTGTTGCAATATGAAAAACTCGGGATTGTTGATTCAATACAACAAAGAGGACTGTTGATGACAGTAGCTAAAGTTGTACCCTATGTTCAATCTGTAGTGCATGAGTTCTATTACAATCCATCTAAAAAGTTAAGAATGTTAACTCTTCTAGATTTGCATTTGGAATCATGTATTCGATTCTTACTTCTTTTGCCATTAATGACTTCTATTAGACTGATTTTGTTGATGAAGTTTTCTCACGTGAAAACTAAACATGATGACTTCAAAGGATAATGTAAAGGAAATAAACCAGACAATATTGGTGGTTCGTCCTCTACTGTTATATGTGTTTGATGTTTTCGTGATATTGCTATCGTTGTTCATGTTGGTTGTTGTGGTGGTCTGATAATCTTGATTTTATTTTAGATTATGTAGACTCTAATTTGCTTCTTGAACTATTATATTCATGAACATAGGAGGAGAGTGATTTTGTTGCAATCTTGCAATTCTATTATATCATCATATTACAACAGATATTGAGAAGACGTTTCCTCACTCATGATTGAAGAGAAATTGAGTGAGACTACACAATAGAAACAGTTAATTCAAGCCACTATTCAAGGCCTCGTTGGAGGAATGAGATTCTTGAAATAGTTTAGTTACAACAATTATAGTGACAACCTTTATTCAACATGTTAAAGAGGAACTTAGGGAGTCCAATCTATAGAAATTATTCTACCAAGCCAAGAAAAAGAGGCTAACCTCTCTACTGGCATCTCTTTATGCTTCTCCTCTACCAGTTCATGAGGATTCAAGTGGCAATGATGAGGATTCAAGTAGAGATGATTCTCCTTGACCATAAATTTCTCAAAAAGGGGGAGAAAAATAAGAAGCTGCTGCTAAAGTTGCTGATTCGGAGAAAAATGATTCTGCTATTGAAGATGAATTTGATGCTTTTTGAACTATTTATGATTGTTTTGAGATTATTATCTTTATGTTGATGTTTTGAGATTGTTTATGTTATGTTTAGTTGATAGGGTATTTGCTTGAATGTTTTTGATCTAATTCGTCTAACATATTAGGATTGTGGATACTATTTTGCAAATATTCCTATCTTTTCTGCAGGGGGAGACTGTGAATTGTTGAAACAACAAGTTGACTTGTTTCAACATTATGTACACTAATTCAACAGAATTCTTGAACTTAAGGGAAGTTGATTTATTTGAACAATCTTAAATTTAGGGGAGTTGATATTTAGTTTTGACCAATTAATTGCCAAATGAAAGATTTATAGAATCATAATTATGATTATGATAATTAATTAAGAATTGATTAGTTGGCATTGATTGACAACTTGTTATTTTGAAGAAGATTTGATTGATTTAATTGATTTAGCTTATATAGATTAATTGCCTTGTTTATCTTGTGCAGATTTTATCGGATTGCATTGATGGAAAGATTTAAAGATTTTGTTTACAAGACTTAAGATATTTTACTGATATGGAAATGATCTCGACATATCTTGTATTATCTATGTAGCACATCTGGACACTTTTGAAGTGGAGATTCGAGCTTATTGATTGCAGCATAAAAATCTCAAATGGCAAGAAGACGTGTATGCCTCTTGTGAAGTAAAAATGCACGGCTTCAAGCTTTGAGATTGACCTAGTTTATTTTTACTTTTTGGGAGAAGAAGGTGAGCCTTTCGGGAGATTAGGTGCAATATTTTGGGAGAAGAATTTGAAGATCTTTGGAAGAAGGTCGATCTACTGTCTGAAGGAATTTCAGCATTGAAGGGAGTTCAACAGTGCATAGTTAAAAGTTGAGTGGATTTCGTTGAACCTTCACTAATTGATTTGTTCAAGAACGACATCATTTGTAAAGAAGCCTTTACGTTTTGAATAAGTCTCATTATTGCAACATTAAATCTGAATTAGTAAAATATTCATTGCAGGTGTGGCCTCATACATGTAGAGTGCATTTATACTTGAAGCACGTAAAATTTTTATGTGTCATTTACTTTAATGTCTTTTACTTGTCACAACAAATTGTCCAATTGTTATAATAATTGAATCTAGATAACTAAGTAAACTCAACAAATAGCACTAAAACGGATCTAATAGAAGCATTTGGTATGAATGATTTTTTACTACATGTGGGAAATGTAGACCTAAAATTTGATCCCATTAAGCAATTAAGGTGGTATAAGGCTCAACTTATTTTGATATGATAACTAGTTGTTTACATGTTTTTAAGAGATTTCTCATAATCCTAATCAATATTTTTAAAATTTGAACCATAATAGTTTTTTAAATAATTTGGTTTACAATAATTTTTTGCAAAAATTTTCATTGTAAATTTCATTCATTTTTTTCTATTTTGAAAATTTCTTCTAGTAATTACAAAAAAATGTTTCTAATATAGATTATACTTTTTTGTTTGGCTTTAGGAATGAATTCTGATAGAGAGAAGTGAGATAAATATTGTTAATTACAAACCCTAAATTAATAACTAGAGGATAGCTCTATGTTGAGTTAGGTTTTAAGTTCAAAAGAGCCTAAATAATGCATTTGAGCTAATATTGTAAATTAAGATATTGGAAATGTCCTAACAAACACCTAATGCAGTTTCTGAGACCTAAAAAATCAAGGACAAATTGTGGCCTATAATGCTTCCAAATGCAATTAAATTTATTGAGAATTATTGGAGCTACACTAGATTACCAGTTCGTCTTGCTTCTCATTTTAAAAAAAGACGTACCACACTATTTCAAGTGATTTTATTTTTTGAATTTACAACAAGTCATTTAGAAGAACTGATTTAGTTGTTTTCTTCCATTTTGTTTTTCAGTGATTTCTTTATGCTCTTTAATTGCATGTTTTACAGTTTGAATTTGATTCTTTTACATGAACATACCAAATTACCCTTTATACATGAGGGGCATTATAATTCTAGCCAATTAATTAATTCAAATCCAACTTAGGGAAGACTCATTCCAATAAGCTTAAGCCCATAAATACAACAAACTATAGTGGCTCACATTCACCTTGCCACACATAAACATAAATCTACTGTAGAACAACTACTAATATCCCCTCGAATTCATTTTAAGGTATATCTAATTCACTTTATGATTTACTACATAGTGAATTCTTGTTATATTTTTCTACTCAAAGTACTGATTTAATTATCGAAATGTTATCACTAGGACAATCCCTACGCCCCTGATGGTCTGTTCATTCATAGGTAAGAACCCTGTATTCAAGCAAGCACTTGGAGAATAGTTGATTCCTCAGGAGTTGACTTCTATCAATTTATTAATTCACTTACCACATCAATCTTACATCGTCTATGGTAAAATTATGTTGTGACGCTGAGAATGCAAACTAGATCTAGGGCCAAAAAAGCCAGTGCCTAAGGTGCCCCTGAAGATAAAGTAGTCAATGGAATAAGAGTAGACCAATGACCTCTGGATCCTCTACTCTTGTAGTCTTAGGAGTTTCTGCCCCAAAATGGTCTCAGGAACTTCAGTCCTAGTAGCCTTAGGGGCATTTAACCAAGTAGCCTTAAGAGTTTCTGCCCTAGCAAGATTCCGTACCCCAAGAGTAAGAAGCCTGAGCAGAAGGACCTCCGGCTAAAGTAGTGGTGTTGCAGATCACACAAGAAGCCCTGTTCCCTTTATTAGAAAATATCTCTATAAGAGCAACAACACTATAGCCAATATATAGAAAATTACCATGTAGGTTATCTCCCTATATCTTCTCGATAGAGTCTAGATTCATCTTCTCTCTTCTAGAGAGAGGAGCAAAGGTACAAAAAGCCTATAATAAGAGGCCCCACAAATTGAGAAAAGTTTCCAATAAAGTGTCCCTCCTAGAGAAAGATGCATACAAGAAGTCAGTTAAAATAGAGTTGATCCTGATAAATTACCATACAATCCCATGTGGAATGCTCATCGTGAAGACCATACCTACCGCTCATAGTAGTACCATCAAAGCGAAGCCTATTCTCTACTGCTATTATGGTCGATTCACTTCCTCTAGGAGTTAATGTGGCTAATTGCCTAGGTACGATGGAACTAGAGATCTACATGAGCACCTGGACAAGTCCTACATGAAAGCAGATTTGTAAGACCAAAGCAATGTTTCTTATTGGAAGATGATCCACGTAATATTTTTCAAGCACACATTATCTTGGTTAAATCAATTACCTGCTGGTACTATTACCAGCATTGAGTAGCTGACCCAGTACTTCCCACACTAGTTTTCCATGAATAATAAGTATCGTCAAACTACAACTTATCTATTTATGATATCATAGAGTGAAGGAAAATTGTTTAGGGAGTATGTGCAGTATTTTGTGGAAGCTGTGAATGAAGGGCAACAGTTTCTGGTAGAAATCATGCAGTAGAACCTCTAACATGAAATGTTTAATGAATCTATTACTAGAGAACCCCTTGGATTACTAGAGAAATTGCTAGCTAGAGGAAAAAAATACATCCGTTTAAAGGGGAAAACCCACATAGGACTGGAGCCAAATGCAAGTATAAAGAGGAAGAAAGAGAGAATGGAAAGCATAAAAGGGAGCGACACCATGTCCCTCCTGGGTTTCCTCTAAACACACTACTATATGCTTCAATTGTAGAAATCTTGGTGTTGGCAAAACAATAGAGATTCAAACCCCAAAGAAAATGAAAGACAACCCTAAAAGGTTGAAGCTAGACAAGTGCTGCCATTTCCACTATGATAAAGAATATATTATTGAAGATTGTTTTTTAGTTCAAAAGAAGATAGAAAAGCTTATACAAAGAGGATACTTGAAGGAATATGCAGACGACAGGCTCCCTATAGAAACTAGGGTCAGCATGAAACTCCCCAGATGGGGGATTAGCCACGAGGGCACCTAAGAGAGGGCCACGAAAGAGACCTCAGTATTGACAATCTCCTTACAATAGGAATCATAGGAGTTATTTTAGGTAGCCGACTAGCAAAGACTTGCTAAAGATAAAAAGGCATTTCTCTATGAGGTGGAAGGAATGCATTAACAAAAATAGAATCCTAGTTGAGAAAATACACTACCTCTAGGAGCATGAGAAGAGATTGCATTTGGTCTTACATTTGGAGACCAGAAGATGGTCCAAGGGTGCTTATTAACAACCTAAAGAGAGCTAGGGGAGCGATGGTGTCACACAACCCCACTCAGTCACACCTAGACAAAACCAAAGCAAATACTCTCCATTCTAACTCCAGTACAAGTGATGAGCATGGAAAAAAATAAAGGAGCAACAAATGATTGAATTTATTAAACTTTAAGCATACAAAGTAAAGATTTAGCCTAACTTGAAGTTGTTAGTCAAACAACAATACATCCACCCCTCAAAGCCATTATAGAAAAGGTATACCATCATTGGTCTAATAATTGAGTCCGAGGTGGATGCTACCTATACACTTGAATGAGGCATCCTAAAGAGAGCTTCTTCTACTTCTGTTAATGAATATACTAGCAGACGTGGAGCTTGAATTAGAATTTAAAGTTTCTAAATTGCAAACGAGGAGAGTCATATAAAGCAGATGCCTATAGTAACCTTATGAGAAATAACAAGTATAATCCTTGCATGAGAAGGAAGAGGAGAGTAGTGCCCACCTACTATATTAGTTGCACCATGCAAAAACTAGGACTCGAGTAGCTTAAAAGTGTGAAAATAGCATTGACACTCATCATGGTTATCATAGTGGATGCCTTGACCTAAACAAAGACTCCATCCTAATATAGGGCCGAGCATTAACCCATAGCAAACATTAGGGGACTACCCTATCCCAGGGAGAATAAAGCATAATAAAAAATGGCCAATAAAGAGAAAGAAGACCTGAGTAAATGAGGTAATAGTAGCGGTACTTACCCAAGTGTTCATCTGGCAATAGATCATCTCCCAATGGGCCCCCTCTCCCACGACGGTATGGCAATAAGGCTTAATCATGCACTTGTAATGGATGGTGGCAAGGGCCTTCACCTAGAGCGCACTCCTCCAATATGGTGACAAGCACCTCCCATAAGCATGCACCTTGCCAGCATAATGACAAGCGCCTCTCTTTGGAGCATACTCTAACATGGAGAAAATAGTCTTCTTTTGAATTTCATTCCTTTGTGTTAGCAGTTAGCACATTCCTAAAAAACAACCATTTTCTAAGTGTGATGTAGCGAAATTGAACGAACAGGAAGAACACAACGAATTCAATCATTGATTCGTAAGAATGCTAAGAGATTTTAAGAGACAAAGAGTTCTCAAATTTTATTCATGTATTTGTAATCGTTCAACCCTAAGAAACAAATAAGAAATTACTTCATAGCTTGCACAACGACATAAAGTTCAACATCATATATGCTAAAGTGAAGTTTAGCACCCACAAACTTCTCGCTGAAATATCCTACTAGACAGCCAGATTAGCTAAGCACGACACCAATACGTATCTTCAAGGTATTACAGTGATAGAAAATGACTCTTATCACTTCTATTGTCGGGATGTTATCTTTATCGTGCCCCTTCTTGCCTCCACTGGGATGTCCCCTAGATGAGGACACAATCTTGGGGCATTAGGCTTGGAGTGACAATGATTGTCTTCAACTTTATAAATGTACTCCATCAGATAGACACTCTAAATAAGCCCCTCAACCTCATTCTTCAAGTGGCGGCACTCTTCTATTATGTACCCATAATCCCAGTGTAAATGAGTATTTATCATATTTCATCTGCTTAGGATTTTCTCTCATTAGTTTGGGTGCTTGAACTACACCCTACTACAAAGCAACTACCAATATTTCTGCTCAGCGTTGAGGTGGATGAAATGAGTAAAGCCAGATGAAGTGAAGTTTGCCTCTTTTCCTTCTTCCTTCCCTCACCTCTATCTTTTTCCTTTTGTTTCCACTTTCCAAGAGCACTCACCGCTTTTCCTCTATCTAGATATACTTCTTTGCTTGAGTTAAGAGCTCTTCTAGGGAAATGGGAGGTCTCCCTACAATGGACTCTAAAACCTTCCATGAAAAAGGTTCTATTATATTATTCCATCCATTAGCTAATGATTCACATATGGGACCACATGAACTACTTTCATAAAATGTTGTACGTATTCACGGAGCTACCCTATCCCTTTAGATGACTTTGAATAGGGATACTACAATTTTTGGGTACTTATAATTGATGAAAAAATAGTGCAAGAACCTTTGAGTTAATTGCTCAAGGTTAGTGATGCTTTCAATAGATAATTGGTTGACCCATGTCAATACATGCTTGGAGAGAGTAGTATGAAAAATCTTGTAGTAAATGGAGTCACTCAAATGGTACAAGTCTGCTTTAGCTTAAAACTTGTCAAGGTGCTCTTGTAGATCACCAGTTTCATCAAACTCAATGAGATTGGCTATCTTGACTATGATCGATAGGGATTCATCTAAGATAACAAGGGAGAATGAGATTTGCTTAGGGGGTGCTACAACCAATAGGAGACAATCTTCCTTTGGTTTGCACGAGCCTATTGGGTAAGTAGGTATCACAGTATGTATCACCTTGCTCTTCCCTTGTTGTTTTGTATGGTCTTCGGGTAGGGATGTGCGACTGCTCTGTGTTGTTCTATGTTGTGGGGCTTTACATCTCAACTTAGTCTTTTCAGAAGTCGAAGCAGAAACTTGGCTTTAGTGAGATAATTAATGGGGCTCTTCTTTCTACTAGTTAGCAACTTTATGCCTTATCGCTTTATGCCTCTGCTCAGTTCCCTTAGGAGCTGGAGCAGTGTCTTGGTATTTATGAGGTGACTGAGGGGCCTCCTCTCTATGCTAGTTAATAGCAAATTGGGTAACTGCTTTGGTGGCTACATGGGTTATTGCCTCTTCAACTATGATTCTAAATGCTTTCTGGATTATCTGTAGCACTATCTTCCCTTAACGAGGAGGAGGTGGATCCTTGGGATAGCTGGAGGTGGACATTGGTTGCCTCTAGTGCAATGGGCGCCTCGAGTAGGGATTCGCTTCCCTTGCTACTGATAGGCTCATAAATTTTAACATTTCTGACACTTCCATAAGCACAATTACATATGTTTTTGCCTTACAATTTATACAATTTTACTTTATTTTGTGATAATTATGTGTAGGTACAAAGTTGGAAGAAATGGGGTTGAAATATGAAAATTGTAAAAAAAAAAGAAGGTATGAACCACAACCCAGAATTTCCAAGCGTGACCCCAAATGAATAGTGCATTTGGAGCCGCGACCCCATTGCAAAAATTACAAAACATAAAGTTTCAAGCTACGACTCCAAAATATTGAGTCGTGGCTCCATTGTGCATAACAAAAAAATATTCTCTAGCGGGATTTTGATGACAAGTAGTAAAAAACAACTCATTTTGGCATCTTTCCTATTTTCCACACCTTAGATATAGTACATACATCACACACACCATGTGACCCCCTATTAGATATACTATACACACACAATTACATTATATAAATGAGAGATACACACATGCTTACACATATTTTTTAGAACAACACACAAAAGATATAATATTCAATACATAATTCAGCAAACACACTACACATAAATTCTCATACATTTTTCCTCTACATCCAAAGCACCTATTCCTCCATATTTCTCCACACATTACACCAAAACCACACATACCCATCATCAAGGAATTGGTAATTCAAGAAAAAGGGAAGAAAGAGCTTCATTAGGCATTGAATATTTTGAAGAATAAATGAAAAATCACTTACTGGTTGTAATCTTCTACATTAATTTCTTCTTTTATTTTGATTAGTTTTGAGAAATTTGTAAGAATCATGATGATGGGAATCTCTTGGTGCTTACTTAATTTTAATATGAGCTAAACTACTTGGTGTGGAATTAGATTTCATTTAATTGCAAGCCACATGAGGTTTTTGGCACCGTTGTCGTGGAGTATTTTTTTCAATATTGATGTTGATTTATCTAGCTGTAGTTTGGCCATTTTATTTGCTTTATTTTTGTTTCATTACTTTTATATTTATTTTTCTTTGTTTTATTTTTTTTATGCAAGCTACTTGGGAGCTCTTGTTTTTCATTATAGGTGTTCTTGGTGCATCACCCCGTCATCTACACAGGATCTTGAGCCATGCGACCTACAAATTAAAAGAACTCTCTATTTGTTGATAAAGAAAGCAAAATAGGAAAGAATGATTAACAACGAGCGAGATGTGGAGAACAGATCATTGTTAGATTATGTTAAACCTTCGGTCGATGAGACTAGTTTGTGTATTAGGAGGTCGGCAATACGAGTAAATACTTTTGAGATTAAATTGGTGATCATTCAAATTATACAAATTTCAATGTTATATGGTAATTTGCCTAGTAATTTTCCCAATGCCCACATCACAAACTTCTTGGAGATTTGTGACACTTTTAAGCATAATGGAGTGACCGATAATGCTATTAGACTAAGAAAAATTAATTTATTACTCGTCGGATTAATTACCACATAGGAGGCCATGGCACAAGCATTCCTTGCCAAGTACTTCCCATCATCCAAAACCACTAAAATGAGGAACAATATTACTATATTTGTGCAATTTGAGATGGAGTCCTTGTATGAAGGTTGGGAGAGGTTCAAGGATTTGTTGAGGTAATCTTACTAAATTTGAAAACACAAATAGGTCAGATTGCAAGTATAGTGTTGGGGCGTGCTCAAGGGACATTGCCAAGGGACACAGAGAAAAACCTCAAGGCACAAGTAAATGTAATTATGTTGAGAAGTGGGAAGAAGATAAATACCAAAGTGCAAGAAGTGAAACCTCAATAAGAAAAGTAAGACAAGCCAATATTAAAGCCTAGCACTTCACTCAAATCAATCATCCTTAAAGAGGAGATAAGTGTTCCTCCACCTTATCATATGGCATTAAAAAAGCAAAAATTAGATGTGCAATTTTCTAAATTTCTTGAAGTCTTTAAAATGTTGCATATTAATATTCCATTTGTCGATGCTTTACTTCAAATGCCTAGTTATCATTTTGTCAAATAAAAGGAAATTGGAGGAATATGAGATGGAAAATTTAACGAAGGAGTGCTCGGTGATTGTGCAAAATAAGTTTCCTCCTAAGCTTAAGGACCCTATAAGTTTCTTTATCCTTTGCACTATTGGTTCAACTACTATTCCTAATGCTTTATGTGATTTGGGGGTAAGTTTAATCTTATGGCTTTATCGGTTTATAGGAAGCTTGGATTAGGAGAGCCAAGCTAACAATGGTGTCACTTCAACTAGCTGATCGGTCCATCAAGTATCCAAGAGGTATTGGTAAGGATGTACCTTTAAAGCTAGACATGTTTATTTTCCGGTTGATTTCATTGTGTTACATGAAGAAAGATGCTAATGTTCCCCTTATTCTAGGTAGACCTTTCCTTGCAATGAGTAGAGCTTTAATTAATGTGCAACTAGGATACTTAGAATAGGGATGACCAAGTGACCTTTCATCAAAAGCTTTCAATTGTTCGATAGAAATGAACTTAGGTGGAAACATTGATGCCTTTGACTAGTTGGCAAATGATCTTTTACAACAAACCAATTGTGAGTAGAAAGTTGACGCATATATTGTGAACTTAAGGGAAAATGAAACAGGTAAAACGCATATTGATGTGAATGAAGTTAAGGGATTGAACAAAAGCCTAAGTGTTATCAATTAGAAATTTCTAATCCCTTTATTGTTAAGGATGTGCAGAAAATAAGTTGAAGGATGCATTTGAAAAATTATTGGAAAATTCAAAAGGAGGAGATGGAGGATGAAAGCTTGGTGGCTGCCCTTATACACTTTGACGCCAAATTCCCCTTTAAGTAGTTGTTTCAAGTGAAATCAAAACTTCAAGGCAAGCCAAGGCCAAGATTATGATCTACCATGCAAGGTAGGCGCATGTGGAGAGATTTAAACCCCTTAATACACGGTGTTTAACACCGATCCAAGCACTACTTGGGAAAAAGTAACAAGCATAAGATGTGTAAATTTCATCTTACCTTTATCTAAAGAGGGGTAACACAGTCGAACAGGTGACTATAAACCAAGCACTTCTAGGGAGACAACCCAACTCTTTTGCTTTCTTTACTTTTGAATAATTTTTTGGTTAGTTTTTGAAGTATGTTCCATTTCTAGATTTAGATATGTTGAGCTTTTTTTTGTTTAGCTGTTGCATTGCTTCATTTGCATTTTCACTTTTGTGAATAGCCCATGTGTTTTCATGCCTCTTTTTTCTTGTGTAGATGGACATCTCCTTGGTGATATGTATGGATCTCCCATGGACTCCAAAGGCATCATCTATTGGAAAAGAGAGTTTTCTATTCCTCCCCCGTATGTTCTTTATTTCTTTGAACATTGAAGAAAATGTTAATTTTAAAGTTGGGGGTGAGATTCGTATTTTGTGTGATTGAGCTTTATGTATGTGAAAAATTGAGCCAAATTGTTTTGATTTTTGTTTTGATTTTTGTGTGAATCGCATATGTTGTATGCGATGAGAGTCCAAGAGCAAGCATGTTTTGTTGACACACTTAGTTGAGTTCATGTTTTGTAATTGAATGAATAACTTGATTATTGATTACCTATGATGATACCTAATTGATATTGTATAGAGTCTAAAAGAAATAAAGATTGCTAGTCTTGTGACATATCTATTTTTGTATGTATTTGATATTTATCATGAATGATGATTTTTTATTAAGCATGTTGTGTCAAATCTTCTAAATTGTATGCTACTTGGTGTTGGATTTTGCTTCCAATAAGTCGTATTATTTTGTAATTGAATGAATAACTTGATTATTGATTACCTATGATGATACCTAATTGATATTGTATAGAGTCTAAAAGAAAGAAAGATTGCTAGTCTTGTGACATATCTATTTTTGTATGTATTTGATATTTATCATGAATGATGATTTTTTATTAAGCATGTTGTATCAAATCTTCTAAATTGTATGCTACTTGGTGTTGGATTTTGCTTCCAATAAGTCGTATTGGTCATTTTATGGTGTTCCAATAAGTTGTGTCAATTCTAGATAACTAGCAAACTTGAAAATAATTTAGACCATCTTTGACTCGTTTAAGCCTTTCAAGCTTACCATGATCATATTTTTATTCACTAGTTACCCTTTTCAGCCTTTTGTAAAGAATGGCATATGCAAAGCATATGAATTATCATCATTCTGTTAGGTTCGCTATAATCGTAGGGGTATACGCAGCAGAAAATTAAAATTTTATCAAACATAAATTTAACCCCTTTGATTCGAAAGCGATTTTAACGATCGCGCTTATTCAAGTGAATATATAAATAAATATAAAATCGGATTATACCTTTTGTGCACTCCGGTTGTTGTAGGGAATGAAGCAATCAATTGCTTATCCTGGACTATCAGAACTCGCAGGGATCCAAGTGTCTCCCCTCTATCAGGTCCACAATACGGAAAGCAACACCAATCAAAAGGATTCGCTAGTATCCTTTTAATTGTTTACTAATGTAGAACCGGAGTATATTTTCAAGAACAATAAAGATTGATTCTTTAAGTTCTTGAAACAATAATATGAAGAAAATAACAAGAAACTGATTTTTATTTTTCTTTCTTTTCTTTTCTTGAAGAGTAAAAATAGAAGACTTTAAACAAAATATTTTTGCTCAATTTTTGAATTGAATTATGTAATTTTCATCCCTCATATATATAGGGCTGAAAATTTTAATCCTTTTCCAACTCTTGGAAAGTTTTTCTATTTTGAACTATTTCAAAACCTTATCTTGGAAGGATTCCAAATCTTCCAAGAACTCTTCTTTTTTCACTCTTCTATTGTATGTGGACTAATTTGAGACTACATTAATCATCAAAATTGTCTACATACATTGTTGATATTAATTTGAACTCTTCAAATAATATCAAGATAGATATATATCATATATATATACTATAATTATATTTATACATAAATTAAATCTTAGTGGCCTATTTTATCCTATAAAATTGGTCACTATATTTATTTATCTATAAATATATTAATTAAATAAATCATATTTATTTAATTTATTCTCTTCATACTTTAGTGGGCTTCTTAAGTGATCCACATTTATTTTGGACTTGGACTCAAAAATCCCCAAATCAATTCAATTGATTCAATCCAATTTAATCAATCCAATTGATTAATTTAATTTACTCCAATTGGGCTTCCTAATCAAATTAGGTCCAATTAAATAATCCAATTACTTAATTGAATAATTTAATTTAACTATTAAATTAAATAGAACCCTTAATTAATTAATTGATCAGTATTAATTAATTAATTTCCAACCATTGGATAAAATCTAAAATTAAAATATTACTTTCCATAAAGATGTGTGACCCTCTTAGGTTCACTACTAAGCTAGTAGTGGGTTTGCAACATTTGCAACTTATGAATAACAATTATTTCAATTAATTAATCCAATTAATTAATCCGCTTGGAATCAACTCCTTAATTCCAAGAACCTCACTATCCATGAAAACACCTAGCAAGTAATCATGGCAAACTAGTCTTAGGTGAAATAG
The DNA here is from genome assembly GCA_019321725.1 of Paulownia fortunei. Lineage (NCBI taxonomy): Eukaryota > Viridiplantae > Streptophyta > Magnoliopsida > Lamiales > Paulowniaceae > Paulownia > Paulownia fortunei. The sequence continues at coordinate 11,825,312 of CM033108.1, forward strand.
CGAGTAAACCTATTTCAGTTGCGAGTACCATACACGTACGGTCCTTTCGACAGCTAATCTCCTGATTGAATCTAAGGCATGGATTATAAGTCGAAACCCTAAATGATTCAATTGCTGTGATCACATTTCAAGTTCCAATGATTCTTGATGAATCACAATTCATTCTGCCTTGGCCAAAGTCTTTGAATCACGAACTATGAAAACACAGGAGATTCCCTTGTTTAAAAAAAAACAAGTGTCGAATTCTATGTTGGCCACTGACAAACCTCCATGCACACCAGTGCAACACCCAACATACCCCTTTGTGATTGTCAAGCAATCAGAAGATATATCAAAGTGCTGCAGGATGCACACAAGGCTACCATCGTGCCTCAAGTCTGAGGACTAGTTGTGTACTATCGCAACACAGAAATTCTTATTTCGACGGGCAAAGCCTCCAACTAAGAATTTCTTGCGGGCCATATTCGGTGTACTTGTTCCCTAACAGCACCCACATATATGCACTTACGTCTCTACGCTAATGCCAATGGAATGTGACATCCTCGTCTCACAAGTATGCATTATATGTACGAGTCTTATTGAGTTATTTGATGTCCCATCTTAAAAAAAACTCTCGACTCGGAACTTATTTAAGACCAAAGCCTTAGAGGTATGTTCCATGATCGCCATCATATGCGCGACGATGCCCCGTAGCTAAATTTGGTCTAAGGACTTTATCTAATGTGCAGAAATAAAAAAATGCAAGACATAAGATAAAGAAAATGCCTTTTTATTAATATGATTCCCAATAAGATTGTCTTTACAAAAGCAAAAGAGTATAATACACCCAATCTAATTAGGGCGTTGGGCATCCTACTCTAACACATTCGACTTCATTTCATGTAAGTTGATTACATCAACCTTGGGCAACCTCAAAAACCATGACTTGTTCCTAAAAAAGCTTAGTGTGAGATATATTGTGCACTTTTGATGAGGTACATGAATGGAAAATTGAGGGTATGTGAATAATTTATGCAAGTAATGGAGACACTACATCCCAATTCGACAAAAAGAAATAAGTTTAGAGGTTGTGAAGGAATGAACAATAAGAAATGAAGTCTTAGGATTTATGGGAAAAAAAAAAAGAGAAAAGGAAAAAAAATGTGAAGCACAAAAGAGATCCCTTGTTTAGACCAAGGGACCATTGGTTGTGAAATTCATACCTAAAACACATGTATAAAACTTGAGTTTGACACTTCACATACACATATTTTGAATTCACTAGTAAGTAACACGTGCGTTGCATGTGATTTATACAATTTTAGTAAATTAATTAATTTATTTAATAATTTAATTAAGTAAAGTAAAGATATTGCAAGTTATTTCATAAATAAGAAATATTAAATAAAAATATAATCAATAAAAATTAAAAATGAACTAATTATTGATGGATATAAATGATTAATAAAATTATTGAAAGAAGTAAAATTAATGAAAATTCAAAATCTAAATAAAAATATAACTAAATGAGTTCTTATGTGAATTCATTTTTACATTAATTCTTCTCTTGTTTGATCTTAATAGTTGGAGAAGTATTTTTCTTAATTGATTTGACAAACTTTTTTTATAGTTAAAATATTATTTTAGATCAAATTGTTCTTTTAAATTCAATATTGAAGAACGATACATGATAAAATATATGACTTACTCGTTGTTCATGACAATTAATTTCCTTAGGTTGCATTTAGATGAAAGGATTTGGATTTAGGGGGCGGATTTGGGAGAAGGATTACAAATGACTCATTTTAAGATGGATTTAAAATCCACCATAATGACTCCAAAAATATCTCTAAATAGGAGTTTAATGATTTAAAATTCATTATATTATGAGATTATCCAAACAAACTCAAATTATGAATTTGAAATCATTAACTTTAAATCTATCAATTCAAATAAAGCCTTAATGGTTTCAATGCTGCTTTGGAATTTGTGGTCATTTTGCATTCTTTGACTTTTATTACAATTCCATAAGTATTTGCACAATATGATTTAAAATTTAAACATATGTGATAGAAAATATAGTTTAATGAATAAGTAAAGGTAAAATAATTTGTACCAACTCTTTTATTTTCGTGAAATCCAGGATGTATGTATTTGAACTCCAAAAAATTGTAGTAAACTTTCTCTCTAATATGTTCAAGGCATCTTTCACAATGCTATGTTTTTTAGGCACTAATTCCTTTTTTGGATGTGCATTAGGAATATCGGAGTAACATTTTTAACATCTTTAGAGATCAAATATGTCTTGTTGATTGCAAACATTTCGGAAAATAATTGATATCATCATTGAAAATTATTACTCTGATTTGGACACCCTGCAAGAGTTAATAATTCTATAAAAATCTTTAAAATATAACAAAAACATAAAGTTTGAATTTTAGTTTATTTACTTAAATCGCTACCCATCATTATCATCTTTGGGTTCTCAAGAAAAGTTTTATTCGCTAAATGTTCCAATCCCAACTTTTAAAGCCCTTAATTGTATTATGAAATATTTTATATTTATCTATAAAAGTATTTGAATCATTCAAATATCCTGTATTTAATGGAATTTAAATATTATTATAATAAAATAATATAAATGAATTATAATAAATGGAGAAACCAAAATCATATAGGAATTACTATTCCATAGTGAAGTGAAACAACTTAATGCACAAATTAACTCAAATAGGTAAAAAGACATGCTTTTCAGTATATTGCCCAAACACAATCTTTATAGAGAAATTACATTACCATTCTTGTACCATTACACAATCCATTTATTTGATCTAAATTCCTCAAAAGAATTATTGGGTAATTTCTTCATAGCAATAAATTGAGGCAAGCCATTTAGAGTTATAAGATTTCAAAAAGCCTTTTTCATAATGGTTGTTTGTGTCATACATAACTTCATCAAAACTATAAAAAGTTCTTTCTCCTTCAGGAAACGTAGAGATCAACTTATCATTGAATCTGCAAACATGCTTGTCATTTATATGACTGAATGTACATTCTTATTTAATGCTGGAAAATAACCCTAATAAGTCGTTATATTGATTCTTCTTCATTGTCATACTCAATAATCATTTCTTTTTGAATTTTGATGTTACGTTCAATATCAGTTCGTTTCTTACAGTTTTTTACTCTAAGTAAGATATCATTAAAGTTTGGATCATTCTTCAACCCAATGTTCCTTGACAAAGTAATTTTTCTCATTTTAGACCACAAATATGATTTCACCAAACTTTCAGTAATAGTTTGCCCTAGGAACAAATTGGTAATACTTGTCTAAAATCTCAATAATTTTCCACCAAAATCCTCATTATTTTTCATTACGTCTTTCAATAATTTATTAACATTCTCACATGCCATTATTTTGTCATTGGTGGTTCATCCCATAAAAGTAGTTGTCCTTTATGCAATAGCTCTCCAAGCCCACTTTGTTTGGACATAGTGCACTCACTTAATTCATTTGCATTTATTAGTATTTTGAAGAGTGAATGTATTCCCCACAGCATTATAGGAATCTTTAGAAGATTACATGAAGTGATGTTTTTTCCCATACTATCCAGGAAAATATTCAAATTTATCAAAGTTTTGATAATTTGTAGTTCAAATAAGGTTTCTAATTCTCTTTGGTACACAATATACTAAGATGATTGCAAATAGTCTTCACAGGTCATGAGGCATTTGAAAAGTGACAGCTTCATTTAAACATTCTTCTTTTTTGTGTTGCTTTTTTGAATCTAGAGCTCGTATATAAGATAATGACCCTCTGTCATGATTCAAGAATAACCTAAGATAATATCATTCACCTTCAGTAGGATTTGCAATATTTATATGCCCAAATCACATCTATTTTCTTTCTTTCTTTCTTTTCAATATTTACCTTGTTTGTCCCATGCACAATGCTATGAAGATTCCCTATAAAGATATTTTGTCACTTTTTCACTTTTAGAGCACATAGAAAAAGCTTCGTGAGCATTATTTTGGAGACATGATCCCAACTTAAAATATTTTCTAATTGCCAAATAGTCACATATTGTTGATTTGGGAGGTGAAGTTGCAAATTGATTATTGCTAGGTATACTTCGTTTAAATTAATTCAAAAATTCTCCACATTGCTTCTTGAGGAGAGACCTATCGGGTATCTTGAAATTATTTAATTTCATCAATTAAATTTTCATCATCATTGTGGGAGATATGAATTGTCATTCTATCATGTTCCTTATAGATATATTTGTATTGATAATAACTCTTTCTAACAGTCCTCTTTTTTGTGTTGCTTCTTTAAATCTAGAGCTTGTATATAAGATGTTGGTCATCTGTCATGATTCAAAAGTAACCTAAGCTAATATCATTCACCTTCAATAGAATTTGCAGTATTTATACGCCTAATCACATCCATTTTCTTTCTTTCTTTCTTTCTTTCAAATATTTACCTTGTTTGTCCCATGCATAGTGCTATGGAAATTTGTTATAAATATGTTTTCTTGCCTTTTCACTTTTAGAGCACATAGAAAAAACTTCATGAGTATTATTTTGGAGATATGACCCCAACTTAAAATATTTTCCAAGTTTTGATATGCCCAATAGTCACATATTGTTGATTTAGGAGGTGAAGTTGCAAGTTGATTACTGATAGGTATATTTTGTTCAAATTAATTCAAAAATTCTCCACATTGCTTCTTAAGTAGACACCCACTGGGTATCTTAAAATTGTTTAATTTCAACAAGTATATTTGTACTAATATTTCACACCTGTCACTCTTGAAAATATCTCGATGTTGATATGATAATTATATCTTGATAAGAGATATAAACTATAAGGTACTACCCACTAATTTTTCAGTTGTCTATTGCGAACTTGAACTATTATTCCATTTTTTCTTCTTCTATACACTGAAAATCCATCTTTACCTTGTATTACCCCTTTTCACAATATGGACATGGTTAATGATATTTGCACTTTCCATCCACCACACAAGAATTATTCAAGTTATCTCCACATTGTCCACACATCATATATTTTTACAACTAAGTCAAAGAGTTTGGAGTATTTTTCTTAATCAAGTGGTTCAGCACATACAAACATATCAAAGTGATGTGGGGTTATATTCATACTCAAACTTCAAATTATCAACATATGAGCATGTGACAATCTCCTTTTCTTAAATTTAATTAAATAAACATATGTAGCTACATATCCAAATATTTTCTTATTAAATAATTGATGTTTCAGATCCTGTAATTTTGGTCGAAATACTTTTGAGGTCAAATCTAGTTGATCTTGAGCTTGTCATCATTCAATTTTTCTTGATCTCTTTCCATTGTAAATTGCCAGTCATTGTAATAAATAGATTCAGTTTTTCGAATCTTTGTACTAATGCTAATGCATCAAGATATCTACGACACATATCTCTTAGATCCCCAATAAATAATACGAAAGAACAATTCTTTCGCCAACTTCACTATTTTAGTATTTTCTTTCAACACACTATCCATGATTCTTTCGTATAATTCAAGTCTCATATTTGATTCGTTTTAGAGGTACTAATCCAATCTTGTTGTCTAGATGCAAAGAGACTTGTAAATTGCCTTAGATTTCTAATTTATAGCTTGTAGCAACTATATTCATCCATAGACTTTCTTATTACTTTCTTTGCTGACAATTATAAATACAAACAATACAATAAAAATTAAAGATTTAAAAAATTCTAATGAGAAAAGTACTAATTTTGTTAGCAAAACTATATTTAACCTCCAAAAGTAGAGACTCTTCAAAGAACATTTGGTCAACATTGATGATAGATGTTTTACAAATAAAAGTGTTTGAACCAAGCTTGGTGAAAACTATTTTTTCATTATGTTCATGTTATATGAAATGAGTACATGTATGATATTCTTAAGATAATTTTTAAATTTTTAATTTGTTTATATCTTCTTGTTATTGGAAAAGAATATCTACATGCACAAGCAAATTTTGATACTATAGAAATATCATTAATATATAATTGGCTATTCATTGAAATATACTAATCTAACAAAGAAATTAAAAAAATAAAGTAAGGTTTCAACATAATTATATATATACATGTATCTTCAGTGTGTTATTTAGAAATGTCACAAATACAAAACAGAGAATAAAAAGAGATTTTTATTATAGAATGTAATTGCAACTGAAAATTATGCAGTTCTGCCACCACAAAATCATCATCTAAATGAAGCTGAAAAAGCCTCATATTAAGCTTCTTAACAATAGAATTTTTCAGCTGCAATTTAATGACCAATTTCACTCTAAAAACTATGTGTAGATAGGAGATTAATTTTCCAATTCAGACCAAAAATCATATGCATATATCTGAAAATTAAGAGTCCAATTACAGCTTAAATCGGTGAGTCCAATTATAACTTAAAATCCGTGTAATTGGCAGCAATTAATTTTAGTTTTTCAACACACTTCAAGTCCCATCCTTATTGGACTTTTATATTATAAATTATATTATTGTCATTACAATTAACAATGTTAAAGAGCCTCTCTTTATAGTTTAACTTGGACTTTATTATATTGTGAATTATATTATTACCATTACAAATAGTTTACAAAATTAGGGTCATTTTTGTCCAATTAAAAATTAGAAGAAACAGTCATAATTATAATTTAATTTGAACTTTATTATATTGTAAATTATATTATTGGCATTACAAACAATTAATAATGTCAGGGTCATTTTAGTCCAATCAAAAATTAGAAGAAACATTCACACTTTTATAATAGTATAGATGACTAGATTGATGAAGTACAAGTTTTATAATGTCATTCAACTAGCTTTATGACTGAACTTTGGATTCATGTGCAATAAAGATTAATGAGGCATTCGAATTGGTTGATCAAGCTTATTAATTCATGATCAAAATATGAGTATATGATTGTTTGATTTTGAGTTTTGCTTGAGGACAAACAAAAAGGTAAGTTTGGGGGGTAGTTAGTAGGCTCCTAAATTTTGATATTTTCGACATCTCCATGAGCACAATTGCACATATTTTTGCCTTACAATTGATACAATTTTGCCTTATTTTTTGATAATTGTATGTAGATATAAAGTTGAAAAAATGGGGTTGAAATATATAAAGAAAAAGGGTTTGTGACACAACCAGAATTCTAGGTCGCGGCCCCAAATGAGCAGTGCATTTGGAGCCGCGTGTAACACCCCTCAACACTAAATATAGATATAGGTATAGCAATAATTTTGACAATGCAGCACATGTATGTGCATGTGTGTGTGTATATATTTACTTTTGTCAAATGTAGCACTTTGAGAAATAGTGTTTTCACACATATAACCATTTATATAGAAAAATCACCATTTATATAAAAACACAACATCCATCACAGTCACGCTATTCTCAGGCTGATTTACTATCAAATTTCAAGAGTTATATAGGATAGGACATCCCAAAGTTATAATATGAGAGACTCAAAAATAAAAATAATAGCTTTTACTTCTGGAAGAAGGATATTTTGCATCTTGTAGCCCTTTATATATAGTCAACATTTTACATAATAATAATGAATACAACACAACTCAACAGGTCGTCATCCATGTACACTGATCCTCAGAACCTGTAGGAACCCAAACAGCTTGCCCAGTAGGTTCATGGTATCAAGTATCACCAGACTCACCTACAATGCATAAACTATATGAGCTAACACTCAGCAGGTAAAGATTATGCATGTCAAAGAATAATCCACAATATCAAGTCATGCATCTCAAAATGTTATGCCCATAATGCAATTTTATGCATCAAAATATTTCTCTCAAAATTATTTCTTTATTGGGCCCCTGACCAAAGCTACTATCCCATGCACCAGAAAAGAGCTCTGTACACCGCCATAATCCAATGGCCAATAATGATATAAGCATAAAAATTCATGCATACTCATGCACATGCAAATCCATACATAAAACCATGCAAATCCATGCATGTTTCGGTGTACTAGTAGTGGTCAGCAAAACATTTTTCTTTTTCAGAATCATATCGTGCAATGCAAGATTTATCACAATGCTCATATATGATGCATGCATGTGCCAATGACAATGCCCATGTATGTATGCTCAATGGAGAGCCCTCTATTATCACATATGATTTATGATATTATATATAATTCACACATGTATTATGTCTATGCATTGTAGTTGCAAATGAATCTTTACTTACCTTTGATCGGTTGTGTGATACTTCTAAGTTTCTTAAGTATTACTCCCAACCCTATATGTAAAAATACAAGATATCAATCACCATCCTCAATTAACAAGTTCATCACACCTAATGTAGTATAAAGATCTTGAATATCAATTTAAGTAAACAACCTTACCACTTCGAAAATATAACCTTCTACATACCTTTGTTCCACATTTTAAATATATACTAACCTCAGTTAATTGATGTATTATAACTCTTACAACATTTCTCTAAATGTTAGGGATCAAATGCACCACATCTATGTTGGAACATGTTAATGAACCAAATAGGACGGATTCACCACTTCACATTTTCTTGTTGCCACATTAATTTGCATGATGATTTTGACACCCTTAGACATATTCATTCACTCCACAATTTTCATCACACTTATATAACATCAAAAACAATGTAACCATGTCATATAATGGCTAAAACTCATAGATATAGCTTCCCAAGTTCAGCTCCTTTCACAGCATACTGAAAATAAATTTTTCCCACCGTGACAATTTTACGCACTTCATGACATTAATGATTTTGGCACCCTTAAGTATATTCAATCACTCCCAAATTTTCATCACACTTATATAACATATAAAAAGACACAACCAAGTCATATCCTTGCCAAACTAATGGATTTAATACTGTAAAACTAGTCCACTTCACATATGACAGAATCTGAAATTTGATGGTGACAGTTTTGAGCATCTCTTCAATATCATGCCCTATTTTAATTTCTAACTGATGAAAATTTATTCCAATACTCTTAAAGCCATATATAAACATGTATATGATGATAATTACAGGTTTTATTCAACATACCATACACTTTTGAAGCCTAAAATACAATAAAACAGTAAGGTAATAGTTTCTGCCACAAGTATTTCCTATTAAGTGTTTGTCATCAAAAACCCTTTCTTTGTGCACCAAAGTCTAACTAAAAACTTCCTAACACTTTTATAAGATATATTTAAAGCTTAGTAAACAATAAAACCATTCAGAATAATCTGAAAACCAAAGGCAAAACAGTAGATAAGTGTTACCTATGCAGATTTTGAGGTTAAACTTGATGATAATCATTTCTCCTTTACTTTTCTTGCTTTTATTTCAACTTGGAATCAATTTGGAGCACTTGGATACCTTAAGGTGTGTGTTTGGAAGATGAAAATGGCTGAAATAAAGGTCTGGTCGTGGATTAAGGGTGAAGGGTTTGAGGTGTTAGCTTGAGGTGTTAGCTTAAGCTTAATAAGAAAGCATGAGGTGGCAAAGCTTGAGGTGGCATGTAATGCTATAATCTGATTTTCTCCCTTATCTTGTAGCCCTAATCTTGTGTGTCTCATATATTCTTATTTGGTTGCAACCTATCTTAGTCACCATTCATTCCCATAGGTAATTCCTATGTCCATTCATTCGATCTCCAAACCGATTGACATCTGATTCTTAAATGATTGTCTAGTTTGCATTTCTAAAATCATATGCACATATGGACCTTGTATTATGACACTTAAATCATATTATATTATGTCCAATATCCCAAGTATATTAATCCATAGATGTATACTTTTAAAACACATCGATCTAATTAAATTGAATCATATAAACTTACTAGTAACACCTTTAACACTTTCAAAATTATAACATTTAACCTATGAATATCCAATATATTGACCAATCTATTTTTTTTCTTATTTAAATATAGAATTTCTTAATTAGGTTATAAGATCTCAACCACTTATATCATGTGATAACATTAGAGGTCTAACGATTAAGAATGCTATATAAGATGTCATGTAAATGTTAATGCAAATTAGTATATAAGTAGCATGTAATGCATGAATCATATTGGCCAAGTGAGTTGTGAGAGGTTCGGGTATCACACCGTGGCCCAGAAATTCCAGGCCATGGCCCTTATGCAAAAACTACAAAATAGAAAGTTTCGAGCCACGGCCCCAAAATCTTGAGTCGTTACTACAGAAAAATATTCTCTAGTGGATTTTGATGACAAGTGGCGAAAAAAGACTCATTTTGGCATCTTTTTTGTTTCCCGCACCTTAGATATAGTACATACATCACACATACCATATGACCCATATTTGTACACTATAAACACATAATTACATCACGCAAATGTGAGATACACACATGCTTACATATATTTTCTGGAACAACACACAAAAGAAACAATATTCAACACATACACATATTCTATACCTAAATTCTCACACACTTTTCCTCTACATTCAAAACACCCATTCCTCCATATTTCTCCACATATTATACCAAAACCACACACCCATATCATTAAGGAATTGGGGATTCAAGACAACGGAAAGAAAGAGCTTTATTGAGTATTGAAGATTTTGAAGAAGAACTGAAGAATCACTTAGTGGTTGTAATCTTCTACTTCCATTTCTTCTTTCATTTTGATTAGTTTTGAGAAATTTATATTAATTATGATGATGGTAAACTCTTGGTGCTTACTTAATTTTAATATAAGCTAAACTACTTTTGTCAAGGCTTGAAAAACCATTTCTATAAAGTTGTGAATTGTTGACATGTATGTGATGTGGATGATTGTTGATTTTGTGATGAGTATACACTATGTTTTTATTGCTTTTTGAAATTTGGATAGTTTTGAGATGAACCTTATTATTATGATTAAGATCGAAAGGTAGTGCCACAATAAGTGCTCGTGTAGTGTATGTCGTAGGCTAGGTCACTATAGGAATATAGGAGTTAGCACACATGCAGTAATCATAGACTTGACTATCGACAGTTAGAGGAAATCACCAAGCCTAATGCATTATTGGATAGCTAAACTTGTATAGAAATATACTGGTTGCTTTCTAGAGATAGCTGTGGTACATCTTGAAAAAGGGTATCACATAATATTGGAGTTCCCGCTATCACACAATTTAATGGTAATAAGATTCACTAACTTGTAAGAATTCAAAATGTAATAAAATGAGAATCCAACACCTTGGCACTTCTCCACCTAAGTTTAAATCCCCTATTTTTTTATTATTTTTGTTGTTAATTTCTAGTTTTAAGTTTTCAAATCAATCAACCAAACTTTCGATAGGTTAAATATAATTGGATTATCTAAACTTCAGTAATTGCTCATAGACTCTCTACGGACACGACATCCGTATACTCATACACTTTATTACTTGGCTCATACACTTGCGGAATTAGATTGCATTTAATTGTAAGCCACACCAGCTACGAGCACCCCAAGTAAGGGGTTGCCTCCCTTGCCATGAGTGCCCCTAATAGAGGGGGTTATCTTAGGTGTTGGCTGCTCTCACAGCTTTGGATTTTAACTGCATTTTCAATGATCAGGTAGTGATTTTCCACATACGATGCTAAAATTATGTGGTATCACTTCTTTTGGTAGTACTCTTGATATACTCGGGTTGTTGAGAGAGTCATAGTCTGCATCACAAAATGTCGTTAAGGGTGCAGAGAGTTGACCTGATAAAGATATAAGCTAGAAAGTTTGAGAGTGTTAAATGTGTAATTAATCGCGTACCTTTTAACAATGAAGGTAGTGGTTATTTATATTGTTGATATGAGGGTATTCATTGGTTTAAACACATTATAACCCAACTTTGTGTATTAACTTGTGGGCCTCTTGAATTTGACCTATTGGATTTTTTCTTTTTTCCGGCCCATAATTCAAATGGACCTCTTGAACTTACTGTAACACCCCCATTACTATACAACTATATATATATATAGTATAATTTAACATGATAGAGCCTGTGTGCATGCATTATTTTTTTTTCCTGTAATATATTAATAAATAATAAACATTTTCCCACTCACAGACTAATATATATATACCTGCAGAGGACCCATAACAATCATAATATTTATATACCCGTGTACAGAAAAGTTATAAAAGTAACACATAGTATAAATCCAAAAACCTAATACAATAGACTATAAAATCAAATAAGTTAACAATCAACCCAATAGGTCGTCATCCATGTACACTGATCCTCAGAACCTGTAGGAACCCCAACAGCTTGCCCAATAAGTCCATGGTATCAAGTATCACCAGACTCACCTACAATGCATAATTATATGAGCTAACGCTCAGCAAGTAAAGATTATGCATGTCAAAGAATAATCCACAATATCAAGTCATGCATCTCAAAATGCTATGCCCACAATGCAATTTTATGCATCAAAATATTTCTCTCAAAATCATTTCTTTCTTGGGCCCCTGACCAACGCTACTATCCCATGCACCGGAAAACAGCTCTGTATACCGCCATAATCCAATGGCCAATAATCATATAAGCATGCAAATCCATGCATACTCATACGCATGCAAATCCATGCACGCGAACCTGCAAATCCATGCACGCGAACCTGCAATTCCATGCATAAAACCATGCAAATCCATGCATGCTTCGGTGCACTAGTAGTGGTCAGCAAAATATTTTTCTTTCTCAGAATCATGCCGTGCAATGCAAGATTTATCACAATGCTCGTATATGATGCATGCACATGCCAATGACAATGCCCATGTATGTATGCTCAATGGAGAGCCCTCTACTATGCACATATGATTTATGATATTACATATAATTCACACATCTACTATGTCTATGCATTGTGGTTGCAAATAAATCTTTACTTACCTTTCACTTGGTTGGTGGCTTAGTCTAAATTTGTTTAGTATTCCTCTCCAACCTTAGATGTAAAATAGCCTGTAATATTACCCAACATCAAGCACCATTCCCAATTTGGCAAGTTGAAAGCACAAAATCTCATACTAGACCTTAAACACCAAGCTATAAGCTAACAATCAAGCTTTCACAAACTAGAACCCAATATAGCCCCTCAAATACCTCAATTTCTCATCTTAAATACATGCAAACATCATGTAATTGAAGTATTATAAATCTAATAGCATGTGCCTAATTGTTAACATTCAATAGCAACATGTCTAGGTTGAAACATGCTAAGTGATCAAATGTGGCAGATTCACATTTTCATATTTTCTTGCTGTCAAGTTTACTTGCATGATAATTTTAACATCCCTAAGCATATCCAATCACTCCCAAATTTTTACCACACTTAGATAACATGTATATAAATGTAACCATATCATATAATTGCTAAAAATCACGGATATAGCTTTTCAAGTTCAGCTCTCTTCACGACATACTGAAACAGATTATTTCCTACCGTGACAGTTTTGCACACTTCATGACATTAATGGTTTTGGCACCATTAAGTATATTCAATCACTCCAAAATTTTCACCATACTTAGATAACATATATAAGGAGATAAATAGGTCATAATATTACCAAAAATAATGGATTTAGCTCCCTTAATTCGGTTTCCTTCACAGCACACCAAAACAGATTTTGCTATTTTGGCAGTTTGAGTGTTTCTCCAATATCATTCTCTATTTCAATTTCCAACTGATAAAACTTCATTCCAATACTCTTAACTCATATATGGTCATGTAAATGGTAATAATTATAGGTTTTATTCAACATACCATACACTTTTGAAGCCTAAAACACAAGAAAACAGTAAGATGACAGTTTCTGCCACAAGTATTTCCTATTAAGTGTTTGTGATCAAAAACCCTTTCTTTGTGCACCAAAGTCTAACTAAAAACTTCCTAACACTTTTATAAGAGATATTGAAAGCTTAATAAACTATAAAACCATTCATAATAATCTGAAAACCAAAGGCAAAACCGTAGATAAGTGTTACCTATGCAGATTTTGAGGCCAACTTGATGGTAATCACTTCTCCTTTGCTTTTCTTGCTTTTATTTCGACTTGGAAATCAATTTGGATCACTTGGAGACCTTAAGGTGTGTGTTTGGAAGATGAAAATGGCTGAAATGAGGGTCTGGTCGTTGCTTAAGGGTGAAGGGTTTGAGGTGTTAGCTTGAGATGTTAGCTTAAGTTTAATAAGAAAGCATGAGGTGGCAAGTAAATAGAAAAATCTGATTTTCTCCCTTATCTTGCAGCCCTAATCTTGTGTGTCTCACCTATTTTTATTTGGTTGCAACCTATCTTAGTCACCATCCATTCCCATATTTATTTCCTATATCCGTTCATTCGATCTCCAAACCGATTCACATCCGATTCTTAACGAAATATCAAGTTTGCATTCCTAAAATTATATGCATATATGGGCCTTGTAATAAGACACTTAAATCACATTATATCATGTCTAATATCCCAAGTATGTTAATTTACAAATATATACTTTTGAAATAACTTGATCAAATCAAATTAAACCGTATAAGCTTACTAGTAACACTTTTAACACTTCCAAAATTATCACCTATATATCCCATCTATATCTAATATTGATCCACCTCATTTTATTCTTATTTCAATATAAAATCAACTACTTAGATTAGAAAATTCAATAACTAATACCGGGCAAGAGCTTCAGAATTAAGTTTAATATTCAAGAATATCGTATAAAATGAAATAAATTATGCAATGTCAATAGAAATGCAATTAGCATATAAAATTAACACGTAATGCATGAATCATATTTGGGCATGTGAGTAGTAAGAGGTTCGGGTATCACACTTATCCTATTAGACTTATTTTGAGCTCATATCCTATCACTATGTTTGGAAAATGTTTTTCAAAATAACTTACATAAATGGTTAGATAGTCAAAGGTCAGCATTACTCCATTATAACTTTCAACATTTCAAATAAATCAAGTGCACAGAGATGCTAATCTCTGTCATTCTTGTATATAAATTCTTCAACTAATTATATTCTCTTAGTTCCATGAATAAATTTTCTTATTTTTATGGGTGGAGATACTTGCAAAATGCTCCATTTCTTAAAACAGTACATGTGAGTATAATGAATTTTGTAATTAGTACTTTTTCATTTATAAATGTAAAAAATGATCTAACTTTTTTTTTGTATTTTTCTATAAAAACTTCATATTATTGAAAAGAACATTCAATATGGAAAGGGAGCATCTTTTTACGATAAACAATGTAAAAGAAACATTTAAACAAGAATTAACATCCACGTAACTGTACGCAAAATATTGAAAAATTGAACTGAAATGTACCTGAGGCTCAAAATCTTCGGATAATACGATATTATTAGCTTAAATATCCCTGTGAATAATTCGTCTTTGGCAAATTTCGTGTAGATAAAGTAGGCCTTCTGCTGTCCGAAGAATTATCTTATATCTGGTACTCCAATCTAGTTTTTCCTTTGAACCTGGAAGAAGAGTATTTTTAGTTTGTTTAATGATATTTGAGCCGTACAGCTGAAAAGGAAAAATGTATGAAAATAGCGAAAACATACTGTCAAGAAGCGAACCTAAACTCCCTAATGATGATAACTTAAGAATGAGATATGCCCCTCCTTCAACCCCATAAGCAATCATTTTAGCAGTATTAGGATGATTTACATGTGCAATTATTCCGATCTCAAATAAAAAATTTAGTACATCATCCTCTGCTATTCCCTTGTTGAGCCTCTTGATGGCAACCAGTTGTCCATCTGGCAAACAACCTTTGTAAACTTCAGCATAACCGCCCTTTCCAATCAAATTTTCTAATGCAAAAACAAGAAGAATAACTTCTTAATAAACCATTCATTCATTCATTCTTATATATATATATATTGCCACCAACCTTTGCTAAAGTTGTTGGTTGCAGTCTGTAAGTCAGCAAGGGTAAAGGTTTTCCAGCCAAAATTGACGTGGTATCTACCCATATCAACATTTTCTCTAGCACTTCTGTTTTTTCTTCTATATAATTTTGGCACAACACGAGGAGGGAAATGTTGGGTTCGCTATAATCGCAGGAGTACACGTAGCAGAAAATTAAAATTTTTATCAAACATAAATTTAACCCATTTGATTCGAAAGCAATTTTAACAATCGCACTTATTCAAGTGAATATATAAATAAATATAAAATTAGATTATACCTTGCACTCTGATAGTTGTAGGGAATGAAGCAATCAATTGCTTATCCTTGACTATTAGAACTCACAGAGATCCAAGTATCTCCTCTCTATCAGGTCCACAATACGGAAGATCAACACCAATCAAAAGGATTAACTAGTATCATTTTAATTGGTTACTAATCTAGAAGTGGAGTAAATTTTCAAGAACAATAAAGATTGATTTTTTGAGTTCTTGAAACAACAATACGAAGAGAATAATAAGAAACTAATTTTCTTTTTCTTTCTTTTCTTTTCTTGGAGAGTAAAAATAGAAGATTTTAAACAAAATAATTTTTGCTCAAATTTTTTATTTGATTATATAATTTTCATCCCTCATATATATAGGGCTGAAAATTTTAATCCCTTTCCAACTTTTGGAATTTTTTTTAATTTTGAACTAATTCAAAACCTTATCTTAGAAGGATTCCAAATCTTCCAAAAACTCTTCTCTTTTCTCTCTCCTATTATATGTGAACTAATTTGAGACTAAATTAATCATCTAAATTGTCTACATACATTATTGATATTAATTTGAACTCTTCAAATAATATCAAGGTAGATATATATCATATATATATACTATAATTATATTTATACATAAATTAAATCTTAGTGGCCGATTTTATCCCATAAAACCGGTCACTATATTTATTTATCAATAAATATTATAATTAAATAAATCATATTTATTAATTTATTCTCTTCATATTTTAGTGAGTTTCTTAAGTGATCCACATTAATTTTGGGCTTGAACTCAAAAATCCCCAAATCAATTCAATTGATTCAATCACAATTTAATTAATCCAATTGATTAATTTAATTTACTCCATTTGGGCTTCCTAATTAAATTATGTCCAATTAAATAATCCAATTACTTAATTGAATAATTTAATTTAACCATTAAATTAAATAGAACCCTTAATTAATTAATTGATCAGTATTAATTAATTAATTTTCAACTATTGGATAAAATCTAAAATTAGAAATATTACTTTCCATAAAGATGTGTGACCCTCTTAGATCACTACTAAGCTAGTAGTAGGTTTGCAACATTTGCAACTTATGAATAACAATTATTCTAATTAATTAATTCGCTTGGAATCAACTCCTTAATTTCAAGAACCTTACTATCCATGAAAACACTTAGCAAGTAATCATGGCAAACTAGTTTTAGGTAAAATAGCAAGTAAACTTATTTCAGTTGCGAGTACCATACACGTACGGTTCTTTCGACAGCTAATCTCTTGATTGAATCTAAGGCATGAATTATAAGTCGAAACCTTAAATAATTCAATAACTGTGATCCCATTTCAAGTTCCAATGATTCTTGATGAATCACAATTCATCTTGTCTTGGCCAAGGTCTTTGAATCACGAACTATGAAAACACAGGAGATTTTCTTATTTAAAAAGACAAGTGTTGAATTCTATGTTGGCCACTGACGAACCTCCATACACACCAGTGCAACACCCAACATACCCCTTTGTGATTGTCAAGCAATCAGAAGATATATCAAAGTGCTACAGAATGCACACAAGGCTACCATCATGCCTCAAGTCTGAGGACTAGTCTTGTACTATCGCAATATAGAAATTCTTGTTTCGATGGGCAAAGCCTCCAACTAAGAATTTCTTGCAGGCCATATTCGGTGTACTTGTTCCCTAACAAGCACTCACACACATGTACTTATGTCTCTATACTAATTCCAATGGAATATGACATTCTCGTCTCACGAGCATGCATCATATGTACGAGTCTTACTGAGCTATTTGATGTCCCATCTCAAAAAGATCTCAACTCAAAACTTATTTAAGACCAAATCCTTAGAGGCATGTTCCATGATCGCCATCATATGCGCGACCATGCCCAGTAGCTAATTTGGTCTAAGGACTTTATCTAATGTGCATAAATAAAAGATGCAAGACATAAGATAAAGAAAATACTTTTTTATTAATATGATTCCCAATAAGACTGTCTTTACAAAAGCAAAAGAGTATAATACACCCAATCTAATTAGGGTGGTGGGCATTCTATTCTAAAATCTCCCACTTGCCCTAGCTCCAATTGTCCATATATCTAAGGCCCATCTTCTCAAGATGTCTATCGAATATCTTATGTGCTAAGAGCTTAGTAAGTGGGTCTGCTATATTTTCTGTTGAGGCAACTCAATCCACAATGACGTTGCCTCTATCAATGATCTCTCTGATCAAGTGATATTGTCTCATTATGTGCTTGGATCTTTGATGAGATCTTAGCTCTTTTACTTGCGCAATGGCTCCATTATTATCACAGTAAATCATAAGTGGATCAACAATGGATGGAATTACACCCAACCCTTGGATGAAGTTTCTAATCAAAACAGCTTCTTTTGTTGCATCTGATGCAGCAATATATTCAGCTTCAGTGGTAGAGTCTGTAGTCGTCTCTTGCTTGGAACTCTTCCAACTAACCGCACCACCATTCAGGGTGAATATGTATCCGGACATGGTCTTTGAGTCATCTATATCGGACTGAAAACTAGAGTCTCTATATCCCTCCAGTTTTAGTTCTCCATTGTCGTATATAAAAAAGATATCCTTAGTCTTTCTCAAGTACTTGAGGATCATCTTAATGGCTTTCCAGTGTTCTTCCCCTAGATTGGACTGATATCTGCTTGTGACACTCAGAGCATGTGCTATATCAGGCCTTCTACATAACATTGCATACATTATGCTCCCTATTGCAGAAGTATAAGGTATGCGAGCCATCCTTTCTCTTTCTTCAGGTGTCTTGGGAGACATAACCTTAAAGAGTGAAACCCTATGACTCATAGGCAGGAATCCTCTCTTGGATTCCTCCATGCTAAACCTTTTTAGCACTTTATCTATATACATGGACTGGGATAGTCCGATCATCCTTTTGGATCTATCTCTATAGATCTTTATCCCTAGGATAAAAGATGCATCTCCCAAGTCCTTCATGGAAAACTGATTAGATAACCAAGTCCTCGCTGACTGCAACATCCCTACATCATTCCCAATGAGTAGGATATCAGCAACGTAGATCACAACAAATGTAACTGCTTTCCCACTAACCTTCTTATAGATACATGGTTCATTCGGGTTTTTATGAAAGTCAAACATTTTGATCGTTTCATCAAACCGGATGTTCCAACTCCTCGAAGCTTGTTTGAGTCTAGAAATAGATATTTGGAGTTTGCAAACCTTTTGCTTGCTCCTGCTGGAGATGAAGACTTCTAGCAGCTTCATATAGATCTCTTCCTTAATATTTCCATTAAGGAAAGCGGTCTTCACATCCATTTGCCATATCTCATAGTCATAATATGCAGATATGGCCAACAATATCTGTATACATTTAAGCATCGCTACTAGTGAAAAAGTTTTCTCATAATCAATTTCTTGCTTCTGAGTATAACCTTTTGCTACCAATCGTGCCTTATAGGTCGCTACTTTCCATCTACTCCAAGCTTCTGCTTGTAGACCTATTTGCAGCCAATGGGAACAATTCCCTATGGTGGGTCCACTAAAGTCCATACCTTATTGGAGTACATAGAGTCCATTTCGGACTGTATAACTTCTTTCCACTTCTCCGAATTGATGTTAGACATCGCTTCTCCATAGCTTCTTAGATCATTATCCATGGGGAGTCCCTCTTCTTTGTTTTCTAACAACAAGCTGTACCTCTTAGGTACCCTTAAGATTCTTTCAGATCTTCGAAGAGGTTGTACCTTAGAGGGTCCAGCATCAGCTGGTGTACCATTTACTGCGTCAGTTGGGGTGTTCTATGGTTCTTGAACCTCTTCAAGTTCTACGACATTGCCACTTCCATCTGAAAAAAATTCTTCTTCAAGGAAGGTAGCATTCTTCGAAACAAACACCCTTTGTTCCGTGGCATCATAGAAATATTATCCAATAGACTCCTTTGGATACCCCACAAACTTGCATAAGCTGGATCTCATATCCAACTTATCTCCCACTAGCTGCTTCACATAAGTTGCACACCCCCATACCCTAAGGTATTTATAGAAAGGTGTCTTTCCACACCATATCTCATATGGTGTTTTGATCACGGCTTTAGATGGCACCCTATTTAATAGGTATGCCGCCGTTTCTAAGGCATAGCCCTAGAATGAAAGAGGTAATGAAGTGAAGCTCATCATAGATCGAACCATGTCCAACAAGGTTCGATTCCTACGTTCCGCAACTCCGTTGAGTTGGGGAGTAGCAGAAGGAGTCCACTGTGAGAGAATCCCATTCTCTTTTAGATAATCTAAAAATTCTGTGCTTAAGTATTCACCTCCTCGATCAGATAAAAGAGTTTTTATACTTAATCCAATTTGTTTCTCTACTTCAGTTCTGAATTCTTTAAACTTTTCAAATAGTTCAGACTTGTACCTTAAAAGGTACACATAACCATACCTAGAGAAGTTATCGATAAAGGTTAAGAAGTAGTTATAGTTCCCATGGTCACTAACATTTAGTGACCTACATACATCTGTATGGATCAAATCCAATAGATGATTGGCTCGCTTCACTTGTCCAATAAATGGAGATTTGGTCATCTTTCCTTTGAGGCAGGATTCACATGTTTGCAGTTCTTGCTCTTTCATTAGATCAAGTAATTGTGTTAATTTGTTAATTCTTTTCTAAGAAATATGTCTTAATCTTGCGTGCCATAGGCTCATTGAACTATAATTATCTAATTTTCTTTTATTTTGTTGAATTATGAAAATGGGGTTATGGGGAGTAATAGTATATAAACAATTTGTCAAATAACCAGAATATATAAAATCAAAATATTTGAAAATGGAACAATGTCCATTCTCAATGGTAAATATAAAACCTTCTCTATCTAAAACTGGAATAGAGATAATGTTCTTAATAATATCCGGAACAAAAAGACAATTATTTAAAACTATTACATAACCATTCTCTAAAGCTAGATTAACTGTCCCTATAGCTAATGCAACAACTCTTGCTCCATTCCCTATCCTAAGGACCGTCTCTCCTCCATCCAGCTTTCTACTTCTTGCCATCATCTGCAAATCATTGCAAATGTGTGAGCCATAATCGGTATCTAATACCCAAGAAGTATTGTTAACCGACAAGTTAACTTCAACAAAATATATACCTGAACTCTTCAGGCTTGCAAGATACTCCTTACAATTCCTTTTCCAGTGCCCTGGTTTGTCGCACTAATGGCACTTGTCATTGGCTTGAGAAGAAACCTTTTTGACACCGCCCTTAGCTTTTATCTTGTTGGGTTTAAAGGAACCCTTTTCTTTCTTCTTTCCTTTCTTAGGCTTTTTAGCCTTTGATTCGGAAGAAAATCCAACAAGTAGAACCGGCTTGTCCTTTTTCATGGTGGACTAAGCCATCTTTAACATGTTCACAAGCTCAGCAAGACTAGTCTCCATGTTGTGCATGTTAAAGTTAACAACAAAGGTGTCAAATGATGGAGGCAGAGACTGCAACAGAAAGTCCGTATAGAGTTCGTTCTCCATAATGACTCCAAGGGATGCCAGCCTTTCAATAAGGGCTATCATCTTCAATCCATGATCATGGACTGAAGAGCCCTCAGTTATACGACATCTAAAAAGCTCTTTTGAGATCTGATATCTCGTCTATCGAGTTCTTTCACCAAACAACTCTTGTAGGTGAATGAGGATCTCATAAGCAATATCTTGATCCTCATTCTGCCTCTGCAGCTCATTTGACATCGATGTCAGCATGTAGCATCGAGCCTGCAGATTATCATCAACATGACATAAGTAATCTGCCTAATCCTCTGAAGTAATATCCTCCGATGGTACCAAATATGATGCAGTGTCGAGGACATATGCCTTCTTCTTCGACTGAAGAACTATCTTCAGGTTTCTTAGCCAATCGACAAAGTTAGGTCCAGTTAATTTGTTTTGTTCAAGGATTGTTGCAAGTGGATTCTTTGCCATTTTAGTAGAATAATCTACAAAACATGCACGAAGCAGAAAATGAGTAAACTATGGGAAAAACATATTCATTTAATATAAGGTCTTTAATACTAAATATCTCCCACTATTTTCTTCGAATTCCATCACCCCTAATGGAATTTCGGAAAATCAAATTTCCTAGTGAGCTTGAGGTCTAATGAAAATATTTCACACCCCAAATTTATGAGCCCATGAAATATTTCTATCGGTAGTAAACTTTTTGACGATTGTATCACTATATAACCCTCAAATTTATTTTGCCTCACCTCTTCTCATATACCCCAATTTTATGAACTCATATGGTACTAAGTGTCAAACAATACCCATCAAACATTCATGTAGATAGAGCATGAAGATATCCCACGACTCATGGCCAACATAATGACGATTCCATCCCACGCGCATCTCAATGCTTGGTAAAGATCACAGCTTTCCAACACCAAACCACACCATGACTCATGATCAGTGATCAAGTGCGGTAGCGGTCGTCATGTCTCTATCTTTGATTGTAGGCATGGATCGATAGGTCCTACCTAACTACTCCATTTTTGTTTGAAATCGAATTTTCAAAAAATTCTTTTACTTAATTTTAGTAAATTAAGTGGAGTTTAATTTTATCCAAGACCTCAACATAATTTAAATTAGGTTGGTTATTTAATGCATGATATCATAATATCATTTCGCAAGCATAAAAGCATTAAATAAAATCCTAAGCATGCATCTAATACATACTTAAATAAATGGATGATCATGAACTAGTCCTATGTTGTCCATTTGAACCAAAAATAGATCTAAGGTCAGTCTAAAGGTAATAAAATTGAATAGAACTTATTCTATTACATAATTGTATCCCATACAAACATGGGCCTTCTTTGGAACCTCTTTTTTGATTCTCCTTTGTCTTCCAAAGAAAAAGAAAAATCTTACCATTTATTCTACTCTCTTTACAGAAAATAAAATAACTTACATAAATAAAATAAGAGGCTTGCAGGCCCCATTTTAAAACCCAAAAATATTAAATAAAATCAATCACATTAGTCCAATGGCTCATGATTATCCCATACATGCTCATAATTAACATCATATGTAAATATCAAAACATGTAAATTTATCAAATTGTTAAACGTAATTTTTCTTTTGACTTGGTATAATTTTTAATTGCTTGAAAAATAATTTTTCAGAAATAATTAAAATTAACATTTAATTTTAATATTCTAAAAAATAAAAAAATAAAAAAAATAGACCCGGAACGACACGGCGAGCAGCACCACTACTACCCATTGGGCGTACGCTGGGTGCCGGGTGTCGGGCGCCCGTGCGCATGCAGTCGTTGGGTGTCTAACACCCAACGCCCGTTTCATCAATTTTTTTTTCATATTTAAATAATTTAAATAAGCAATTAAAATTATTTCAATTAAAATTTTCTAAAAATATGCAAAATCAAATTTTACATAATTAACATGAATTTAAATAATTTAAAAACATGCATTCATAAATTCGAAATTCACTGAATAAGCGAAATCGTGGCTCTAATACCACTTTTGGGTTTACTATAATCGTAGGGGTATACACAACGAAAAATTAAATTTTTTATCAAACATAAATTTAACCCCTTTTATTCGAAAACAATTTGAACGATTGCACTTATTCAAGTGAATATATAAATAGATATAAAATCGGATTATACCTTTCGTGCACTTCGGTTGTTGTAGGGAATGAAGTAATCAATTGCTTATCCTGGACTATTAGAACTCACAGGGATCCAAGTGTCTCCCCTCTATCAGGTCCACAATATGGAAGAGCAACACCAATCAAAAGGATTCGCTAGTATCCTTTTAATTGTTTACTAATGTAGAACCGGAGTATATTTTCAAGAACAATAAAGATTGATTCTTTAAGTTCTTGAAACAATAATATGAAGAAAATAACAAGAAACTGATTTTATTTTTCTTTCTTTTCTTTTCTTGGAGAGTAAAAATAGAAGACTTTAAACAAAATATTTTTTGCTCAAATTTTTGAATTGATTATGTAATTTTCATCCCTCATATATATAAGGCTGAAAATTTTAATCCATTTCCAACTCTTGAAAAGTTTTTTAATTTTAAACTATTTCAAAACCTTATCTTGGAAGAATTTCAAATCTTTCGAGAACTCTTCTTTTTTCTCTCTCATATTGTATGTGGAATAATTTGAGACTACATTAATCATCAAAATTATCTGCATACATTGTTGATATTAATTTGAACTCTTCAAATAATATCAAGATAGATATATATCATATATATACTATAATTATATTTGTACATAAATTAAATCTTAGTGGCCGATTTTATCCCATAAAATCAGTCACTATATTTATTTATCTATAAATATGTTAATTAAATAAATTATATTTATTTAATTTATTCTTTTCATATTTTAGTGGGCTTCTTAAGTGATCCACATTAATTTTGGGCTTGGACTCAAAAATCTCAAAATCAATTCAATTGATTCAATCCCAATTTAATCAATCCAATTGATTAATTTAATTGGCTCCATTTGGACTTCCTAATCAAATTAAGTCCAATTAAATAATCTAATTACTTAATTGAATAATTTAATTTAACCATTAAATTAAATAGAACCCTTAATTAATTAATTAATCAGTATTAATTAATTAATTTCCAACTATTAGATAAAATCTAAAATTAGAAATGTTACTTTCCATAAAGATGTGTGACCCTCTTAGGTTCACTATTAAGCTAGTAGTTGGTTTGCAACTTATGAATAACAATTATTCCAACTAATTAATCCGCTTGAAATCAACTCCTTAATTCCAGGAACCTCACTATCTATGAAAATACCTAGCAAGTAATCATGACAAACTACTCTTAGGTGTAAACCTATTTCAGTTGTGAGTACTATACACGTACGGTCCTTTCAACAGCTAATCTCCTAATTAAATCTAAGGCATGGATTATAAGTCGAAACCTAAATGATTCAATAATTGTGGTCCCATTTCAAATTTCAATAATTCTTGATGAATTACAATTCCAAGGTTTTGAATCACGAACTATGAAAACACAGGAGATTTCCTTGTTTAAAAAGACAAGTGTCGAATTTTATGTTGGCCACTGACAAACCTCCATGCACACCAGTGCAATACCCAACATACCCCCTTTGTGATTGTCACACAATCAGAAGATATATCAAAGTGCTGCAGGATGCACACAAGGCTACCATTGTGCCTCAAGTCTGAGAACTAGTCGTGTACTATCGCAATACAGAAATTCTTCTTTCGACGGACAAAACCTCCAACTAAAAATTTCTTGCGGGCCATATTCAGTGTACTTGTTTTCTAACAAGCACCCACATACATACACTTACGTCTCTATGCTAATGCCAATGAAATGTGACATTCTCGTCTCACGAGCATAAATCATATGTGCGAGTCGTACCACAATTTGAAAAATCATTGCCAACCTGAGGGTCGTTGTCGCGGTGCATCTGACGATAGATGTTTAGTGCATGAGGTTTTAGTTTTGGTAGATCCTGATTCATATTTCAAGACTTTATCACAAGCCTCTATTGCTCTTGGTGAAGAACCACAATCGCATATTTCTTTTTTTTCCATGTCTAAAAGTCTCAAGTCTACAACAAAAAAAAGAAAAAAGAATACTATGCTGTGAGGCACAACATTTTAATGCAATTCACAAAATATTATATTGAGAAACAATATTTGCCATGTTACCCTGAGCAGAAGCAGAGCAAGGAAATAAACATGCCAACTTTTTGTATGTTGTCAAAATAGTGTCCTTATATGGGTTTTTTGTGCTACAATAGTGGAGTTGTGTCCTATTTTTCCTGCACAAAAACCTCCAGTTTCACTATAATGCTACAATCCAAATTCAGAAGACAAAATAATTCTACACATTTTCTAGATTGTGTATGAAAATTACTCTCACTTTGGCAGTGGAGAACAGAATCACACTCAGAAAGACATCAATTAGAATTAAGTATGAATTACAAAAACTACCCTTGAAATTTGTGTTATTTATGAAAAAAATCAATTTAAACTTGCAAATTACAAACACCCCTTTATAATTTATTTCTATTTTACAAATTGCATCTATTGAGGGAGGTGTTTGTAAAACAAACACAAAATTTAAGGGATATTTGTAATATCTCAAGGGATATTTATAATTTCAAAAAATAATTGAGTTTTTTTGTAATTAGACACTCAAGGATAAATTATTGTAATTTATCTTAAAATTATTATCTAGCACAACAAACAAAAAACTAGTTTTGCAAGAAATCATATCTCAAAATGGTTGAAAAACACTCAAATTTCAGATTTGAAATATAGACATAACCAAGTTATTTATATCCATGAACATACTTGGCATTTAAGTTCAAAATAATTACACAGCTCTTGGGTCTATAAAAAATAGTAAGTACTGATACTCTCTGTTATGGAGTGAATTCATATGGAAAATGGCCACCTTATGCCACCTTTTCATTATTTTTATTAGGGTTAATTTTATTTTACCCCTTCTATTTTTATTAAATATCATTTTATCCTTTTATATTTTCAATTGTATTACTTTACTCCTTTATACTTAAAATTAGTATCACTTTATGTAACACCCCCATTACTACACAACTAGATATATATTATAATTTAACATGATAGAACCTGTGTGCATGCATGGAATATTTTTATTTTTTTTGTAACACTTTAAGAAAAGATATATCACTTTTTACATGCACAACCCTATTTAAAATACTTTCTAACACATATCATGTATATAGCAGGATCAATATTTATATAAAAACACAACACCCACAATAACCCAATATTTACATACTTATTTACAGTAAAGTTGTAAAAGCAAAAAATAGTACCAGTCTAAAATATAATACAACAGACTCAAAATATAACAAGCCAACAAAATAGCCCAACAGGTCGTCATCCATGTACACACTCTCTCAGACACCTGCAGGAGCTCCAACCGCCGCCCAGCCAATAAAAGATGCTTCAGGTATCGTCGTACTCACCTACAATGCATAAACTATATGAGCTAACGCTTAGCAAGTAAAGATTATGCATGTCAAAGAATAATCCACAATATCGAGTCATGCATCTCAACATGCTATGCCCATAATGCAATTTTATGCATCAAAATATTTCTCTCAAAATCATTTCTTTCTTGGGCCCCTGACCAACGTTACTATCCCATGCACCGGAAAAGAGCTCTGTATACCGCCATAATCCAATGGCTAATAATCATATAAGCATGCAAATCCATGCATACTCATACGCATGCAAATCCATGCACGCGAACCTGCAAATCCATGCATAAAACCATGCAAATCCATGCATGCTTCGATGCACTAGTAGTGGTCAGCAAAATATTTTTCTTTCTCTGAATCATGCCGTGCAATGTAAGATTTATCACAATGCTCGTATGGGATGCATGCACGTGCTAATGACAATGCCCATGTATGTATGCTCAATGGAGAGCCCTCTACTATGCACATATGATTTATGATATCACATATAATTCACACATCTACTATGTCTATGCATTGTGGTTGCAAATGAATCTTTACTTACCTTTCACTTGGTTGGTGGCTTAGTCTAAATTTGTTTAGTAGTCCTCTCCAACCTTAGATGTAAAATAGCCTGTAATATTACCCAACATCAAGCACCATTCCCAATTTGGCAAGTTGAAAGCACAAAATCTCATACTAGACCTTAAACACCAAGCTATAAGCTAACAATCAAGCTTTCACAAACTAGAACCCAATATAACCCCTCAAATACCTCAATTTCTCATCTTAAATGCATGCAAACATCATGTAATTGAAGTATTATAACTCTAATAGCATGTACCTAATTGTTAACACTCAATAGCAACATATCAAGGTTGAAACATGCTAAGTGATCAAATGTGGCAGATTCACATTTTCATATTTTCTTGCTGTCAAGTTTAGTTGCATGCTAATTTTAACATCCCTAAGCATATCCAATCACTCCCAAATTTTTACCACACTTATATAACATGTATATAAATGTAACCATATCATATACTTGCTAAAAATCACGGATATAGCTTCCCAAGTTCAGCTCTCTTCACGACATACTGAAACAGATTGTTTCCTACCGTGACAGTTTTGCACACTTCATGACATTAATGGTTTTGGCACCCTTAAGTATATTCAATCACTCCAACATTTTCACCATACTTAGATACATATATAAGGAGACAACCAGGTCATATTATTACCAAAAATAATGGATTTAGCTCCCTTAATTCAGTTTCCTTCACAGCACATCAAAACAGATTTTGCTATTTTGGCAGTTTGAGTGTTTCTCCA
Source organism: Paulownia fortunei (assembly GCA_019321725.1). Classification (NCBI taxonomy): domain Eukaryota; kingdom Viridiplantae; phylum Streptophyta; class Magnoliopsida; order Lamiales; family Paulowniaceae; genus Paulownia; species Paulownia fortunei. The sequence goes on from CM033108.1 coordinate 11,853,881, forward strand.
ATATCATTCTCTATTTCAATTTCCAACTGATAAAAATTCATTACAATACTCTTAACTCATATATGGTCATGTAAATGGTAATAGTTATAGGTTTTATTCAACATATGCACTTTGGAAGCCTAAAACACAAGAAAATAGTAAGATGACAGTTTCTGCCACAAGTATTTCCTATTAAGTGTTTGTGATCAAAAACCCTTTCTTTGTGCACCAAAGTCTAACTAAAAACTTCCTAACACTTTTATAAGAGATATTGAAAGCTTAATAAACCATAAAACCATTCATAATAATCTGAAAACCAAAGGCAAAACCGTAGATAAGTGTTACCTATGCAGATTTTGAGGCTAACTTGATGGTAATCACTTCTTCTTTGCTTTTCTTGCTTTTATTTCAACTTGGAATCAATTTGGATCACTTGGAGACCTTAAGGTGTGTGTTTGGAAGATGAAAATGGCTGAAATGAGGGTCTGGTCGTTGCTTAAGGGTGAAGGGTTTGAGGTGTTAGCTTGAGATGTTAGCTTAAGCTTAATAAGAAAGCATGAGGTGGCAAGTAAAATGGCAAATCTGATTTTCTCCCTTATCTTGCAGCCCTAATCTTGTGTGTCTCATCTATTTTTATTTGGTTGCAACCTATCTTAATCACCATTCATTCCCATAGGTAATTCCTATGTCCGTTCATTCGATCTCCAAACCGATTCGCATCCGATTCTTAAAGAATTATCTAGTTTGCATTTCTAAAATCATATGCACATAAGGACCTTGTAATATGACACTTAAATCATATTATATCATGTCCAATATCCCAAGTATGCTAATTTACAAATATATACTTTTGAAATAACTTGATCAAATCAAATTAAACCGTATAAGGTTACTAGTAACACTTTTAGCACTTCCAAAATTATAACCTATATATCCCATCTATATCTAATATTGATCTACCTCATTTTCTTCTTATTTCAATATAAAATCAACTACTTAGATTAAGAAATTCAATAACTAATATCGTGCAAGAGCTTCAGAATTAAGTTTAATATTCAAGAATGTCGTATAAAATGAAATAAATTATGCAATGTCAATAGAAATGCAAATAGCATATAAAATTAACATGTAATGCATGAATCATATTTGGTCATGTGAGTAGTAAGAGGCTCGGGTATCACACTTTATCCCCTTCTACTATTATTGTATCACTTTATCCCCTATACTCTCATTGTCATTATTTTTAATAAAATTACTTTTAGAATATTTAAAATTACTAGACTTTTATTTATATTTTAATAATTTTTTAACTTGATTAATTAATATTTAATAATAAATTCATTTAAAACTTTATTGTAATTCAAATTTAATGGCTAATTTTTTAATTTAAGATATTTTTTTATAAACTACTATATAGTAGGATATTTTATGTGTATTTTACTTATAAGTTTCTTATTCGTCATGAATCTAAAAAATGTGTAATATATTTTAAATAATACTATATTAAACACGTTAAATATTAGTAAGAAATTTCTCATTATAATGATATTATTGTAATTTAATAGAAACTATGTTAAAATAAAAAAATAGTCATTTAGTGTTTAATTTATTATTATTAACTAAATTATAAACAATCTTATTATCATGATTTAATAAAAATAATTTTAAATTCAAAAAAAATCATATTGGTATTTAAAAAAAAATCTCTATAATGATTATTTTTTAATTTAATTTTTTTATTAAATTATGATTATTCAATAAAAATTAGAAAATTACTAATATTTCAAATATTTAATAAAATATTATTTAGAAATATATTACATAATTTTTAGATTTATGATGAATAAGAAATTTACAAGTATAAATGTATTAGCTAATAGAAAATATTTTACTATATAGTAATTTAATAAGAGCTATACAAAATTAAATAAATAGCCACTAAATTTTAAATACGATAAAGTTTTATATAAATTTAATATTAAGTGCTAATTAATTAAGTTGAAAAAATTATTAGAATATAAATACAAGTTTATTAATTTTAAGATATTTTTAAAGCAATTTTACTAAAAATAATGGTGAGGACAATTAAGTTATTTTTAATAGTATATAAGGTTAAAGTGATACAATAAAAGTATAAAAGGGTAAAATGATACTAATTGAAAGTATAAGATAGTAAAGTGATACAACTAAGAGTAAAAAGTGGTAAAGTAATATTCAATGAGAGTAAATGAGGTAAAGTGAGATTAACCTTTTTTAATAGGCAAGAAATTTTGCTACATTCAATGGAAGGCTTTTCTTTCAAGATGCATGGTCATGCATTTGGGTTGGTCACTCATGGATGAACTTCATCCATTTTCCGAAAGAATTATAATGATATATATATATATATATATTTAAAAAGTTCAATTCTTAGGAGAAACTAACTCTAGCTTACGTGGAGAATAAACATATTAGCATAGTTGTACACTGGTATTAATTGAAGCCTTACAAACACATTTTTTCATCAAGTTGGACCTACACCAAGTGTATTGGATGACGTTATTAATATACACTTGGCGTATAATTATGTTATTAAAACAGGAGATAAAACACCATTCGTAATAGAGGATCCGAACTATTTTTTCATAGCATACAAAATGTTGCATTTCATCACCTGATTTCAATGAGGCTTCCTTCAAGGGGCGATCATCTTGTGGTTTATGGTTGCTTTTATTAAATTTAAATTAAATTATCATGTGCGATTTTGTTAAAAATTATTTTTAAGTTGTGGTTTTATTATGTAAAATGAATGGTGCAGTTTTGAGTGGTTTTGAAAGGTTTCAACCAATAAAGTAAAAATAGAAAAAAAGCAATACAATTTATAAATTAATTAATTAATTAACTTCCCAATACTACAACACCTAAAATTAATCCTAACCATAAGTAACTAAACTAAATTTATAAATTAAGGGGTGTGTGATTCTAATTTAAGGTTTTTTAATCACAATTTATGTAAGAAATCAACCACAATAGTATGATGCAATATGGTTAGAGCGATTTTTAAAATTTTATGATCAATTTTACTTCCATAAAATTATTAGTATAAGAGCACACACCCCTTATATTGCTTATATATCTAATAAATATATACTTTTTATCATTGTAGTGCATTACAAGTTAATTATATTGTTGTTCCAGAACATTTGTACAAACATTCTGATTTAATCTGTTAGAAATTGGATTAGGTTTAGGACATTCTGATTTAATCTGTTAGAAATTGGATTAGGTTTAGGACATTCTGATTTAATCTGTTAGAAATTGGATTAGGTTTAGGACCCTTAATCCAATTGGCATTCATATTTGAATTAAGATATTATCTCCATAATTTTGGGTGGAATTAAGTTTCCTAGTTGGACTATAATTCTTCCTTGTGTAAAAATATATATCTATTATATATATCAAGTCCCTATCCAAAAAAAAAACATGTGAGTAAATCAGATTCTCCCAAGAAAGACTCTCTCTATATCTATCTCTCTCCTAAAAATTTTCTCTCTACGTCTTTCTTGGAGGATTACCGTAAACTCTTAAGAATTTGAGGTATGTAATTGAGTGGGTAGATCTAGTCATTATCCACTACCAACGAGAAATACATGTTTGTGGTTGATTCGAGTATGGAGCCTTAAAGATATACTCGTGGTTCAATTCAAATGGGCTTATAGATGAGTTTGATCCGGGATATGTAGATCAATAATCTGCTAAGTATAAGTATATCTGATCCACTTATATATATATATATATATATATATATATATATTATATGAATATTGATTCATATTATTATTTATTTATTGATAGTGGTATCAGAGCCCATATTGGCTCGTTCTCTCCATTTCGTTTGATTGAATTTTCAATGTTTATAATATGGTTTTTTAGAAGCAATAAATTTTATCATGAGTTTTTTTTACTATACATAGATCTTAATGTATAGATTATGTGGTCAAATTTTGGTGATAAACGGATAAGCAATTTGAGAGAAAAATATATTTTAATTTGAGACCCATTTACTTTTGACTCAAAAAATCAAAACAACTTAAAATGAATGAATTACGAATTTTTAAAGTATTGGCTGAGCATTGGATTTCACCAGAAAAAGCCACTAGCGCTGGAGAAGGCATCGAGTGTTGATGTGGCAGACGATGAGTTGGTGGCTAGCTGGTACATGGGTGGCATCAACCAGGCATATGTTGGGGTGCCACGTCGATAAGGGCGCATTTGGCATCAACCTTTACCACTAAAGAAAATTCTTATATGGCTTGCATCAACATGAATTTGAACATTGGTTGAAGATTGTTGCATGATAGTAATCCGCCGCTAGATCATTGTACTTCTTCTTAATTAAGGGCCTATACTTAGATAACAGTTCTGGTGCTATTTTTCTAAGAGTTTTTTACATGAATTAATATTATTTTTTGCCCTTTATAAAATATGATTTAGGATTTATTAGATTAATTCTAATAGAAATAAATTAAAATATTTTTTGTGCTTTAAAGTGCATGAAAAATACTTTTGCGCATTAGGGTGCATACAAAATTATTTTTTTACATTATAATTCATGCAAAAATATTTACATGGGTCAAAACATTTCATACCAAAATATTTTATGCACATTAAGGTACGTGCAAAAATATTTTGGCCCATATGGTGCATGCAAAAAAATATTTTTTGCACATTAAAATGCATGCAAAATTATTTCTTATGTGATGTAAATGTTCTATATGAGTTTCATGCTTTATTAATTATATCTTTTTATATAATTATTTTGTGATGTAATTTAAATTGAGTTGATGCGATATGAATTATCATATATTGTGAATGTATGGACATTGACATTTTGGTGCTCATGTAAATTGAGTGTTTATTACTTTATATTATTACATATTTTTGTGAGAGAATTTATGGCGGTGGTGGTAATTCTATGTTCCTATTTTTTATTTTTGAGTAGATTGATGTAGTAAGTCTTGAATCAATATTTTTTTTAATATTTTCAATTCCTGAGCTATTTTTTGGGAGGCCATGTAACATCAATTTTACACGAATATTTTAAGTTTTAATACCATGTGCCAAAATTATCTAAACATGATGCAAGAAATGTTAATGTGGCCTATATAGGGCTAAACTTTATTATTTATATTGCATTGTTACATGCATGATATATGTAGATAAATTATTATTTTATTTATGATCAATAATTTTTTTATTATGTCTTTAACTAAGTGGGAGATGATTATAGCGTGAGTTGCGAAATTTTCGAATTCGTTGAGTATAAAGGAATAATAAAGTATTTACTTTGATCTAGAATAAAATATTAAACCACTAGCTTTTTTTTTTTTGCACAATTAGTTTAGTATTAGACCAACTCACCAACTTTATGTTTAAGCCAATTGAGCAGGAAAATGTGATAAATTATCTAATATTGTCGTGACTTAGATATAGACGATATGCTAGTGGACTAAAAATAACATTTGCACTTTAATTTAATTAAGCCGCAAGCATAAGATTTTAAGTTGCCCAATATTGTAGCGATTTAGACGCTGGAAATATACGAATGGATCAAGAATAAAGTTTGAGCTTTAAATTATTTAAGCTACAAATATGAGAATTTAATCAAAGAGTTTGAGCTCTGTTTTGTGATATGAGCTCACTCATAAGTAAAAGGTTATAATTTTCCATAAGTTGTTGTTTGAGCTAACTTAACAACTTTTCTAGTTTGTGTTCTCATTGACTAGATTAAATATTCAATAAAATCACCTAACTTGAGGCTAATTGTTGAGAGTCTGAATATGTATAAATAGTTTTACTTGTCACTCATTTCGACCAACATAAACTAATTATGGTAAATATTAGAACAAGTAAAGTATAGCTTGACAAGAGCAAAAGTTTAAACTAGAACCATAAATTGATCCGTGACAAGATGTGTCCACCTTACTAATAGAGGCAACTAAGCACCAACAAATGTAAAGGGCAATAATGAGATTGGTCACTTTGCTTGCAATTGTACTGAGATGTAGTTTGACTACTTAAAACTCTCTTATTTTCTAATGTTCTCAATTCTCTCCTTCGATGGATAGTAGAAGTTGGTAAAACATAGCATAAGAATGGAGATTGAGCAGACTATTATCGAGTGTTTTGTAGTTATGTTTGTTCAAATGGCACATAAGATGAGGCATTATGAGCGTGAAGTGCCACCTCAAGCTCAGCAAAAGACATAAGCTATTCCTTTGGAGATGTGCAAAAGGCACTAGATTCGATAGAGTCCAATTTGAACTTGATTCACTTGTAAGACATTAGTTAAATAATTTCATTTGTCTATCTTTCATGTGAGAGATAATATTTCATGCGATTGGCTTAAGATAGTATTTCTTGTACTTTTTCCATGGATATTTTTGTTTTTTGGCATACGAGGTTAGGACAATGACCGTGTTAGCTGGAGAAGGCTTTATTGGCCTGCTCACTGAGGTCAACCTCCATCTGCATAATTTGTTCTAGCAGAAAAGCTTGTTGAAAGAAAGAAAGAGTGTTACTTATCCTCTAGAGCTAGTTCACAAAGATGTGTGCAGATTTATGAGTGTGAGGTACTAAATACTGCATTTTATTTTTCTTTTTTTTTAGTGCATTCCCAATCTCATTAGTCAGGAGTGCCAATTTGATTAAAGCAATTCTTGAAAGAGGTAGAGAACAATAGGGAGTATGTACATTAAGGTTTATTGTACTAAAAGAAAGCGAGAATAACATATCTAATTAGTTTGGACATGTGTGAAGAAAATGGAGTTACAATTTGAAGGATGATACTAAATATTTCAGAACTAAATGAGCTTGCGAAGAGGGATGAACCAAACACTACAAAATTACTAGACTTATGATGGCATAAATTGATATGTATCTCATTGGGATGATTCAATCTTGATTGCAGCCTACATAATAAAAAATGTGCCTCTAAGTGAATTCTCTAACCTTCTATGAGCTGTAATGTGGGAGGAAGCCCAAATTAGTGGGATTAAGCCTATTTAAGTTTAAGAAGTTGTGTTCTTAAAAGTGATGAACACCTTAATGGAGAAATGACAGAAATTGTGTCGCACTATGTAGATTTCTTTAATGAGGATTTACGAGCACATGAGAAGTTAAATGTAATCTTGAAAAATATGTGTTGCAAGATTCTTGAGGAGATGCTCATTTTTCTAGTGAGGATGATGTATTTTAAACTCATCCAACAATTATTGGGATAGTGGGAGTGACCTTGAGTCAGATGGAGTGTCTCACTTGATAAGGACTCTCAAATTCCACAAGTAAGAAGGAGTGAACATAAGTTGTTCCCTATCATCTATATGAGATTGAGTGGGCATCCTTCATGACTACTTTTGTGGATGTTGATGAGTCAACTTAGACTTTTGACTTCTCTTGATGCTTTTAAGGAAATAGTTGCTATGAAGGAAAAGATGAACCTAATAACTAAGAACAAGTCTAAGAGCTGGTCGATCTTCCATGTAGGTGTAAGACCATTAGAAACATATGGTTTCTAGAGGCCAAATGCAAAGTAGATGGGTTGATTGACATGTGTATATCTCGATCAAATGTGAAATGTTTATGCCTAATAGAAGAGCATAAAGTTTTTGATAAGTTCTCCCTAAGTGGTGAGATGGCCTCAATTCGACAATATGCTATCAATTATTATCACTTTTGTCTAGGTTTGTCCTAGATGATTGAACTTGACATATATGAATGCGAAGTGGATGAGGAGATTTATGTGGATCGCCCAATGAATTCATGAAGTAGGATAAGAGCATAAAGATTGTTGATCGAAAATCTCCATTTATAACTTGAATTATGGTTAAAATAGTGATGCTATTGATTTCATTAAACTATCACTCTGATGGGCTTATGATGGTCGAGTACAATCACTAAATATATGTCAAAATAAAAAAAATTAGTTCTCTCTATATATGGGCAATAATATGATGGCTAGAAGGGAAATGGAGATGTTGCCACTTAGTAGTGGTTGTCCTTTACATTTGGAATGGACATAGGGAAAGTGGTGCATACTTTGTGTTATGATATCGAGATTTTGTATGCATTGTGCTAATCCTATTAACACTTCATGGTAAAAAATTATGTTCTTAGTTAAAAAAATTCCTTAAGATGGAAGAAGAAAATAAATACTAGTTAGTATAGCATTGAAGAAAGTCTAATATGCATTAGGAGTGTATTTGACTGGTCTTGTGCTTAGTAGTAAAAAACAGTTAGTGGATATCAAAGTGATCTTTGACGCATATGGTGTGATGCAGCTAAGTGAATATTTCAATATCTTAATAGAGTGGTCTGAAATTTATTGGAGGCAATCTGGTATCTTGAAAGAATGCGCATTGTGGGTATATTTGTGAGGCTATTGTTGTCATTGTGATAATAAAGCCACTTTGGTATATGCTTCAAGCGATGAATATTGTTGGAGGACCAAGCATACTTATACCAGTCATTGCTTCACTTAAGAAAGTATTCTGCAAAATTAAATTGCTCTCAAGAATATTTCTAGAAGCAATATGATCGTTTATCCCTTTTATGAGCCTTTTCTTGGAGATATGTTCCAAAGCCATGTGAGTAGTATGAGATTATGTAGAACTTGATTTTTGTGGCCATGAGAAAATATTGTGATTAATAAGATATATTAGTGTTCTCAGTATATAGTTGATACTGTATTTATGAGTTGTCACCACACTTTGATTAGCCCTCTCACACAGGCAATCGCTTTGATGCCATGAGAGAGAGTAGGATGAGATTTAAAAGATCGTATCATATCACTGAGGTTTGCGAATGATCGCCTTCGCGCTACGATGGTCGAGTAAGATACTGAATATATGTCAAGATAAATAAGAAAATTTAGTTATCACTATATTTAGGCAATAATATGATGGCTAGAAGGGATATGGAGATGTCTCCACTTAGTAGTGGTTGTCCTTTATATTTGGAATGGACATAGATGAAGCTGATGCATACATGGTGTTATAATTCCAAGATTTTGTATGCATCACACTTATCTTATTGATACTTTATGGCCTAAGAATTAAGTTCTTAGTTAAAAAGAAATACCTTGAAATGGAATAAGAAAAAAAAATACTAGTTAGCATAATTGAAGAAAGTCTGATGTGAAATGTTTGTGTACTCGACTAGTCTTGTGCTTAACAGTAAAAAATGGTGAGTGGATATCAAAGTGATTGTTGACACAAATGGTATGATGCAGTCAAGTGGATGCTTAGATATCTTAATCGAATAGTCTGAGATTTATTGGAGGTAATCTAGTATCTTGAAAGGATGCCCATTGTGCGCACATTTGTGAGGCTATTGTTTTCTTTGTAATAATAAAGCTACTTTGATGTATGCATTGGGCGCCGAACATTGCTAGAGGACCAAACTTACTTATACCAATCATTGCTTTACTTAAGAGAGTATTGTGCAGAATTAAATTATTCTCAGACATATTTTTTACGAATGGTGTGATCGCTTATCTTTGACTTTGTATGGAGATATGCTCCAAAGACATGTGAGTCGTATGAGATTATGTAGAATTTGATTTTTGTGGCCGGTGAGAAAATGTTGTGATTATTGAGATACATTTGTATTCTCATTATGTGTTTAGTACTGAATTTGTAAGTTGTCACCAGGCTTTGATTAACCTTCTTACACAGGGAATCACCCTGGTACTGTGATAGCATGCATGATGAGACTAAAAGATCGTGTCGCATAATTGTGGTTTTGCGAATGGACGCTTATGCGCTTGGAGTAGTGAGGAAGCTTAGGATGCATAACTAAGAGTGGCCTTAGCTTGGATGTTAAGATGAGATAAGAGTTATCAATTATGAAGTATGTCCAAACTTCATAATAAGCCTATTTGTAGCTGAACGTGCGAACTGCTATAAGGCATTTTAGAGAGTGACTTCTAGTAGTGCATAGTTCAGGCGCTTGGAGAGTGACTGGACTTAGGTTCATATGATGTTTAGAGGGTGACATGCCCAAATTAAGTGGGAGCTCCATTGTAGCATGTATTCATACTACATGTGCATTAAGACAACCTCTTATGGGAAGTGACCCAATGAGTCCCTACTTCGTTACTATGTGAGCCGATATTATCTTTTAGTACTCTTTGGGACTGTGGACCATGTCATGAAGTGTAAGCTTGATGATGCTACTTTAGCATGTATCCAATGGCCTAGCATGATTCAATCTATTAGAGCATGTCTAGGAAAGCTATCAAGACCAAGCTGATTTGCATGAAAGGCCGAGGAAGAACAAAGTTGGTAGCGCACTTATGTTCTATGGTTTATAGCTTGGACGACTATGTCGAAATATGTTTGACTAGTCGTGAAAATGGATACATATTTGAATGAGTCGAGCATGCTCTACTTATTTTATTGAGGGATCTAGATATTCTCGATTGGGAGTGACCATTTGGTTCAGGGTACATATCCAGATATCGAGTTGTAGGGTTATGGTAGTTTGGTGATGATTTAATATAACTCTCGTCACCTTTGCTTTCTCGCTTGGTCGCATACCTCATTTCCTATATGAAGGGAATGGCATGAGATTGAGAGATTGTACACCGATGAGATTTGAGGAGATCGAATCAAATTTATATGAGTGGAAGATGTTAAAAATTAGATCAGATTAAGGATCCTTGAGCCAATTGATATCCATATTTAAGTTGGATGTTAACTCCACAATTTAGGTGAGATTGTGATTTCTAGTTAGACTGGAATTCTTCCTTGACCAAGAATATATATCAAATCTCCATCCAATAGAACATGTAAGTAAACATATTCTCTCAATATACTCTCTCCATATTATCTCTTTCCTAAAATTTCTCTCTACATCTTACTTGGAGCATCACTATGGACTCTAAGGATTTGAGTTGTGTATAATTGAGTGAATAATTTGTTCATCACTAACGAGAAAGATATGTTCGTGGTCGGTTTGTGGTTCATTCAAAAGGAGGCTAATAGATGAGTTTAATCCAGGATACGTGGATCGATAATTTGTTGTGTATAGGTTTACCTGATCCACTTTTATATATGAATATTGATTCATATTATTGTTGTGTATTTGCTTACGTACATCTTTAATATTCCCTCACTACTTGACTATTGGAGGATTATAGTCAGGATACCTCCAGTGCCTTTATCGGTTTGTTCATATTGCAGGTAGGAACTCATCATTTAATCAAATATTTCAAGTACTTTAAGAGGAGTTGACCATCGCCAACTAAAAGAACACCTATATACTTTGCATTATTCGGATGAAATGACGACTTTGCCTAACAGATAGAAGTTAGCCACATCATACAATTATAAAGAACACCCTCATTATTATAATTTTCTTCACTTTCAATACTTGTTCTTTTGTTGCAAGTTCATATAGAAACAACACAAATACTTTGAAGCACCAGGATGGAAGATAGCTCAATGAAAATTAATTATGAAACAAAATCAAAATGACCTAAGGATTGGAGTCTTACCAGGGATAAGGAGGATGTTCTTGAATGCCTTGATCGGCTATGAATAGAGAGAGAATCCTGACAGTTAATACACTACAATTTTGTTTCTTTCTTGAATGTGTTTGTAAGAAAATTAATCAACAATATAATATAAATCAAATATTCATATAATTCATGTGGATCGGGTATACCTATACGCAGCATATTATCGATCCATGTATCCCGAATCAAGCTCGTCTACTAGCCTCCTTTTGATCGAACCATGAACATATCTTTCTCGTTGGTGGTGAATAACTACTAGAGTTATTCACTCAAATACACACCTCAAATCCTTGGAGTCTACAGTGATGCTCCAAGGAAGACTGAGAGAGAAAAAGATTTGAGAGAATATGGAGAGAGTTTATAGGAGAATTACGTTCATTCACACATTCTGTTGGATGGGGATTAGAGATATTTATTCCTACTTAAGGTAGAATCCTAGTCCAACTAGGAAACACAATCTCACTCAAATTGTAGAGACATCCAACTAAATATGGATGCCAATTGGGTCAAGGGTCCTAAACTCGATCCAATTTCCAACATCTCCCACTCATACATATTTGACTCGATCTCCTTGAATCTCATCATCATATAATTTCTCAATCTCACGACAGTCCCTTCATACAGAAAATGAGGTGTGCGACCAAGCGAGAAAGCATAGGTGAGGAGAGTTATATTAAATCATCACCAAACTAACATAACCCTACAACTCAATAGTTCGCTGTATACCTCAAATCAAGTGGTCGCACCCAATCAAGCATCTCTAGATCCCTCAATGAAATAAATAGAGCATGCTCGACCTACTCAAATATATATCTATGTTCATGACTAGTCAAACATATTTTGACATAGTCACTCGAGCTATGAACCATAGAACATAAGTACGTTACCAACTTAGTTCTTTCTTGGCCTCTCATGCCAATCAGCTTGGTCTTGACAACTTTCCTAGACATGCTCCGACAGATCGAATCATGCATGGCCATTGAAAACATGCTAAAGTAGCATCATCAAGCTTACACCTCATGATAAAGTTCAGAGTCCCAAAGGGTACAAAAATAATATGGGCACACACAGTGACGAAGTAGGGACCCATTCAGTCACTTTTCCATAAGAGGTCGTCTCAAAGCACATGCAATATGAATACATGCTATGATGGAGCTCCCACTCAATTTAGGCATGTCACGCTCTTAACATCATATGAACCTAAGTCCAGTCGCTCTCAAAGCGCCTAACTTGCATACCACCAGAAGTCACTCTCCAAAATATCTTCTTGCAGTTTGCACGTTCAGCTGAGAACAAGCTTATTATGAAGTTTGGACATATTTCTTCATAATCGATCAACTCTGATCTCATCTTAGCCTCCAAGCTAAGACGACTCTTAGTTATATATATTAACCTTTCTCGCTGCTCCAAGCATAAAGGCGATTATTCGCAAACCTTAATTATGCGACATGATCTTTAAGTCTCATCCTGCTCGCTATTATAGCGCCAAGGCAATTACCCGTGTGAGAGGGTCAATCAAAGCTTAGTGACAACTCACAAATCCAATACCAAACTCATAATGAGAATACAAATATAACTCATTAATCACAATATGTTCTCACTAGCCACAAAAATCAAATTCTACGTAATCTCGTACTACTCACATGCCTTTGGAGCAAATCTCCATACAGAGGCAAGGGATAAGTGATCAAACCGCTCGTAGAAATATGAGTGAGAACAATTTAATTTTGCGCAATACTCTCTTAAGTGAATGGGTGACTGGTATTAGTATGTTTAGTCTTCCAACAATACTTGGCGCCCAAAGCATACATCAAAGTGGCTTTGTTATCACAAATACAACAAAACCCTCACAAATGTGTGCACAATGCGCATCCTTTCAAAATACCAAATCGCCTCCAACAAATCTCAAACCACTATATTAAGATATCTAAGTATCCACTTGACAACATCACATTATTGCGTCAATGATCACTTTGATATCCACTCACCAATAATCTAATTATCAAGCATAGTACTAGTCGAGTACACACTAGTGCACATCAAACCTTCTACAACGCTTGCATAGTACTAGCTAGCATTTCTTTTCTTCTTCCATCTCAAGGTATTTCTATCTAACTATGAACATAATCTTTGACCATGAAGTGTCAATAGGACTGGTGAGATGCATACAAAAATTCAATATCACAATACCAAATATACATCTACTCTCCCTATGTCCATTCAATATAAATGACAACCACTGCTAAGCAGAGACACCTTTATGTCCCTTCTGGCCATCATATTATTGCCAAATATAGTGAGAATTAAATTCTCTTATTTATGTTGACATATATTCAGTTATCTTATTCAACCATCATAAGCCTACCATAGTGACAGCTCGATGAAATCGATAACACCACTTTTTGGATGATAATTCAAGTTATAAATAGAGCTTCTCGATTAGCAATCTTTGTGCTCTTGGCCCACTTCTTGAATTTATTAGGCGATCTACATAGATCTCATCATCCACTCCTCATTTATATATGTCAACCTCAATCTTCTAGGACAAACCTAGATAAAAGTGGCAATAACTAATAGCATCTTGGCGTATTGAGGTGATCTCACCACTTAGGGAGAACATCTCAAAAATTTATGCTCCACAATTAAGCGTAAACATTTTGCCCTTGGTTGAGCTATACAAATGTTAATCAACCCATCTACTTTGCACTTGACCTCTAGAAACCATATGTTTCTAATGGCCTTGCACTTAAACGGAAGATCAACCAACTCTAGACTTTGTTCTTAGTCATTAGGCTCATCTTTTCCTTCATAGCAGCTATTCTCTTAAAATATCAAGTGAAGTCAAAAGTCTAAGTTGACTTATCAACATCCACAAAAGTAGTCATGAAAGATACCCACTTAATCTCATATAGACGATAGGGAACAACTCATGTGCACTCCTTCTTACTTGTGGAATATGAGACTCATTTTTAAGTGAGACACTCCCACTCACTTAGGGTTGCTCCCACTATCCCAGTGATTGCTAAATGAGTTTTAAAAAAATATCATCCTCACTAGAAAATTGAGTGCCACTTCAAGAATCTTACATCTCGTATAGCGCAATTTTATTTGACTTCTTATATGCTCGTAATTCCTCCATGAGAATATCTATACTGTGCGACTTAATTTTTATAATTTCTTCATCAAGGTGTTCATTATTTTTGAGAACATAGGTTCTTGAACTTAAATAGGCATAAATCCACTAATTTGGGCTTACTGCCACATCACTACTCATTGAAGGTTGGAGAATTCACTTGGAGGCACAATTTTCATTATGTAGGCCACAATCAAGATTGCATCTTCCTAATTGAGATACAAATCAATTTGCGCTATCATATCAATTGAGTTATTTTGAAGTGTTTGATTCATCACTCTTCGCAAACTCCTTTAGTTGCGAAATATTTAGAATCATCCTTCAAATTACAATTCTATTTTCCTCACACATGTGTCCAAACTATTTAGACATGTTATTCTCGCTTCATATTAGTATGTTGAACCTCAATGTTCATATTTCCTGTGGTTCTCTACCTCTATCAAGAAACGCTCTAAATAATTTAGCGTTTCTGACTAGTGAGAGTTGGAGTGTAATAGCTTATAGCGCGAATAACAAAGAAAGGAAAATAGAATACACTATTTAGTGCCTCATACTCGTAAGTCTGCACTCGTTTTCGGGAACTAGCTCTAGAGGATAAATAATCCTCTTTCTTTCTTCCAACGAGCTTTTTCCACTAGAAAATTTTGTGCAGAGGGAGGTTGACTTTAGCGAGTTAGCCAATAAAGCCTCCTCCAGCTAATATAGTCATCCTCCTAACCTCGCATGTCGTGATATAATTATAACAAAAATTCATGGAAGAAGTACAAGAAATACTACCTTAAGCCAATCACAACACAAATATGACTTATACCTAAAAGGTTTCTTACATGAAAGATGGACAAATCTACTCGCTCAACCAATGTCTTATAAGTGCATCAATTCAATAAACTATTTCGAATCTAGTGCTTTTTGCACATCTCCAAGGAGTAGCTCACACCAATTGTTGAGCTTGAAAAAATAGCTCATGCCTTTTGCTGAGCTTGAGATGGCATTGCGAACTCATAATGCCTCCTCTTGTGCATCATTTAAACAAACATGGTTGCACAACACTCGACAATAGTATGCTTAATCTCGAATTTCATGCTATGTTTCATCAACTTCTACTATCCATCGAAGGAGAGAATTGAGAATATCAGCAAATGAGAGAGCTTTAAGTAGTCAAACTTCATCTCAGTACAATTATGAGCGAAGTGACCAGTCTCATCATTACACTTGACATTTCTTGGCGGTTAGTTGCCTTTATCACTAAGGTGACACGCCTTGTCACTTCATTAGATCAAATTTATGGTTCTAGTTTTAACTTTTGCTCTTGTCAAGCTATTTTTGCCTTTTCCAACCCTAACCCAAGTTGTTTTAATTACTTGTACATTTTTCGACTCTCAACAATCAGCCTCAAGTTATGCGATTATTATCAAAAATATGTTAGTAATATTTATAAGTCAGCTGAAAAAGCGACTTTAGGACAACTAGAACTTTTTAATTTGAGTTCAAACTCCTTTATTAATTCTTCGTATTTGTAGTTTCCACAAATTAAAGCGCAAACGTGATTCTTCATCTATTAGTATATTATTAGCGCCTAAGTCGCGATAATATTTGGCATTTTAAAATCTTGTATTTGTGGCTTAAATAAATTAAAGCGCAAATATTAATCTTAGTCCACTACCATATTATCAGCGTCTAAGTCACGATAATATTGGACAACTTATCCATTTTCATGCTTAATTGGCTTAAAACGTAAAATTGGTGAGTTGGTCTAAGACTTCTAAATTAATTGCGCAAAAAAAAATATAGGTACTGGTCTAATATTTTATTCTAGATCCAAGTAAATTATTTATTATTCCTTTACACTCAACGAAATCGAAAATTTCGCAACTCAAGCTAGTAATCATCTCCCACTAAATAAAAGACATAATAAAAATTTACTGATTATGAATAAAATATAAATTTGTCCACGCATATATTATGAATGCAAATATGCAATATGAACAATAAAATATTAGCCCCATATGGGCGATATTGACATTTAGTACATCATGTTTGAGATAATTTTGGTTCATGGTGGTAAAACAAAAAATATCCCCCTAAAATTGATATACATGGCCTCCCAAAAAGGGCCTAGTATATATATGCCTTGAAAATAATAAAAAATTATATTGGTTCAAAGCCTACTACATTAATTTAGATAAAAATAAAAAAAATAAAAATATCGAATTACCACCACCGCCACAAATTATCTCTCATAAAAATATGAGATAATATAAAATAATAAAAATTCAATTTACATGAGCACCCAAATGTCAGTGTCTGTTCATTCACAATATATAATAATTCATATCGCATCAAATAAATTTAAATTGCATCATAATTATAAAAATATAATTAACAAAGCAGTAACTCATAATGGACACATTAATTATATAAAAATAATTTTGCATACATCCTAATGAGCAAAAAGAAAAATTTCATGCACCCTATGCGCAAAAAAAATATTTTGATATTAAAAACTTTGACCCACAAAAATATATTTGCATGCATTGTAATGCGCAAAAATATTTTAATCACTTTCTATTAGAATTATTCCAATAATTTTTTTTAAAGGGTAAAAAATAATATCTATTCACTTCAAAAAACTTTTTAGAAAAATAGCACAAAAACTATTATATAGATTTTGCAGCCAAATATATCATAAAAGAGTGCAGTGGTCTAGTGGTACTTCTTTATCTCAATAACAATCAGCAATCCAGGTTCAAATCCATGTTGGTGCAAACTCTCAAATTTTATTTTCAACAACACATGACAGCCACAGATGCGCCACGCGCGCTTAAGCTAAGCGCCAATCGTGCGCCATGTGGTCGTATAACACATCAGACGGAGGAGCCATGTCAGCGCCGGTACCTTCTTCGGCACCGACCGTCCGATTCCAACGACCAAATGGATTTTCGGCGAGAAAAATTAAATATCTGTTAAAAACTTTAAAAATTCATATCTCACTCATTTTAAGTCCGTTTTCGACGAATTTTATATCGTTTCGAACCTGTTTTTATGTTCTACAACATAGCATAAAATTTCATAACAAAAATATCAAAACCTAGTTCGATTTTGAGTCTAAATATAAACAAGTATCTAATTTTAAATTAAATTTTCTCTCAAACTGCACATGATCTACACATTAAGATCAACGTATGGTAAAAATTTTATGCTATTAAAAAAAAATTTAAAGCACATGCACATTCATAAATTCAATCAAATGAAATGATGAGAACGAGCCCTATGGGCTCTGATACTACTATAAGCAAATTAATCAACAATATAATATGAATCAAATATTCATATAATTTATATGGATCGGGTATATTATACGCAGCGGATTGTCGATCCACGTATCCCGAATCAAGCTCGTCTACCAGCCTCCTTTTGATCGAACCACGAATATATCTTTCTCGTTGGTGGTGAATAACTACTAGAGTTATTCACTCAATTACACACCTCAAATCCTTGGAGTATACGATGATGCTCCAAGGAAGACTGAGAGGGAAAAAGATTTGAGAGAATATGGAGAGAGTTTATGAGAGAATTACGTTCATTTACACATTCTGTTGGATGGGGATTAGAGATATTTATTCCTACTTAAGGTAGAATTCTAGTCCAACTAGAAAACTCAATCTCACTCAAATTGTAGAGATATCTAACTAAATATGGATTCCAATTGGGTTAAGGGTTCTAAATCCGATCCAATTTCCAACAGCGTTAATCGGCCATCAATGTGGAGAGAAACCTAACTAAAAGTACACGATGAATTTGTTTCTTTTGGAATGTGGGTGATTATAGAAAGAAAAATATGGTAAAAACACTAGCAACTAGCGATCTGTTTACAGAATGATAAATTCTTTTCTCTGGGATCATAAATCATAATCACAGAAAAAACTTTTGGGGATGACTCATTAATGACACAAGTTCAAAAGTTTAACTAATCCCCGAATTATAAAGGAAAAAAAAAAAGAAGAAGAGGAAAACAATATTTAAGGATCTCTTTGTATAAGGGAAATTCCTTTACCTATTCCTTTTCAATTGCTCACACTTATTTCATATTGTTCACCTTCCAAGACAATTACATACTCGCATATCTTTCTCTTCAACTCCTACTTTTACATATTATGAGGGCAAATGCTACTCCTACTTTTACTCATGTCCATTCTTGACTCACCTTGTTAGGAATATAGATTTATACATATGTATATATATATGGAGAGAGAGAGAGAGAGAGAGAGAGGGGATGAAAAACAGATTAGGAAGAAACTACATATGATATATTTGGAGAAATTAACTTTCACACTTTTCAGCCATTATAAGAAGTTTATGCTATTGGGTTTACATAGGATTTGGGACATAGCACGCAACATAAATTTCCAATAGAATCTAAATTATGACATTCATAATTAAATCATATGTTTCCTGTTACTATCGTAATTAATCTATTATATGAAAATAATTTTTATATGAAAAAAGTTTAAAATTTTACCTCAAGTTTTCGATTGATTGCACTGCATAATGACATAATTTAAAACATTAATCTATCTCCGACTACTGAAATATAGAGTTCCAATATTAATGAGATCTCTCAACTTTCAATACCTTATCTAATTAATTTAGAACCACAATTAGAATTCTTCAGAACTTAATTCTGACTGACTATGATCATCACGAACCCTTTGATTGGATGGAACTGATTCCCCATATATTTCCCATTGTATCTCTTCTGAAGTTGATTTATATTTTTTATGCCCAAATGATATCAAGTTTGGTTATTTTTAAAGTAATAACATGTGTATGCTTTTGAATTTTTATATACAAAGATGTGGAGTAAAGAACACAAAAATTAAGAGTAAGAATACGGTAGCGGTTTTAGGGCAAATATCACTGTTAGTCTCACGTCTTAGGGCCTCTTGCCAGTTTCATCCTAATATTTTAGTTTAGTCTCATTGGATAGATTTTCATTGCAACTTTCATCTTACCATCAAGAAATTGACAAAAAAAGCTACGTGCAAAGCACGTGGCCATTAAAGGACCAAATTATGGAAGAAAAGTTACATTTAGTCTCACAATTTAGGGGGTTTTCAAATTTCATACAAAAAAACTCAAAAAAACCAAAACAAATAGCCAAGAGATGTCTTTTTGTTGACACAATCAATAATGGTTTGTCATTGAGGAAAACTTACTCGATTAAGAACTTTTTGAAGATTTTTTTTTCTTTAGATATAATTTAAAATATAAAATAGATGAAGTAGTGATATTAAATATATCTATTTGTGTATATAAGAATTTAATTGAGTTAATAAGAACACAAAAAAAGAGTAGGGGTGTTCATTCGTTAAAATTAAATTTGAATCGAATTGAAATTTTAGTAAACAAAAAATTCAACATGCAAAAATGCTACATCGAATCCAGTTAATTGATTTGAATCTTTTTTGGTTATCTGGTTTGATAATTTAGTTAATTGAATTTTTTTAAAAATAAATTAATTAGATGTTAATTAACAAAATCATTATTGTATTTCTTGTTTACTAGTTTTATAGTTTTGGTGAGCCAAAAAATAAAATATAGTATAAAATTATTAATAATTATAAAAATGTTAAATACAAATTATATATAAACTATGTAAAAATTATAATCCGTTATGTTGCAATAAAACAAATTAAAAAATCAAAATCGAATCAAATAATATTTTTTTTAAATCAAAAACTGAATACCAAATTGAATTTTTTGATATTTACCAAATTCATAGTTTTGATTGGTTGATTTATTGAACTCTGAATACTTCTATAAAAGAGTTATAATGAATAAGAAAAAATGATAAACATAAATTTTAATTTTTAATTATTTTATTTTTTTCTAGAAAAAATCTGTTAAAGAAATTATTGAACCAAAAAAAAGATCCAAATTAATTTATTCGGATAGGTATTTGTTATAGCATTTTGGTTTATTGAATTTTTAATTTACTAAAATTTAATTTTGTTAAATTCAATTTTATTGAATGAACACCCATAATATTTTCATGTATTCTTATTAATTCACTTAAAAATATATATTTAACATTACTACTTCACCCATTTCAATTATATTTCCAGAAAAAAAGATTTTTATTTGTCTAAAAATTTCTTAATTGAGTAGATTTTTCTAAGTGGCAAATCATTCTTGATTGTATCGATGAAGACATATCATTTTTTCTTTCTTAAATTTTTGGTACCAAATTGGCAAGAAACCTATATTGTGAGACTAGAAATGCAATTTTACTTTTTGCACTGTATATGCATATATCATGTGATTATTTCCCTCCAAAAATTGGTCACTTAATGGCCACATGTAGAAAACGTGGCTTTTTCTTTTAAAATTTTAATTGTGGGACTAAATTTGTTAGGAAAACTTGTTTTACGAGACTAAATAAAAAATATTAGGCGAAACATGCAAGAGCCCCTAAGTTGTGGAAGTAAAAATGGAATTTGCCCGATGGTTTTGAGAGCTAGAAGGGGGCCGAAATTTACACACTTACAAGTGTGTAACCCAAGGGGGGTTTTGCACCCCCACTTGCCCCATCCTATGAGTCTTTCATTCCTATGTTGAATTCCAACTCCATAAGGTAGTATTCCTTAACTAATCCAACTATGGTACTTCTTCACTTTTTAGAAATATAATTTTTTATTTTTCAATTTGTAAATAAGCCTTGATTCCATCAAATCCATATCTATTGAACCTAGATTATAAATCATCAATTAATTGATCTCATTAATTAATTTAACTAATCCATCACATGAGTTTATTAAAGTCTATTATGATTAATTGATCCAATTAATTAATTAATCAATTCAATTAATTTTTTGATAATCTTATTAAATTTAATTAACCAATCTAACCAATTAATTAAATACATAAATTAATTGAATCTCATTAACTTAAATAATTCATTTAATCCAATAATTGGTATATTTTTCCTAGCAAGAAATGAACTTATCTAGGTTAGTGTGTGACTATTAAAGTTCAACGATAACCTAGTAATAGACTCAGAACTATTGTGATTTAATTGAATAAATATAACTTATTTTGTCAATTGATTCTCTTTGAATTAATTCCTTGATTCTATGAATCTATCAATTATGGTTAATGTCTAACAACATACCTAGATATAGGTAAAATAGTGAACATTCCTAATTAAGAAGTCGTATGAATAAGGTCTTTTCGTCAATTAACCTACTGATTGAGCCTAGGGTATAGTTTATTAGTTGAAATCCAAATAGCCCAATAACTATATGTCAGATCCTCGTAACAAAGGTTTTAGATAAAAGTTGTTTTGAAAATAAATATGGCCAAGGCATATGACAAAATTCAATGTGTTTTCTAACATAGGGCTAAAAAAAATAATAAGTTACTCGAGATCGATTGTTAAATGTTTATTTCAACTCGATTCACTAAATATAACAAATTCAGTTTGAATGTATGTTTTTTTCATTCGATAAAATTTGAAGTTTGGCTCGATCTCAACTCAATTAGTAAAAAATTAATAAAATATATATAAAAAGATCAAGCTACTCGAGCTCGATCGTATTCAACTCGATTAAAGCTCGTTCAAGCTTGATCTGATTAACAATCAAACTAAAAATAAACACAATTTTTAAAGTTGGATAAAAAGTCAAAATAGCTTGAACACTGTCATGTTTGACTCGACTTGATTCGTTTACACCCCTTTCTTATATAAGAATACAGTGGTTTGGCTTACCTACTTACTGTATTTCATTGGTTTGGAACTCGATTGAAAATCATTGGAGCACACTCTTAATCAATGGAGAGGCTGTGAGATTTTTCCACTCTAGTAGGGGCCTTCGACAAAGAGATCTACTTTCATTGGCTTTTTTTCTTGTTGCTGCGGAATATCATCTAGGGGACTTTATAATCTAGCAAAATCCATCTTTGGCATACTATTCACAATGTGGCATCTTGTTTAGCCTTTTAGGTTAGATCGATAACATTATACTTTTCAAAAACGATCATGTCTCCTATGTCTCCTTTTAGCATGATTGTTGATAGAGTTGTTCACACTTTGATAAATTTGATTGTCTCGATTTGAAATGAAAAATTGGTATGTCTTGAAATCAAACTGAAAAGTTCAATTCGGATTAGGTTTTTATTTTTACAAAAAATCAGATTATGTATTTATTTTTTCATATAATATTTTTATATTTATCATATCTCATTATAATATTTTTATTTTAAATTTTAACTTTACTCAAGAAAAATAAAAAATAATGAATAAGAAAAATAATTATAAATATGTTATTAATTTTATTATTATTTCTTATATTTTTTTAAAAAAATTGGTTAACCAATTTCCGAACCGAACAATATACACACACAATTAACATATATTAAATTCATAGATCATATCATACATCATTCAACCCACAATCATCACCCATACACACTCTAAACCTAAATTCTCATACACTTTTCCTCTCCACCCAAAACACCCATTCTTCTATATTTCTTCACACACCACACCTAGAACACACACACCTATTACCCATTCACCAAGGAGCATGGGATTTGAACACAAGAAGAGGAGGAGCTACATTAGGCATTGAAAATTTTGAAAATGAGGTAAAGAATCACTTAGTGGTTGTAATCTTCTACTTGAATTTCTTCTTTCATTTTGTTTAATTTGAGATGTAAGAATCATGATGTTAGGAAACACTTGGTGCTTGCTTAATTTCAATATGAATTAATTCACTTTTGTCAAGGCTAGGAAAGTCGTTTCTATGAAGTTGTGAATTTTTGACTTGTATGTAATGTGGATGATTGTTGATTTGTGATGAGCATACAATATATTTTTAACGCTTCTTGAATTTAGCCAATATTGAGATGAACGTTGTTGTTGTGATTAAAACTGAGAGGTAGTGTCACAATAAGTGCTCGTATAGTGTATGTTGTGGGCTAGGTCACTATAGGAATATAGGAGTTAGCATGTGCAGTAGTTATAGACATGACTATCGAAGGCTAGAGAAAATCACGAAGCCTAATGCATTATTAAATAACTTAACTTGTATAGGAATATGTCGGTTGCTTTCTAGTGATAAGTGTGATACATTTTGGAAAAGAGTATTATATAAAAGTGGAGTTCCTGCTATATTCAATATCAATTCTAATTACTAGGTTGTAAGAATTCACAATGCAATAGAACAACAATCCAATGTCTTGACTCCCTTTAGTGTTGAATTCAATCCCCTAATCTCCTTAGGTTTTAGTTAATTTTGTCACCTTAGTTGTTATCACATTTTAATTCATTCACCACTACAATCGTTCGGTCAAATATAGCATAGGTAATCTATATTTGGTACTCACACATGCACTCTCTAAGGATACGATACTCTACTCACTCTTTATTATTTGTTGACACCGTGCACTTGCGGTTTGTACCACTTATTTTGGGGTCACTAGGTGGCTTCTCTTATAAGATGGCATTACACTTTTCAATTATTTCACACTCCCCCAGTTATTGTTGTTGTGAGAGGATGTCCTCCTTATCCACCATAGAGTTTGACATAATCTTGCTCTTCTCTAGGAGTTTAGGTAAAAATCTTTCAGTATTGGCTTTATGGAAGGGTTTGATTGAGTCATTAACTCTTCCAGATTTGATTCTTTTTCTTAAGGTGGATAAATAGTTTCAGTGTTAGCAATGAATTGAATCAATTATTCTTCTAGATTTGACTCCTTCTCTTGAGGTGGATAAATAGGTTCACAACTTGTCAACTTGTGATCATTTCCCATGAAAAATTCTGGTGAACTTGCCTTCCTTAATTGTACATGTTGGAGAAAAGAGTATCTTAGTGCTCATTGTAATCCCATATATATTGACATTGATCGATCTGTGGTGCTGCCCTTGGATTGCTCATTTAATATTTTGTTCTTGCATAGAAACCATCAAATGACCTTTGCATTATAAAGGATGTATGAATAGCATTTACAAAAAAAATTGTCAATCTTCTTAGACAAGGCATCGATTTGGGCGGTTAATGCAGCAAAAGGTTTCACTTCATGACTTCTAAAAGTCCCCATTGATAATGCACATTCAGTTGACCAAATAAAGAGTGAGTAGTGTATCGTTTCCCTAGGAGTGCTTGTGTAATTACCAAATATAGATTACTTATGCTAAATTTGACCTAACAATTATAATGGTGATTGAATTAAGATACAACATCTACCAACTTTAATAAAAGCAACTAAAACCCAAGGAGATTGACGGATTGAATTCAATACTAAGGAGAGTCAAGGCATTGGTTAGCTATCCTATGTGGTTATGAACCTAGCTCAATAGTAACTAGGAATGATGTGGCTTATGTGATGGTGGGTCTTCCTAATGTACTAGTGTTGTCTCTCGAGTCAGACTAAATCTACCCCTAGTAGGCCACCGATACCATCTCTAGCTATGGGCATCCCACTAAGAGTGTCTTGAGCTTTATGAATTCCACTAACCTTTAGTTTTCACACCTATCACTACTGCACATACCTAATGTTGGGTTTGTGCGGTCTTAGAAAATGTATACACAATATAATTTAAAAAATTTCAACGATGAAAACAAACTTTACATCACATGTAATTAAAAATGAATCTCCGAACTCTTTCATGATTACTCAGTTATGTATTTTCTATTACTTAAAGTAAAAAAGTTTCAGAAACCTTTTCTGTGATCTTCACTCTTATTATTGAAGGTGCAAGAAATGATTCAAATCATTTCATTCCATGAACTCCTTCACAAATCTTGAATCCAAACTCCTCGTGTTGGAAACGATTTGTTTACAGTCCCAAGTGTTATTCCCTCTAAGTATATCCACACGTTGGAAATTTCTATACAAATTGAATCCATGCTAGTAGTTCAAAGGGCTTTATTCCACTCTAAAATATCTAACGTTAAATTCTTAATTCAACCAGTGAATAGAATAATTAAACCATGATCAAAAGGTGGAACTTTTTGATGGAAGAAATGAATCAAGAATGAGGGAGAAGACGGGTAGTTTTCTTTTTCTTGTGTTGGTTGATTTTTAGCTTCCATGAAGCTCTTAATTTCAGCCACAAGGTGGGGAATCCTTTTATAGGACTCCTCCAATCCTAGTCCCTCTAGGTTTCCACATGCTCCTTTCCTCATTTGATTCCTTCTTTCCATCAAACTCTAAGATAAGTTTAATTCTTGTAAAAGATTTCCTAATGGGGGCCTCCTACGAGCCCATTAGTTTGGGCTTGGAATTCAATTAATTTAATTAAGTCCATTTAATTGACCTCCATAAATTAAATAAGCCCAACTCTTTAATTAATCCAATCAATTAATTAATTGGTTCCACTTGGGCCTTCTAATCATATTAGAACCTATTAAATAATCTTATTATTTAATATGCCCCAACTTAATTAATTGATCATATCAATTAATTAACTTGATCATATGTAGGGCTCCTAATCATATTAGTCTAATTAAATAACCAGATTATTTAATCAAATAAATTAATTTATACCCTACTTAATTAATTGATGCCCATGAGGAGCTACTTAATTAATTGATCATATCAATTAATTAAGTAGCTCCTCATGGGCTCTCCAATCTTATTAGGTCCAATTAAATAATTATATTATTTAAATAAATTATGATTTAACTTCTTAAATCAATTTGAGCCCCAAATTAATCAATCTCCATTAATTAATTTGATCCAACCCTTAGAAATATTTTAGCTAGAAGTGTACTCTTTCCAAATTAGTTGAACAAATAATTGTCTAATCTTAATTAATCCTCTTTAATTCCAACAACCCACAAATCAAGTGAAGTACCTAGCAGTGCTTCATGACTCCTAGTCTCAGGTGAAGGTACAAACCAATTCTAATTACAAATACCATACAAGTTTGGTCCTTCCATCATCTAATCTTCCGATTGAGCTTAAGGCATGGATAATTGGTCGAAACTCCAATAGCTCAATAGTTATGTATCCATTCCTAGTAGCTTGACTCAATGATGAATAATTAGAAAACCCCTCGTCTAATTTTCATCCAACATTTGGCCAAGAATTTTAGAGTTATGTGTAGTGGAACACATAGGAGATTTACCTATTCATCTAGATAGCTGACATATTTTTTTGTTGGCTACTCATTAATCTCTTTACATGATGATGTTATACCTAACATAAACCCCTTGTGATTGTCTTGCAATCGGGAAACACATTAAAGTACAACATATCATGCACAATGTTACTATAATGTCTCAAGTCCAAGGACTAATTTTTGTTCTATCATAATGAGTAAATTCCCATTCAACAATAGAATATTTCCAATTGGGAATTTTCAAGCTGTGTAGTTTAGTGTACTTGTTCCCCAACAAGAACCCACATACATGCATTAGTATCTCTACACCAATGCCCAAGGAACGAGGTATCCTCCTTTCAATCTTGCATCATATGTGTAAGTCTTAATATGATCATTGATGTCCTATCTCAATAATCCTTGACTTGGATTATTTTAAGATCACAGCCTTGAAGGCATACCACAATTGCCATTATATGTGCCACCACTCCCCATAGCTATGTGTGAGCTAAGGACTTCATCTAATTCTTATGATGAATTTAAGATAATGATTACCATTATAATGATATTAATATGAAAAAAATTGATTCACAAGAGTATAAGAAGGCAAGATCAATTCGCTCGTCAAATACTACTCTAATAATCTCCCACTTGTCATAGAGATAATTGCACTCATATTAAGGCTCATCTTCCCTAAGATGTCCTTCAAGTACTTATCTTAATGTTAAATCAGTGGGCCTCCTATATTTTATGTCGAGATAAATCTTTCCATGTTGATGTTGCCTTTACCAATAATTTTCCAAATCATGGTATCACTAATCTATTTATGCTTGGATCCTTTGATGAGACCTTGGCTTCTTTGCTTGTGCAATAGCCCTGTTGTTATCGCAGTACTCCGGTACTTGATCAACAATGATTGGAACTACATCCAACACTTGGATGAAGTTGCCTATCAAAATAGACTCTTTTAGCTGCATCACATACCCCGATATATTCAACTGCGGTGGTAAAATCCACAGTTGTTACAAGCTTGAAACTCTTTACAGCTAACCTTCTCACCATTTAGGATGAACACGAATCTAGACATAGACTTAGTCATCTATTTTGGACCAAAAAGACTAGATGAAGCATCTTAGTTTCAGTTCTCGATAATCGTACTCCAAGAAGAGATCCTCAGTGCTTCATAAGTATTAAAGACCATCTTTACGGCTTCGAATGCTTTTTGCATCAAATTGACTATTATCTGCTTGTGACACTCAGAGCATTTCAAATATCAAATCTTGTACATAGATTTGCATATTTTATACTTCCTAATAAGGATGATAAAGTATGTGCGTCATTGTTTCTCTTTCTTTAAAAAGACTTTGAGGATGTGGACTTCGAAAGAGAAATCCTATGACTCAAAAAGTAAGAATCTCTTCTATACTACACACTTTTAGCATCTTATCTATGTACTTAGATTTA
This sequence comes from Paulownia fortunei, assembly GCA_019321725.1. Lineage (NCBI taxonomy): Eukaryota > Viridiplantae > Streptophyta > Magnoliopsida > Lamiales > Paulowniaceae > Paulownia > Paulownia fortunei. The sequence goes on from CM033108.1 coordinate 11,882,120, forward strand.
GGATAGTCCAAGCATCCTTTCAGATCTATCTCTATAGATCTCAATCCCTATTTCCTATAATGCTTTTCTCGTTTCCCTATTAGATAAATTTGCAGATAACAAGTCTCAGTTAACTGCAATATTCCTACATCATCCCTATGAGTATAATGTCATCAATGTAAAACACAATAATCATTACCATGCTCCCACGAATCCTCTTGTACACGCTTGCAAACCTTTTTCTTGCTTCTGTTTGATATGAAGACCTTAGGCCGTATAACTTATATCCTATTTTCAATACCCCTATTGAGAAAGGAGGTCTTCATATCCCTTTTTCATATCTAGTAGTTGCAGTACATAGATATAGCTAGTAGAATCCGAATGGACTTTAGCATCACATCTGATAAAAGGCCTCCTCAACAGTAAACACCTTAACTTAAAGCATAACCTTTTTCTATCAATCGTGCCTTTATAGGTCACCATCTTCCCATATTCTCTAATTTTATATTTTTGGTGACCCAATTACAACCAATGAGAACTATTCCCACCAATGGGCCCACCAAGGTTAACACCTTGTTGGAGTATATGGAGTCTATTTTGGATTGCATGACATTTTGCCATCTTCCCAAGTTGATGCCATACATCTATTAGAGTAAGATGGCATCGAATCTATTAGAGTAAGATGCCCGACGCCCCAATTAGACTAGGCGTATTGTACTCTATTTATTGTAGTTGTAAAATAATGATACTGGGAATCATATTAATAAAAAGATACTTTATTTATCTTATGTCTTGTATTTACTTTATGTGCATTAGCGAAAGTCCTTGGACCAAATTTAGCAACAGGGCATGGTCACGCATATGAAGGTAATCGTGGAATATGCCTCTAAGGCTTTAGCTTTAAATAAATTTTAAGTTGAGAGCTTTTTGAGATAGGACATCGAATAGTCTAGTAAAACTCATGCATATGATATATACTCGTAAAACGAGAATATTTCATTCTATTAACATCAGCATAGTGACACAAGTGCATATACGCAGATGCTTGTTAGAGAACAAGTGCACCGAACATGGCCCACAGAAAATTCTTAACTGGAGGCTTTGTCTATTGAAATAAGAATTTTCGTGTTGCGATAGTACACAGCTAGTCCTCGAACTTGAGGCATGATGGTAGCCTTGTGTACATCCTATAACACTTTGATATATCTTCTGATTGCTTGACAATCATAAAAGGGGATTGTTGGATGTTGCATTGTTGTGTGTGGAGGTTTGTTCATAGCCAATATAGAATTCGACACTTGCCATTTGATAAAGAAATCTCCTATGTATTTATTGTTCGTGATTCGAATACCTTAGCCAAGGCAGGATAAATTTTGATTCATCAAGAGCTACTAGAACTTGAAATAGGATCACAATTGAATCAGTTAGGGTTTCGACTTATAATCCATGCCATAGATTCGATCAGAAGATTAGTTTTTGAAAGAACTCACGTGTATGGGACTCAAAACCGAAATAGGTTTACTCGTTATTTCACCTAATACTAGGTAATCATGCTACTTGTTAGGTGTTACCATATTTTATAGGTTTTTGGAATTAAAGAGTTAATTTCAAGCATACTAATTAATCACATTAATTAATCAAATAATCATTATTCGCAAGTTACAAAAGTTATAAGGCTATTGCTAGTAGTAGTTGTGAACCTAAAAGGGTCACACATAATTTTGGGTGTTGACATTTTGAAATTGGTAAATCAAATTGTTGGATGCAATTAATTAATATCGATTATTTAATTATGGTTTTAATTTAATTCATTATTGGATTAAATATTTAATTAAATAATTAGATTATTTAATTAAATTTAATTTGATTAGAAATCCCAATAAATGGAGTAGAATAAATTAATCAATTGAATTGACTAATTTGGGCTTTGAAAATTAATTGAATAATTGAATTAATTAGTTGGACTTTATTGAAGTCCAAGCCCAAGACTAGTAAACAGTGGCCTGATTGTAGGAGCCCACCAGATAAATAAAGAGAAATAAATAAAAGATAAATAGAATTTATCTTCAAATATATATGATATATAAATATATATATATATATATATGAATGTGTATGTATGTGTACGTATATATGTAAATATATATTAGATATATTTATATATAAATAATATATATATGTATATATAAGGATACATATAAATATATGTATAGATAGAATTTTGAAAGTCAAAAACACTATAATTATGGATATGACCAAATTTTAGAAGGCTAATGTAGTCTTGATAATGGCCATATATATTGAGGAGAGAGAAGTGGTTGGTTGGTTATTTTTTAATAGTGGGGATTATTCAAAAATAGACCAAAATACATATGTGTGTATTAAGCCACTTAGTGGCTGATTTCAGGAGGGAGTATAACCCTACAAATCGGCCAACACCCATTTATATTTAAGGGTGGCCGAAAATTTGAAAATAAATAAGCAAGTCTTCATTTGATTTTTCTAAAATTTTTAGCTCTTACATAGAAGAAAAAGTAAAATAGTTTTTCATCTTCTATTCTCCCTTCTTCGATTTCTCTTCAAAAGCTGTAGAGAATAATTAATCTATAATTATTCATATACATAAATACAATCTCCAATCACCGACTGATTGAGGATTGTGATTCTACTCTAAGAATCAAATTCGTAAATGAAATAAGGTTCTACAAGCGAATAAATTATTTTGGTGTCTACATCTAAAAGGTAGACATTTTAGAGGGGAGACAATTGAATCTCTACTTCTGGCGAGGTTATGGAGTTTTGGTGATAGCCACAAAATCAGGAATTGATTCCCTTTCCATCATCATCACACGAAGAAGAGTTCTACAAGGGTAATTTTTAAATCCTTTATACGAATCAAAATTTTATTTTATATAAAATGATAACAAAGTACAAATTGATAAAATCACTATGAGAACTAAAGGGTTTTCATTTATTTTTGATAGATGCATATATTTATTTAATTTAAGATTTAAAATTCTATTGTATAAACCCCTTTCAGTAAAGTAAACCCAATAGTGGTATCAGAGCTACGGTTCACATTTTCGTTATCTAGTTTGATTCATTTTTATGTTTATATTTGATAAGCATGAATTGTTTAATTGTTAAATGTGTTGCAATTTTTTGTTCGATTGTGGGTTAAAATACTTTTTGTAAATTATTTAGTTGGTTAAATTGATGCACACACACAAATATTTGAATGTTTTGTTGGTTACAAGTTGGATATCGAGTTGAATACTTGTGTTCAATCAAAAGATGGAACCTTTGATTGAAGAAAAAAGAAACTGGGAGAAAATGTTTATCTTCCTTTTTCTTGTTAATGGCCGAAATTCCAAGAGTCCAACTACTTGGAATTTTCGATCCCTTCCTCTTATGGTTGTGGCTAAAAATTGTAAGAGTCCAATGCTTGGAATTTTGGACCATTTGTTATTTGTTGGAGGATTTTTGGTTGATCAAAAGATCTATCAAAAATCTCCAACTCTATCTCCAAGGATATCACATATCGTCTTGTATCTTCTAAAGATACTTAGAGATATTTTATCTAATCATATTAGATAATTCCAAAAATATCTTATTAGTAATCTTCCATTTTCTTCCAACAACTTTAGTGGGCATTTCCTAATAGGCCATTGTGAATTAGGTTTGGAATTTTAATTAAATCCAACAACTAATTCAATTAATTGATTGGGCCCAAGATCATTTAATTGATCCTAATCAATTAAATTAATTTTATCAAACCCATCTAATCATATTAAGCCCAATCGAATAATTCAATTATTTAATTGAATAAAATAATTTAACAATTAAATTAATTTATGGCTGCATGATTAATTGATTGTTTCACTCAAATTAGACTGTCTAATTTTTATTAGGTCCAACTAAATAATCTAATTATTTAATTGAATGATTAATTTAATTCATTGGATCAATTTCTAATTTTAAAATGCTCCATCCCAAATTATGTGTGGCTCTTTAGGTTCACAATTAAGCTAGCAGTGTGCTTGCAACATGTAATACCCAAGCCTCACACTACTCACTTGGATAATATGATCCATGCATTACATGCTACTTGTATGCTAATTTGCATTAACATCTGCATAGCATATATATCATTCTTAATCGTTAGACTTCTAATGCTATCACATGATGTTAGTGTTTGAGATCATATAACATAATTAAGTAATTATATATTTAAATAATAAAAAGAATAGATTGGTTGATATATTGGATATTCATAGGTTATATGTTATAATTTTGGAAGTGTTAAAGGTGTTACTAGTAAGTTTATATGATTCGATTTAATTAGATCGAGTTGTTTTAAAAGTATACATTCATGGATTAACATACTTGGGATATTGGATATGATAAAATGTGATTTAAGTGTCATAATACAAGGTCCATATGTGCATATGAGTTTAGAAATGCAAACTAAACAATCATTTAAGAATCGGATGTCAATTGGTTTGGAGATCAAATGAACGGACATAGAAATTACCTAAAGGAATGAATGGTTACTAAGATAGGTTGAAACCAAATAAAAATAGGTGAGACACACAAGATTAGAGATGCAAGATAAGGAAGAAAATCAGATTTTACCACTACATGCCATGTCAAGCTTATACCATCTCATGTTTAGACTTTTCAAACTAGCACCTCAACCTATTATTCACTCTTAAGCTAACAGCGACAACTTGAACCTTTTTTTACACCATTTTAGCTTCCAAATACATAGAAAAATCTCTCTAAATAGGTTCTAAGTGATTCCAATCGAAAAAGGAGGCAAAACAAGCAAAGGGAAGGAGAAACAACCAAGTCCAAGTAGAAAACTATGTAAGGTGAGCTTAACCTATAGGTTTGGCATGACTTTCAGATTTATTTTGAGGTTTATTGGCATACTAATCTTTTAATATTATTTATAAATGTGTTATTATATTAATAGATAGGCATTGGTGCACAAAGAAAAGGTTTTTGGTTGCAAATACTTGATAGAAAATACTTGTGCTAGAAACTATCACCTTGTTGTATTCTTGTGTTTTATGTTTCAAAAGTGTACGGTATGTTGAACAAAACCTGTAATTATAATCATATATATGTTTATATATGGGTTAAGAGTATTGGAATAAATTTTCATCGGTTAGAAATTGAAATAGGGATTGATATTGAAGAGATGTTCAAAACTATCACCATCAAATTTCAGATTTTGTCCTATGTGAAGGGCAGTGGTTTTACAGCATTATATCCATTAGTTTTAGAACAGGTTGTCCCTTTTTATATGTTATATAAGTGTGGTGAAAATTTGGAAGTGATTGAATATACTTAAGGGTTCCAAAACCATTAATGTCAAGAAGTGCGTAAAATTGTCACGATAGGAAAAAATTTATTTCAGTATGCTGTGAAGGGCGCTGAACTTGGGAAGCTATATCCATGAGTTTTAGCCATTCTATGACATGGTTACATTTTTTTATGTTAGTTAAGTGTGATAAAATTTTTGGAGTGAATGAATATGTCTAAGGGTGTTAAAATCATCATGCAAATTAATGTGGCAGCAAGAAAATGTGAAGTTGCGAATCTGTCCCATTTGGTTCATTAACATGTTCCAGCATAGATGTGGTGCATTTGATCCCTAAAATTTAGAAAAATATTGTAAGAGTTATAATACATCAATTAAGTGAGGTTAGTATACATTTAAGATGTGGAACAAAGGTACATAGAAGGTTGTATTCGGTTATAGTTTTAAGTGGTAAGGTTATTTAGTTAAATTGAGATTGAAGATCTTTATACTACATTAGGTATAATGAACTTGTTACTTGAGGATGGTGATTAATATCTTATATTTTTACAGATTGTTTCATATCTTGGGTGAGAAGTAATACTTAATAAACCTATAAGTAACACATATCCGATCAAAGTTAAGTAAAGATTCATTTGCAACTACATTGTAATACCCAAGCGTCACACTACTCACTTGGCCAATATGATTCATGCACTACATGCTACTTATATGCTAATTTACATTAACATCTACATCGCATCTTTTATAGCATTCTTAATCATTAGTTGATATTAGTGGTTGAGATCCTACAACCTAATTAAGTGATTCTATATTTAGATAAGATAAAGAATATATTGATCAATATAATGGATATTCATAGGTTGTACGTTATAATTTTAGAAGTGTTAAAGGTGTCACTAGTAAGCTTATATGAGTCGATTCGATTTGATCAAGGTGTTTTAAATGTATACATCTATAGATTAACATACTTGGGATATCGGACATGATATAATGAAATTTAAGTATCATAATACAAGGTTCATATATGCATGTGATTTTATAAAATGAAAACTAGACGATCATTTAAGAATCGAATGTCGATCGGTTTGGAGATCGAATGAACGGTTAAGAAATTATGGCATAATGTACTATCCGATCATATGGAGATTAAAGTAGGTTATACATAGATAAATAAGTAATGAGAAACACTAGATTAGGGCTATATAAGGTGTGAAAAATATCAGATTTGAGCCACAACTTGACACCTCAACCTTGCCACCTCAAGCTTTGCCACCTCAAGCTTCCACCTCAACCTATCTTCATTTCTACCCTTGAGCCACGACCAAAAACTATTTTCTGAGCTATTTCACTTCCAAAACCTTCATATTGAATTTATAAATTGCACTCAAGTAATTCCAAGTAAAGAAAATAAGTGAAGGAAGCAAAGGGAAGTAAGGAGGAGCAAGTTGAATCAAAAATCTGTGCATAGGTGAGATTTAATTCATGTTTTAATTTAAGTTCTTGAATTGTTTGAGGGTTTATGACTTTTAAAGCTTCTATTATTGATTATAATCATGTTAGGATGTTATTTTTAGTCTTTTAGTTCACAAAAGAAGGATTTTTAGTTGCAAAATCACAATAAAAATCACTATGGACAGAAACTGTATACTTGCTGATTTTGATATTTATGCTTTATATATGTATAATAACTTGATTAAAACCTGTGTATTTCACCATATATGTGTTTATATATGAGTCTAGGTTATGTATGTAAGTTTAGAGAGGTTATAAATTGTAATATAGTGTGATAATTAAAGAGGTGCTCAAAACTGTCTTCTTTGAAATTCAGATTCTGTCCTATGTGAATGGTGCTGGTTTTACATCAATACATCCATTGGTTTTGGTAGTAATTTGACCTGGTTGTGTCTATATATGTGTTATCTAAGTATGGTGAAAATTTGGGAGTGATTGAATGTACTTAAGGGTGCCGAAACCATAATGTCATGAAGTGTGCAAAACTGTCACGGGGGAAAACAATCTGTTTCAGTGTGTTGTGAAGAGAGCTGAAATTGGGAAGCTATATCCATGAGTTTTAGAAATTATATGAGATTTTTACATTTATATACATGTTATATAAGTGTGGTAAAAATTTGGGAGTGATTGGATATGCTTAGGGATGTCAAAATTATCATGCAACTAAATTGGACAACAAGAAAATATGAAAATGTGAATCTGTCCCATTTGATAACTTAGCATATTTCAACCTAGACATGTTGCTATTGAGTGTTAACAATTAGGTACATGATATTAGAGTTATAATACTTCAATTATATGATGTTTACATGTATCTAAGATGAGAAATTAAGGTATTGGAGGGACTAGATTGGGTTCTAGTTTGTAAAACCTAGATAGCTTGGTGTTCAAGGTCTTAGTATGATATTTTATGCTTTCAACTTGACAAATTGGGAATGGTGCTTGATGTTGGGTAATATTACAGGATATTTTACATCTAAGATTGGAGGGGAACACTAAAAAAAATCTAGACTAAGCCACCAACCAAGTGAAAGGTAAGTAAAGATCCATTTGCAACTACAATGCATGAACATAGTATGTCTTGAAGCATTTATACCTAATGTGTTGATGATATTAAATTTGATTGAGAGTCTTATGATTCTTGAAATATATTGAGAGCAAGATGACTTGCATTTCATATTGAACATACCATTCATGAGCATTTACATGTGCATGCACGACATATGAGTATAATGGAGGTTCTTGCATGCACGATATGATTTGAGACATGGTTTTTAGAAAGAAAATATTTTGGTTGGCCACTACTAGTGTACCGAGGCATGCGAGGTGTGCTTATATGATATTTTGGAGTGCCGCGAGTGTTACTTCTCGGAGGATCACAGGGGTTGACAGGGGGTGTGCCTCTGGTGGTCACGAGAGGGTGGACCACTTGATTGTGCCCTTATTGACTCCGCCAGTGGGAAGACTTCTGGAGGATCACATGGGAAGACAGGGGGTGGACCTCTGGTGATCCCAGGAGATGGCCCTTGGACTGAGTCATTTGTTTATGGCCATGTGATTATTGATATTATTCAGAGCTCTATTCGGTGCATAGTAGGTGGGCCAAGGGCCCAATAAATGAAGTGATTTTTAATGAAAACTCTTTTATTCATGAGTACTCAAGTTGACACATTTATAGCATCATATCTTAGAGTTGAGTTGCATGGGATTTTATATCATACTCTTGTCATGCATGATTTTTACTTATTGAGCGTTAGCTCATGTAGTTCATGCATTGTAGGTGAACATGGTGAGACTTGAGACCTCTGGTTTACTGGCTGGCAGTGGAGCTCCTATAGGCTTTCAAAGATCAATGTACTTGGATGACGACCTGTTGGGCTATTTTGTGGGTTGTGTTTTTTTTATTTTACAGTTATTGTATTATATTAGTGACTTTATCCTGTATATCACTTTCAAAACTCCTTTGTAATATAAAGTTTAGGTTTGTGATGGTTTGATAGACTTGGTTAATATGTAATAACTACGTATGTATATACAGTGTGACGGGATATGAAAGCACTTTACTTTTATCAATGTTTTGTTAAACTGAGTAGAGAAAAAAAAGTTATACACATGCATACATGCACAAATTATGTTACACAGGTTGTTTATATATATATTTATACATATTGTTGGGAGGGTGTGACATACAATGCATAGACATAGTAAATATGTGATTTATATGTAATACCAATAGATCATATGTGCATAGCAGAGGGCACACATTACTATCATTCAGGAAAATATTTTGCTGACCACTACAAGTGCACCGAAGCATGCATGGATTTGTATGGTTGTATGCATGGATTTGCAAGTTCGTGTGTATGGATTTGCATGCGTGTAAGTATGCATGGATTTGCAGGCATGTATCATTATTAGCTTGTGGACATAGCATTTTGAGATACATGACTTGATATTGTGGATTATTGTTTGACATGCATAATCTTTACTTGCTGAGCATTAACTCATATAGTTTATACATTGTAGGTGAGTCTGGTGATACTTGATATCATGGACTTATTGGGCAAGTCATTGGGGTTCCTACAGGTTTTGAGGATCAGTGTACATGGATGACGATCTGTTGGGTTTGTGTGTAGGCATATTCTAATTTTTACATTCATTATTATTATGTAAATTGATGGCTATATATAAAGGGCTACAAGATGCAAAATGTCCTTACTTCTTCCGAAAGTAAAGGCTATTATTTTTATTTTTGGGTCTATCGTATTATAGCTTTGGGATGTCATGTCCTATATAACTCTAAAAATTTTATAGTAAATAAGTTTGAGAATAGCGTGACTGTGATGGGTGTTGTGTTTTTTATATAAATGGTAATTTTTTCTATATAAAGGGTTATATGTGAGAAAACACTTTTACTGTTTCTCAAAATGCTACATTTGACAAAATATATATATATATACACATGTACACACATGTGCTACCTTGTCAAAATATTGTTATATTAATATCTATATTTATTGGTGGGGGGTGTTAGAGAGTGGTATCAGAGCCCAGTTTGTGATTCTGTAGACTGTCTATGTGCATGACCTTTGAAACTGGTGGAGCTCAACCATGCTAGTAAGTTTTATTTGTTGTATAATTAATTTTGTATTTCATGAATAATATTGCCCATGTGTTTTAAGATTTTGTATAAAATAATGTTGAGGCAGATTCATCAGTAATAACATATATAAAATTTATGTTTGGTATTCTTTCTTTGGAGCTTCATATTCTCTATTATTCACTAAGTATGTAATAAGATTAGATAGAGTACGTGCTATATATATATATATATATATATATATATATTATATATATATATATATATATAAGGTTAATTACAATGTTTTAATTCCTTCTGGAAGTTTAAGATCAACTAATTATATTTCAAGAGTTGTAGGTTAATTTTGTTATATTGGTTAGGACAATGATATAACCTTTTGGCATTGATTGATTTATTGAGAATTATACATTGTGGATTATTTCAGGATTATTAAGACTTTTAAATTCTAGGGGATTAAATTTAGAAATTTTATAAAGGCTGTAGTAGGAAAATGTTTACTACTTGCAGAAAATAAAGAAGATTGTCAAATTATAATTTTCTACAATTACTATGAAAGAGAGTAGTAAGAAAAAGTTATTATCAATCTTTGGGTTACGTTAGAATTTTTAGAAATGACAAACTTTACTAAAAATCTATTTGTGTGATCTTAGATCTCTTGATACATATTGAAAAAAAGTTTTCAGGCATGTTATTGACTAAAAAATTGATTTTTTCCTAATATAGTTGTAAGAACAAATCTAATCTCTCTTTTAGGTTATCATATACACCTATTGGAATTCGATAAACCTTAAGTGATATTGTTATAATGTTGAGCAAGGCATTAAGGTCTAGTGCTTCTCCTAAACAAGCTCCACTTCATATTCACATAGAAGAAAGATGAATCTTGAGGTTATGTATTATTTATTGAAACTAAATTGAGTAATAATTTGTAATAAGTATAAATTTTTCATACTAAGGTTTATTTGATAAATTAAGAGGAGCTACTGTGATCTTGAGGATTGATTTTAAGTTTGAATTAATTATGAATTTCTTGTTGTACCATTGGGTTGACTAATGCCCTAATTATTTTGATATACATGATGAATAATATGTTTGATGATTCTATATGGGGTATGTTTGGGGTGATATTCATCGATGATATCTTAGTGTACAAAGAGGAGAAATATTATTGATCTTTCAATATGATCTTGGAAACTCTAAGGAAGTAGAAAATTATTTGTTCAATTTAGTAAATATTATATTTTGGTTATGTAATACAATATTCATTTTTGGGACTTGTAATTTTCTTAAGAAGGTGTCCTTGTAACTATTCTAAACTTTGAGGTTGTACTGAAATAGGGAAGACCAATAAATGTGATAGAAATAAGAAAAGTTTTCTAGGTTAGTGATATTATTATTCCTCCATAGTTGTTACCACTTTATTTCATCATACATGCAAGTATATGAAATTTGAATGGTTCACTAAGTGGGAAGAAATCTCTAATTACTTAAAGAGAATTGATTTGAGTTTCGTTAGTGACTCCAACTTTAGATATAAGTTATTTATTATGTATAGTGGTGTATCTCATTGTGTTTTGTTATATGTTTGATACAAATAAAAAAAGAAATTACTCGACACTCTTTGAGTTAAACAGATTATTTATGTAATACTACATGTGACAGTATAAAACGAAAGTACTTGAAATGTCTATATACTTAAAAGGAGTTGAACTTGAAGAAAGGATGCATATTATTAGCAAGTGAATATATTGTATGATCCATCTAACTACAAATGTCATTGAAATGAAATATCTCAATAGACTAATATTCATACAAATTTTACATCATAAACTATTATGGGAATTAAGGGTTGTACAGAGGATAAATTAGAGTAAATGGTGAATTATATATTTATTAATATTTTGGTAAGACTGATTTTGATTGATCTAATTTTAAATGCTCAAACTAAGGTCGATGAAAGGTTAATATTAAGGTAAAAGGCATAAAAGGCACCTAAATAGATTTTTGTGATAAGTGATAATAATCTATTAATAAGAGATAGATGTGAAAATGAGGGATAAGAAATTGTAAGACTAAGTTTTAGGTGATGATCATGTACCTTTTTATTTGTTTATTTAGTGGTATGAATGGTGATTGTGATCTCAAGAAAATATACAGACCGGATACTGGACGAGCTATTATTGTTAATATTTGGTTTACCACAAAAAAGGATATATGTAAAAGTACATATGTAGGAATGATTTAGTTCTGCTTTCATTTTTAGGTGGAAATGGGAAAGCATTAATGAATTTTTTTATATGATAATGGAATTCAGTTATTGTTCATACGTTAACTGAATATACTCATTCTTTCTCAATTTACCATAGGTATTCCATGGAAATCTATGGAAAGATAAAAGTATAGGAAGTGGTTAAATTTTATGGTTTATTAATATCTATTAGTTCTGACGTAGATTTAAGGTCTTTGTCCACTTCTAGAATATTACATTAGGTATTGGGAATAAAATTATATTTTGGTATTGTGATCATCCATGCATCAATGGGCAATCTGAACAAACAAATTAGACTTTGCAAGATATGCTTAGAGCTTGTGCATTATATTGTTGATGTTAATTGAGAAAAAAATTCCTTGACGGAATTTCTAACAACAATAGTGATAAGGCTAGTTGAGATAGTTCTCTATGAGGCATTGCATGATAGAATATATAGGTCATCATTTTATTGAAATGATTTGGTGTTCTTTTAGGCTAAATATGGTTTGGGAAATGATAGAAGTGGTATGACAAATTACCAATGTATAGAAACTAGTTAAAGGTGACCATAGAATTATGTAGATTAAAGAGGAATATCGTTGCAATTTATGATAGGGATCAAATTTTTGAAGGTGTCTCCAATGAAAGTAATTATGTGGCTTGGGCAAAAAAAACATTTAGGGATGTTGCTTACAAACTCAACCTACCTCGATCAATGTCTTAAGTGCACAATGTATTTCATGTATCAATTCTAAAGAATGAACGTATAGAGTTGAAATCAGATTTGAGTTATGATGAAAAACCTGTAGAGATTCTTCTACGAGAAGTAAAATAACTCGAAAATAAAAAGATCCATTGGTTAAAGTATTATGGAGAAATCAGTCAACAGAAGAAGCTAATTGAGCAAGGGAAGATGATATGAAAATCAAGTATCTAGAACTCTTTCGGTAAGTAAATTTCGAGAACAAAATTTTAATAAGGAGGGGAAGATGTAATACCCAAGCCTCACACTACTCACTTGATCAATATGATCCATGCATTACATGCTACTTATATGCTAATTTGTATTAACATCTACATGACATATATAACATTCTTAATCGTTAGACTTCTAATGCTATCACAGGATGTTAGTGGTTGAGATCCTATAACATAATTAAGTAATTATATATTTAAATAAGTAAAAGAATAGATTGGTCGATATATTGGATATTCATAGGTTATATGTTATAATTTTGGAAGTGTTAAAGGTGTTGCTAGTAAGTTTATATAATTCGATTTAATTAGATCGAGGTGTTTTAAAAGTATACATCCACGGATTAACATACTTGGGATATTGGACATGATAAAATATGATTTAATTGTCATAATACAAGGTCCATATGTGCATATAATTTTAGAAATGCAAACTAGACAATCATTTAAGAATCGGATGTCAATCGGTTTGGAGATCGAATGAACGGACATAGGAATTACCTATAGGAATGAATGGTTACTAAGATAGGTTGAAACCAATAAAAATAGGTGAGACACACAAGATTATAGATGTAAGATAAGGGAGAAAATCAGATTTTACCACTACATGCCACCTCAAGCTTATACCACCTCATGCTTAGACTTTCCAAGCTAGCTCCTCAACCAAATTATTCACTCTTAAGCTAACAGCCACGACTTGAATCTTATTCTGGACCATTTTAGCTTCCAAATACATAGAAAAATCTCTCTAAATAGGTCCTAAGTGATTCCAATCGAAAAAGGAGACAAAACAAGCAAAAAGGAAGGAGAAATAATCAAGTTCAAGTAGAAAACTGTGTAAGGTGAGCTTAACCTACGGATTTGGCATGACTTTCAGATTTATTTTGAGGTTTATTGGCTTATTAAGCTTTGAATATTATTTATAAATATTTTATTATGTTAATAGATAGGCGTTGGTGCACAAATAAAGGGTTTTTGATTGCAAATACTTGACAGAAAACACGTGTTCTAGAAACTGTCACCTTGTTGTATTCTTGTGTTTTAAGCTTCAAAAGTGTATGGAATGTTAAATAAAACCTGTAATTATCATTGTATACATGTTTATATATGGGTTAAGAGTATTTTAATAAATTTTCATCAATTAGAAATGGAAATAGAGCATGATATTGAAGAGATGCTCAAAACTGTCACCATCAAATTTCAGATTCTGTCCTATGTGAAGGGGAGTGGTTTTACAGCATTATATCCATTATTTTTGGAATTTATATTACCTGGTTGTCTCTTTTATATGTTATATAAGTTTGGTGAAAATTTGGGAGTGATTGGATATACTTAAGGGTGCCAAAATCATTAATGTCAAGAAGTGCGTAAAATTGTCACGGTAGGAAAAATCCTGTTTCAGTATGCTGTGAAGGGAGCTGAACTTGGTAAGCTATATCCGTGAGTTTTAGCCATTCTATGACATGGTTACATTTTTTTTTTGTTAGCTAAGTGTGATAAAATTTTTGGAGTGAATGAATATGTCTAAGGGTGTCAAAATCATCATGCAAATTAATGTGGCAGCAAGAAAATGTGAAGTTGTGAATCTATCCCATTTGGTTCATTAACATGTTCCAGCATAGATATGGTGCATTTGATCCCTAACATTTAAGAAAATATTTTAAGAGTTATAATACATCAATTAAGTGAGGTTAGTATACATTTAAGATGTGGAACAAAGGTACGTAGAAGGTTGTATTCGGTTATAGTTTTTAAGTGGTAAGGTTATTTAGTTAAATTGAGATTCAAGATCTTTATACTACATTAGGTATAATGAATTTGTTACTTGAGGATGGTGATTAATATCTTGTATTTTTACGGATTGTTTCACATCTTGGGTTGGGAAGTAATACGTAATAAACTTAGAAGTAACACACAACTGATCAAAGGTAAGTAAGATTCATTTACAACTACAATGCAGAGACATAGTAAATATGGGATTTATATGTAATACCATAGATTATATGTGCATAGCAGAGGACACACATTACTGTCATTCATGTCCACTGAGTATACATACATAGGCATTGGCACGTGCATGCATCATATACGAGCATTGTGATAAATCTTGCATTGCACAACATGATTGTAAGTAAGGAAAATATTTTGCTGACCACTACTAGTGCACCAAAGCATGCATGGAATTGCTTGATTGTATACATGGATTTGCAGGTCCACATGCATAGATTTACATGCGTGTAAGTATGCATGAATTTGCATGCTTATATCATCATTGGCCATTGGATTATGGCGGTGTGCAAAGCTCTTTTCCTGTACATGGAATAATAGCATTGGTTAGGGGCCCAAGAAAGAAATGATTTTGAGTGAAATACTTTGATGCATGGAATTGCATTGTGGGCATAGCATTTTGAGATACATAACTTGATATTGTGGATTATTGTTTGACATGCATAATCTTTACTTGCTGAGCATTAGCTCATATAGTTTATGATTGTAGGTGAGTCTGGTGATACTTGATATCATGGACTTACTAGGCAAGCCGCTGGGGTTCCTATAGGGTTTGAGGATCAGTGTACGTGGATGACGACCTGTTGTGTTGTGTTATAGGCATATTCTAATTTTTACATTCATTATTATTATATAAATTGATGGCTATATATAAAGGGCTACAAGATGCAAAATGTCCTTACTTTTTCTGAAAGTGAAGGATATTATTTTTATTTTTGAGTCTATCATATTATAACTTTGGGATATCGTGTCCTATATAATTCTGGAAATTTTATAGTAAATAAGTTTGAGAATAGTGTGACTGTGATGGGTGTTGTGTTTTTTATATAAATGGTGATTTTTCTATATATAGGGTTATATGTGAGAAAACACTTTTACTGTTTCTCAAAGTGCTACATCTGACAAAAATATATATATATACACATGTACACACATGTGCTACCTTGTCAAAATTATTGTTATATCAATATCTATATTTATTGGTGTGGGTGTTACACAATATTTGCAACTTATGAATAACAATTATTCTGATTAATAAATTTAATTAGTTAATCCGCTTAGAATTGACTCTTAAATTATGGGAAACACCTAACAAGTGTATCATGACAACTAGTCTTAGTTGAAATAATAAGCGAATCTATTTCAATTACGAGTACCATACACGTAAGGTCCTTCCATCAACTAATCTCCTAATTGAGTCTAAGGTATGGATTATAAGTTAAAAACCTAAATGACTCATTAACTATGATTCCATTTCAAGTTTTGATGACTAATGATGAATCGTTTGAAAACATCGTCTAACATTAATCCTGTCTTGCCTAAGGACTTCTGAGTTATGAACTATAAAAACATAAGAGATTCAATTATTTTACTAGAGACAAGTGATGGATCCTATGTCGACCACTCATTAGCCTCCATACATGCGAATAAAACATCCAACGTTTCCCTTTTGCGATTGTTAGATAATCAGAAAATGCATCAAAATAGAACACGACCTGTATAAGGCTACTATGATGCCTCAAGTCTAAGGACTAGTTGCATACTATCATAATGTGGAAATTCTTACTTTGATAGACAACGTCTCCATCCAATAGGCCTTTTTAGTATATTTGTTTTCTAACAAGCACCAGTATATATACACTGCTGACATTACTTTGATACTTATAGAGTGAGACATCATCCTCATGCAAGCATGCATCGTATGTGTGAGTCTTATTAGGCTATTTAATGTCCCATCTCAAAAAGTCCTCGACCTAAAACTAATTTAAAACCAAAGCCTTAAAGATGTATTCTATGATCGCCATCAAATGCGCGACCATGACCCATAGCTAAGTTTGGTCTTGAAAGATCTTATTAACATACATAATTAAAGATAAAGAGAATGCCTATTTTGTTAATATGATTTAGAAAATAATGTTTTACAAATATAAGAGCATAAAAGACGCCCAATCTAATTAGCGCACGGGACACTACTCTAACAATCTCCCACTTACCCTAGTGCTAATTGCCCATATACTTTAGACCTATCTTCTCAAGATATCCTTCAAATACCTTATGTGCAAGGGGTTTTTTCAATGGGTCTTCCATATTTTCTACCAAAATGGCTTTATCCACTACGACGTCACCTCTACCAGTAATCTCTCTAATAAGGTGATATCGCCTCATCATATACTTGGATCTTTGATAAGATCTTGTTCTTTTGCTTGTGCAATAGCTCAGTACAGGATCAACAATGGCTTGAACTACACCCAACCCTTAGGTAAAGTTCTTTATCCAAATAGCTTCCTTTGTTGCATCACATACAATATTGCATTCAACCTCATTAGTGGAATTCACAGTCGTCTCTTACTTGGAACTCTTCTAGCTAACTGCACCATTGTTTATGGTGAATACATATCAAAAAATTGACTTAGAGTCGTCTATATCAGACTAAAAACTAGAATTATATGACCTTCTAGTTAATTTTCCTAGGTTATATACAAGAAAAATATCCTTAGTCCTTCTCAAGTACTAGAAAATCATTTTCATAGCTTTCTAGTGCTCCTCGCCTGGATGACTAATATATGCTCATGATACTAAAAGCATATGCGACATCAGGCCTCATATATAGCATACCATACATACACTATGACTGTAATGGTGGATGCATAAGGTATGCGAGTCATTCTTTCCCTCTCTTTTGGAGTCTTTAAGGACAAAGACTTTGATAGAAAAATGCCATAACTCACAGGCAAGAATCCTCATTTAGATTTCTCCATGTTAAACCTCCTTAGCAATTTATCTATCTACGTTGATTGCCTCATCAAACTAAATCTTCCAATTTCGGGAAGCCTGCTTGAGTTTATAAATAGATCTTTGAAGCTTGCAAATCTTTTGGTCACTCTCTCTGGATATGAAGCTTCAGGCTGTCTCATAAAGATCTCTTCCTTAATATTTAACTTTGGAAAGCGGTCTTCATATCTATCTTCTATATCTCATAGTCATTATACATAGATATGGCCAGTCGAATTTGGATGGATTTTAGCATTGCTATTGGCCATAATATTTTCTCATAATCAATTTCTTCCTTCTGAGTATAACCTTTTGCGACCAGTCATACTGTGTAGGTCACTACCTCTCTATTTACTCCAAGCTTCAGCTTGTAGAACCATTTGAAGTCAATGGAAACTATTTCCTATGGTGGGTCCACTAAGGTCCATACTTTGTTGGAGTACGTGGAGTCCATCTCAGATTGCATCGTATCTTGCCAACTTCTCAAGCCGATGTCAGACATCGCCTCTCGATAAGTCCTTAGATCACTATCTAAAGGAGATCTTCCTTGTTGTTTTCTAACAAATAGCTATACCTCTTAGGTGGCTTTGAGACCCTTTCGGATGTGTGTCAGAAAACCCAGCTTTAACTAGTTGGTCGATTACTACATCTATCGGATATTTTATAGCTCTTAAACTTATTCAAGTTTCATGACTTCGCCATTTCTATCCAATAGAAATTACTCCTCATAAAAAGTGACATTCCTTGAAATAAACATCTTTTATTCTGAGGAGATATAGAAGTAGTATTCAATGGATTCTTTTGGATACCCTACAACTTGCACAAATTGGATCTCATATGCAATTTATCTTCCACTTGCTACTTCATGTAAGCAACACACCCCTATATACCATAAGGTATTTGTAGGAGGGTGGTTTTTATACGATATCTCATATAGTGTAGTAGGCATTGACTTTGATGGCACTGTTTCAACAGATTTGTCATTATTTCAATGGCATAGCCCTAGAATGAAAAAGAAAGTCTAGTGAAACTCATTATCGATCGAACCATGTCTAACAGAGTTTGATTCCTACACTCCGCAACTCTATTAAGTTGAGGAGTAGTAGGAGAAGTTCAATGAGAGAGAATCCCATTATATTTTAAATAATCCAAAAACTCTACGCTCAAGTATTCACCTCTTAGATCTGATCGAAGAGCTTTGACAATTAGCCCAGTCTGCTTCTCCACTTCACATCTAAATTCTTTAACGTTTTGAAGGCTTCAAATTTGTACCTTATTAGGCACACATAACCATACCTTGAATAATCATTGGTGAAGATAATGAAGTAATGATAGTTCCCTCGAGCACTAACACTTAGTGGTTTGTGTATATTTATATAAAATGGTGATTTGGTAATATTTCCCTTCAGACATGATTTATATATTGGCATTCCTTGCTCGTTCTCAAGATTGAGCAATTGTGCCAACTTGTGAATTTTCTTCTTAGAGATATGACCTAATCTAGCATTCCTTAAGAATATGGAACTATGCTTATCTAATTTTCTTTTATTTTGTTGAGCATGGAAAAGAGAGTTATAGGGAATAATAATATATAAACCATTTCATCATTACGCCAATGTAAAATCAAAGAAGAACATTTGAAGATGGAACAACTTCCATCCTTTACTGTAAAATAATAACCTTTTTCATCCAAAACAAGAAAGGAGATAATGTTCTTAACTAACTCTAGAACATAAAGATAATCGTTTAAAACCAAAACAACTTCATTTCTTAAAGCTAAGCTAATAGTTCCTATGGCTAATACAGTAACCTTAGCTCTATTCCCTAACTACAGGATCGTCTCTCTTCTACTTAGCTTCCTACTTCCTGCTTCTTGCCATCACCTTCAAATCATTACAAAGATGGGACCCACTTCCAGTATCCAATACCTAAGAAGCATCATTAATTGATAAGTTAACTTCAACAAAATATATACCTGAACTCTTCAGACTCATATGATAGAAAATTTAGGTCATCATTTTATTGAAATGAAATTGGTGTTCTTTTAGGTTGAATATGGTTTGGGAAATGATAGAAGTGGTAGAACAAATTGCTAATGTGTGGAAACACGTTAGAGGTGACCCTAGAGTTATGCAGATTAAAGAGGAATATCGTTGCAATTTATGATAGGGGATCAATTTTTTTGAAGGTGTCTCCAATGAAATGGATTTGCGGCTTGGGAAAAAATAAATAAATTTGGGATGTTACATACAAACTTGATCCTAGGTACATTGATTTATTTTGCATTACTGAGATAATTGAGAAAATTATCTGTAAACTCGACCTTTTTGCATCAATGTCTTGAGTTCACAATGTGTTTCATGTGTTCATTTTAAGGAAGTATATCATGAATTTATATCATGTATTGAAAAGGGACCAATAGAACTAAATTGAGGTCGGAGATATGAATAAAGACCTATAGAGATTCTAGTAAGGGATGTAAAGTAACTTCAAAATGAGAATATCTCATTAGTTAAAGTACAGAGTAAAAGTCAATCAACAGAAGAAGCTATTTGGGAAATGGAGGATGAAATGAGAACTAAGAATCCTGAACTTTTTCGATAAGTGAAATTTCGGGGGCGAAATTTTATAAGGAGGGGAGGATGTGATACCCGAGCCTCTTACTACTCACATGGCCAAATATGATTCATGCATTACGTGTTAATTTTATATGCTATTTGCATTTCTATTGACATTGCATAATTTATTTCATTTTATAAGACATTCTTGAATATTAAACTTAATTCTGAAGCTCTTGCACGGTATTAGTTATTGAATTTCCTAATCTAAGTAGTTGATTTTATATTGAAATAAGAAGAAAATGAGGTGGATCAATATTAGATATAGATGGGATATATAGGTTATAATTTTGGAAGTGTTAAAAGTGTTACTAGTAAGCTTATACGGTTTAATTTGATTTGATCAAGTTACTTCAAAAGTATATATTTGTAAATTAGCATACTTGGGATATTGGACATGATATAATGTGATTTAAGTGTCATATTACAAGGCCCATATGTGCATATGATTTTAGAAATGCAAACTAGATAATTCTTTAAGAATCGGATGCGAATCGGTTTGGAGATCGAATGAACGGACATAGGAATTACCTATGGAAATGAATGGTGATTAAGATAGGTTGCAACCAAATAAAAATAGGTGAGACACACAAGATTAGGGCTGCAAGATAAGGGAGAAAATCAGATTTTGCCATTTATTTGCCACCTCATGCTTTCTTATTAAGCTTAAGCTAACATCTCAAGCTAACACCTCAAACCCTTCACCCTTAAGCAACGAACAGACCCTCATTTCAGCCATTTTCATCTTTCAAACACACACCTTAATGTCTCCAAGTGATCCAAATTGATTCCAAGTTGAAATAAAAGCAAGAAAAGCAAAGGAGAAGTGATTACCATCAAGTTAACCTCAAAATCTGCATAGGTAACACTTATCTACGGTTTTGCCTTTAGTTTTCAGATTATTATGAATGGTTTTATTGTTTATTAAGCTTTCAATATCTCTTATAAAAGTGTTAGGAAGTTTTTAGTTAGACTTTGGTGCACAAAGAAAGGGTTTTTGATGACAAACACTTAATAGGAAATACTTGTGGCAGAAACTGTCATCTTACTATTTTCTTGTGTTTTAGGCTTCAAAAGTGTATGGTATGTTGAATAAAACCTATAATTATTACCATTTACAGGACTATATATGAGTTAAGAGTATTGGAATGAAGTTTTATCAGTTGGAAATTGAAATAGAGAATGATATTGGAGAAACACTCAAACTGCCAAAATAGCAAAATCTGTTTTGGTGTGCTGTGAAGGAAACTGAATTAAGGGAGCTAAATCCATTATTTTTGGTAATAATATGACCTGGTTGTGTCCTTATATATGTTATCTAAGTATGGTGAAAATTTTGGAGTGATTGAATATACTTAAGGGTGCCAAAACCATTAATGTCATGAAGTGTGCAAAACTGTCACGGTAGGAAACAATCTGTTTCAGTATGTCGTGAAGAGAGCTGAACTTGGAAAGCTATATCCGTGATTTTTAGCAATTATATGATATGGTTACATTTATATAAATGTTATCTAAGTGTGGTAAAAATTTGGGAGTGATTGGATATGCTTAGGGATGTTAAAATTATCATGCAACTAAACTTGACAGCAAGAAAATATGAAAATGTGAATCTGCCACATTTGATCACTTAGCATGTTTCAACCTAGACATGTTGCTATTGAGTGTTAACAATTAGGTACATGCTATTAGAGTTATAATACTTCAATTACATGATGTTTTCATGAATTTAAGATGAGGAATTGAGGTATTTGAGGGGCTATATTGGGTTCTAGTTTGTGAAAGCTTGATTGTTAACTTATAGCTTGGTGTTTAAGGTCTAGTATGAGATTTTGTGCTTTCAACTTGCCAAATTGGGAATGGTACTTGATGTTGGGTAATATTACAGGCTATTTTACATCTAAGGTTGGAGAGGAATACTAAACAAATTTAGACTAAGCCACCAACCAAGTAAAAGGTAAGTAAAGATTCATGTGCAACTACAATGCATAGATATAGTAAATGTATGATTTATATGTAATACCATTGATCATATGTGCGTAGTAGAGGGCATGCATTACTGTCATTCATGTCCATTGAGCATACATACATGGGC
Organism: Paulownia fortunei; assembly: GCA_019321725.1. Lineage (NCBI taxonomy): Eukaryota > Viridiplantae > Streptophyta > Magnoliopsida > Lamiales > Paulowniaceae > Paulownia > Paulownia fortunei. The sequence goes on from CM033108.1 coordinate 11,904,761, forward strand.
ATTGGCACGTGCATACATCATATACAAGCATTGTGATAAATCGTGCATTGCACGGCATGATTCTGAGAAAGGAAAATATTTTACTGACCACTACTAGTGCACCGAAGCATGCATGGATTTGCAGGTTCGCGTGCATGGATTTGCATGCGTATGAGTGTGTATGTAATTGCATGCTTTTATGATTATTGGCCATTGGATTATGGCGATGTGCAGAGCTCTTTTCCGGTGTATGGGATAGTAGCGTTGGTCAGGGGCCAAGAAAGAAATGATTTTGAGAGAAATATTTGATGCATAAAATTGCATTGTGGGCATAGCATTTTGAGATGCATGACTTGATATTGTGGATTATTCTGACATGCATAATCTTTACTTGCTGAGCGTTAGCTCATATAGTTTATGCATTATAGGTGAGTCTGGTGATACTTGATACCATGGACTTACTGGGCAAGCTGTTGGGGTTCCTACAGGTTCTGAGGATCAGTGTACATGGATGACGACCTGTTGGGTTGATTGTTAACTTATTTGATTTTGTAGTCTATTGTATTACATTTTGGGATTTGTACAATGTGTTACTTTTATAATTTTTCTGTACACGGGTACATAAATATTATGATTGTTATGGGTCATCTGCAAGTATATATATTAGTCTGTGAGTGGGAAAATATTTATTATTTATTAATATGTTGCAGAAAAAAATAATAATAATGCATGCACACAGGCTCTATCATGTTAAATTATACTATATATATAGTTCTGTAGTAATGGGGGTGTTACAGTAAAGAGTGCTAGAGCAGGTCACATCTTGGTTGAGTAGCTTGGGGCTGCATTCCTCATTTTTGGAGTTAATCCATTTTGATTCCTATGTAGGAAATTGATTGTATTCAGTGGGGAGCATCTCCTTTAGAGAGATAGACTCACAAGCTAAGACATGTGTTTGTCATCAATTAATATCCCATTTATAAAGTTGTCTAGGGATCTTGCTACCCGGTCAGCGAGCTAGGGGATTAAGGGAGGCGGCGTGCCTCGGGGGTGAAACCCCTGAAAGGTATCTAATTTTTATTAATGATCTTTTGTTAGGTAAGTGAAATTCTTGTCCTACTGAGCTTTCACCAAACACAACAACTCCATCTATGAGGCTTCAAGTGATGATTCCTACCACTCCCGTTGTTGGGAAGTTGTCGCCGTTGTACCCTCTCTTACTCCATTGGGATGCTCTCGAGATGATTTATACGACCTCGGGGCGTTAAGGTTAGAGTGATGATGGTTGTCTTAAGCTTTATCAACGTGTTTCGTCAGATAGCCATTCCAAATGAGCTCATCGACCTTATTCCTCAAGTGGTGGCACTCTTCTGTTATGTGTCCGCAGTCTTAGTGGAAGCAACAATATTTGTTAGATTTTATTCGCTTGGGATTCTCTCTCATCGTTTGGGGTGGTTACACTAACCTATGCTGCTCAGCAATAACCAATATCTCTGACAGCCTAGCGTTAAGAGGGGTGAAATGAGTATAGCTAGGTGGGGGTGCATTTTGCCTATCTTCCTTCTTTTTACCCTCAACTCTATCTTCTTCCTTCTGCTTTCTCTTTCCTAGAACACTCATCCTTACTGTCTCTTTTATTCGGATGTACTTCTCTGCTCGAGTTAAGAGCTCTTCGAAGGTTGTGGGGGTCTCCCTGCAATGGACTCCTTGAACCTTCCATGATGAAGGTTCTGCTTCATAATTCTAGCCCGTAGCTCGTGATCACATGGGGTCCCTTATGAAATGTTTCCATGAAACATTATACATATTCACGGATTAGATCCCCATCCCTTTGGGCAACTTTGAATAGGGATACTGTAGTCTTCGAGTGCATGTGGTTGATGGGAATTTGGTGTAAGAACCTTTGAGTGAAATGCTCAAGGCTGGTGATGCTTCCAGTAGGTAATTAGTTGAACCATATCAAGGCACGCTTCTGCTTTGGTGTAAAACATGTCGAGGTGCTCTTGTGGATCACCAATTCCATCAAACTCGATGGGGTTGGCTATTTTGACTCCAATCGGTAGGGACTAAACCAAGATAGCGGGGAAGAATGGCTTTGCTTAGGGGGTGCTACTGCTAATGGAGGGCAATCTTTTTTTAGGTCACTGAGCCTGCTGGGCGAGTAAGTGCCATGGTACTTGTTGTCTTCATCTCCCTTTGTTGCTTTGTATGGTCTCTAAGTGGGGATGTATGGCTGCTCGCATCCTCATGAGTATCGTCCTCTTAGCACCCTACTGCTTCTCGCCTTTGCTCAATTCTCTCAAGAATTGGAGTATTTTGCCTTCTACGGAGTGATTGAGGGGGCTATTCTCTATACTAGTAAGGGGGTTCCTCTCTACACTAGTTAGCAACAAACTCTGCAACTGCTTTCGTCGTTGCGTAGGCTATCGCTTCTTCAATCAAGATCCTGAATACTTCTTGGGTCATATGTAGCACCAACTCCACTTGACGAGGGGCAAGTAGATATTTTAGGTTAGTTGGAGGTGGATAATAGTTGCCTCTAGTAGGGGTCATCTCCATTACTACAAGCGTCTTTGGTAGGTAGGTTACCTTGGGCGTTGGCTGCTCTCACGGCTCTGGATCTTGACCACATTCTTAATGACTAGCCAATGATTTTCCATAGACGACGCCAAAATGATGTGGTATCACTTATTTTCTTGAAACTCCTAGCTGAGAGTCAACTGCAATGTAGGTCACTGTCTGCATTACAAAAAGTCATTAGGGGTGCCAAGGGTTGATCCTGTAAAAATCTTCTGACACTCAAGTCAGTTCCAGAGTAAGTTAATAAAACCCATAAAACTTCAGAGTAGTTAAGTATGTAATTGATTTTATACGGGTATTCATAAATTTGACCCTTAGGTCTCCATGGGCTTAGCCGAAGCATCAGAGCCCAACTTTGTGTATTAATGCGTAAACCCCATGAACTTGGTTTATTGAGTCTTATCTTTGTTCCGACCCACAATCCGGATAGACCTCTTGGACTTAGCCTATTGAGCTTATTTCGGGCTTCTGACCCATCAACTAAGTTTATGAGTCTCGAACTATAAGCGTAGTCTTCCTCAAGTTGACTAATCTCACTCAAGTGAGTCGTAACATATTTTATAGTTTTTTAAACTTTATATCAAGTGATTTTCATCATAAGTTAGATTCTTTAGACTTTAATGGTAGGTATGATTCTAACAGAAAGATTGTGCAGGGAGTTATTATTGGGTTCGCATAATTTGGGATATCTTGAGTAGTGGAAATTTAAATTTTATATAAAATAATATCACATACATGTGTGGTATCCCAGAAACTGTGCGAATAAATGATGTAATACCCATACAAGGTCAAGTTTGAAATTTTATAATTGAGTTGACTCTATTTGATAAAGAAGAGTTAAATATCCAAATCATTATATCTCCACAAACTAAACGCGAAGCTTGACTCCAAACCCCTCTTGCTGAAACTATTCGCTTGGAGTCCCAAGTGTTACCCCTCAAACTGCATCTACACTTTGTATGCCTACTCGCAATAACACCTATGTGAGTTGGTCATGATTCAAAGATTCTAGGTGAAGAGAGTGATTAAAGGTTTGGAACAAATACAACAATTGTGTTTAGTGTTGTTGAATTGATTCTTAATTCAACCAGTGAAAGAAAGAACCAAATAGGATATAAATTAGGGCAAAGGTTTGACTGCTTTTTAGAGAATAAGAAAGCGAATTTTAGGGTTGCTTTGTTAGATTCCCATGTTCCAGGATACTAATTATAGCGAAAATTTAAAATTTAAAACAAGTAGATAAAAACCTATCAAATATGAATTATTTATATCCTAAAACCATTACAATTGATCTGTGAGCATTCTAATTTACTTAATTGAATAAGAGAGTTCCACAAATTATACCAGATTCACTTCTTGGTGATGTCAAGTACGAAATGATTCAAATCATTAATTTTGAATTGTACTTACAAACTTAAATAGGGTTCCACACATCACCCCTCTAATGGTATCAATGCGTCGGAATATATCTGCAACACCCCTTAACCTAAGTACAGAACCTAAACAAGCTGATAAAGTTAAATCAAGAAATGATAACTTTTCTTCAATACTAGAGTTATGGTTTTAATAAAAGTTCCTCTTTTTGGCTATAAGAGAAAGAACTTGAATTCATTTATTGTTTTATTTCATTGTAAACACACTATTTACATAAATCAAAATTGAGTACATGATGTTATTATCTCATCTATAGTTTAACACATCTATTTACAAAACCATAACAGAGCGACTTATTTAAAAACAAACCAGAGTTTTCAAAATAGGCTACAAAACAGCTCGAAGCATGGCATATGAACAAATCTCTGTCCGACCACTCTGGAGACTCAGTCAACCTCTAAATTTATACATTTTCACCTGCATCACATGAATCTAATGAGCTAAATACTCAGTAAGGTAAAACTGATATAATAACAAATAGCGTACATGCAAATCATATAAATGATTAAATACATTATTCAATTTAATAACTTTCATTCATAAATCAATTTTTAGGGCCCTTAAAGTGTGGTACCTAATAATAGCGATAGACCGTAATTTTTGAAACCTATTCATAATGATTGACCAATAAGAGAAATAATACAGGATTTCTATACTTTATCTTTCAACTTCAGGTATTAGCCGTATTCTAACTTATTCACTGTGGCTTTCCTATACTGATTTTTAAAGCTCAAGTATTTGCCACTATTTATTAGGTCCGTCGGTCCATCTCGTGTCCCTTGTCTACCCGACCATCAATCAAGTACCATATTTTCTTTTCAAAAACCTCATTGTATTCTTAATAGTATCATGCTTCATGAACTATAAATGCATCAAGCATTATATCATTTGACAAGTAATGACAATCACATTAAAACATGAATAAAATAACATTATATGATTATTGTGATACAGCAAATGAAAATTTCAACTTACCTCAAGTTTGCTTTATGCTAAGTGAAAATGTTAATCTCTTTGGAAGATATGATGTGTTAAAGGTCTAACATAATCAAATCATGTACCTTTCAGTATCCTTTTAATAAATCACATAATATATTCCTTATTAAAATCATATACACTTTTCAATCATTTGTAAACAATCCCATATCACTTACATGACCTCAAAAATAATGCATACTCCATATTTTACTGCTAATTCAAGATATTAAATATTAGGGCAGCCACTAAATCATTAATAATTCAAACATAAATATTAGAGCAGCCCCCAAAATAAGAACATAATCCAAATTAAAATAACGTAAACTCGCTTCTAACTTAAATTGATTCTAACATTCAATTAAGCAAACTAATTTCTATTGTTCACAATAATTTTTAGGTACTTCCAAATACATTATAAGCATTACAAGATTAATAGAAACAAGTAAATTAAGCATATTTCACAAGACTATCAATTTTGCTAGAAACTAGCTTAACTAGCTTGGTTTTGGCTTTAAGTCTATCCCACTTGAGTTTTTATTCATACAAAAATATAATAAAATATATAACCTTCCAAAATACTACAAATTCATCATAAGAAACATTGAAAAAGAATATACCTTGATTAAATTGGAATTAAGCTTTAAAATTAACGGTTTTCAAGTTTAAAAGGGTGTAAACTTGTTCTAGTTTGTGTACTATGGATTCCTAGGGATTAAATTCAATTTTTGTGAGTAAGAGAGTGCAGAAATTTTGGAGAAACTTAGGATAAAAAGGCTGGTCATTTTTGAGGAGATTTCACAAGAAAATATGGCTAAAAATGACTTGTTTGACATTTCAAAGAGAGATAAGAGGAGGGTAATGATTGGTTGACTCATGATTGGTGTCTTCTTATGCAAAGAGCCACGTTTATAGGCTAGGAAGATCACAAAAATTGATACTTTGGTATTATAATCAAGTGCAATGCAGTTTAGAATGATTTCATGCAACCTAGTCAACCAACCAATCGAATTGTACTATTTTGCATACTTTTAGTTCTTAGCCAAATGTAACATATTTCAAGCAAATATTTAGGCAAATAATCACTTTAGAATGTAAAAATTATAGAGCAATAAAATAATTCATTTCATGACCATTCAACACATCAATCTTTCTTAATCGAGATACGAGCTTTTCACTGCAAAAGGGCACTTAGGCATATGTTAAATCAAGAAACAAAAGTTTGATCTCATATTTCATGTACTAATGCATGTTAAAGCATAACTAGAGCATCTAGTAACAATTATTCATGTTCGTGCAATCATGCTATTTGTATGTCATAATCCGATAATATGTATTGATTAGATGCATATGCTTGCAAGATGCTTATTATTGACGTAGAAGATAATTGGACATTACAATATCCATGTACTTTTGATTCTATGCTAGTAAATTTAGAACTACTATTCTATCTACAATATATGAGTGAGTTTTAATTCCAAATTCAACTTGGGAAGAGAGAATTAAAATTGCATCAAAAAGGTGGGGAGAATGAGAAAAAAGGGGCAACTTTTTTGGAGAGTGCAAGAGGGCCAATTTTTACACACTTGTGTGTTTGAAAATCAGTCCTACTCTCAAATCCTAACCCTAGTAGGATTCAGTCCCTTTCACCCTTGTCTCTAGTTTCCATCTTTATTTAGGATACTTTAATTCATTATCTAAATCTTTTAATGAGCTTCCTACAAGCCCATAATCCTTGGGCTTGCAATTTAATTAATTACCAATTCATTTGATCCCGTAAACTGATTTAATTCTTCCAATGAATTAAATAGGGCTAATTTAATTAATTGATCTTGTTGGTCCCAATTGGCACAAAATGGTCTAGGAAGGGAGGGTGAAATAGACCTTTCAAATTATCTCAGCCCTTTTAAAAATGCCACTAATTGAACTTTATACCTTGATTTTTTTTAAATATAGTGGCCTAGTTTTGTTTATTGTAATAGCAATTATGTTGCTCACTAGGCGATTCTAGTTGGTGTAGGCCTCCTAAAACAACTTAATGAATTACAGAGTTATGTAGCAGAAAATAGTTAAACACAAAAGTACACACGCAACATTTTTATATGTTGTGCATGCAATTCAATAATATAGATAGATAAACACAACTGCAATCAAATAGATAAGTAGATAAATCAAACTATTGAAATGTAAAGTGCGAAAAATGTAAATGATAGAACAAGTACTACAGTAGTTTGAATATGGGGTAATCCTTCTACATCCACTCTACTCCTGACTCCCAAGAGGAATCCACTAGAACTCCTTTTCAAGTACATGACTTTAGTTCTAATACAACAACTTAGTTCTCAAAAAATTCAACGGTTCTTCTCAGCCTCTCATTCCCCAAACTCTACTGATACTGTAACCTGGTCTGCTATACAGGTCTGAACCAGTCTTCCCACAGAGGCCTAATTTTCAACTTTTTCCACACAGGTCTAAGTCTCTACTCTTCCCATATAGGTTTGACTTCAAACTTTTCCTACGTAGGTCAAAGTTTACCCCAATAGCTCTTTGATGTTTGTGATAAGTGTATCGCTTAGTAATTGATCTTGTTCATGGAGATTTTTTAAGTGTTTTTCTCTTCAGACTATTTTTCACTTAGGTTATTTATTGGAGAGCTTGAAGATCACCTTTATGCATGTATATCTTCTTGTAAATCTCGTATGTCAATTTTTTTTATCTTTAGTCTTCATGTATCTTTTATAGCCTTCTGGATTTTCATCTGTTGTACCTACTTTTCTAGTATAATTGGTGAAGTTGTTTTGTCATACTGTTGTGTAGTGGTAGTCTAACAATACTTGTAGTTTGTTGTCCTTTATATCCTGTCTATCTCATTTCTATTTTTTATCTACTGGTTTGGACTTTAGTAACTTATTAGTACGAGGTTTACATATATAACTTGATCCTTTGAAGGTATATGTGTCCACACTCAGTTGTAATCCCTTAGCCCTACTAAGTGCACTGCTCTAATTTTGTACTCAACTGCTTCCCAGAATCTCATTAGTATGTATTTAAGTTCTTTGAACTTGGCTGACCCTACCGTTCCTTGACAGCTTCAATCTTCACTCTGCCGAAACCCTTAGCCATACTAAGCCTTCTGCTCTAGTCTTAGACTTGTTGTCTTGGTCTTGAACTCTTTATATCTACTCTGATTGTCAACTTAACTTTTTCTTTTCTAGTTTATAGCTAAGTCTTATGTGAGTACTACCTAGCAGTGTAGCCTTTACAAAGGTCCTACTTAAAAAAAAAAAAAAAAACTTCAAGAGTTTTAGGAGTCTATCCTAAACTAACCTACTCATCATGAGAATCTACACAAGTTGATCCTAATAATTTCCCTTTTTTTAACTTGAGAACAACAACAAATAATTTGATAATTACAAAATGATCAATACATTTTTAATAATTATACATCAATCAATCATGAATATTTACAAAATTAAATCAGTATTTATAAATTATAATTAAAACTATAAGCTACAAATATTGGAGTCTTCATTTTTGCCTTCTTAGCCTATCTTTTGTTGATCTTCTGATGGTATTCAATTATCTGTCGTTGTTGCTGCTAAACAACTGTGTTGATCTTTAGTCAGTCGTTGTCGCCTTGAAATTAAAGGAGAGGTTTGAGCCCATTATTAGGGTAGTGCTCGGCGAGCAAAATAGTGGCGAGCTTTAATACTTTCATAAAAACAATCTTATTCAAGATGTTTGATACATTTATCTTTAATTGTCTTGTCAACTAGATAAAGTCCCTATATCATAAAAATTTATGGGACATGATTGCACATATAATGGCGATCATGGAATATATCTCTATGACTTTGATCTTAAACATGTTCTAACTTGGGGGCTTATTGAGATGGGACATCGATAAACTCGATAGACGCATATACATGATGCATACTCAAAAGAAGAATGTCTCATTCCATAGACATTGGTATATGGATGCTAGTGCATGTATATGGGTGCTTATTAGGGAACAAGTATACTAAACGACCCACGAAAAATTCTCAATTGAAAACATTATTTGTTGAATAAGAATTTCCTATTAATAATAGTACATTAACTAATCCTTAGACTTGAGGCACCATGGTGGCCTTATGCACGATATCATGCACTTTGATGTACTTCCCGATTATGTGATAATCATAAGGGATTTATGTTGGATGTATGATCTTTGTGTATAGAGGTTAATGAGTGGCCAACAAAAGATTCATCACCTATTTGGTTGAATAGGTGAATCTATTATGTTTTCATAGTTCTTGATCCTGAAGACATTGGCTAAGGTAGGATGAATACTAGACGTGGGATTTTCTAGTGGTTCATCAAAGGATCAATGTGACTTGAAATTGGATCATAGTTCTTAAGTTATAATAGGATTTTGACTAATAATCCATGCTCTAGACTTAATCGAGAGATTAGTTGATGGAAGGAGGTATTTGTATGGTACTCGTAATAGAAAAGATTCACTTATTATTCGCCTAAGACTAGGTAGTCAAGATGCACTTGTTAGGTTCTTGGAATTAAAGAGTTATTTTTAAGCGTATTAATTAATTAGATTAATTAATTAGAATATTAATTTATTCATAAGTTGCAAAGGTTGCAAGCCTACTACTAGCTTAGTTGTGAACCTAATGGGTCACACACAAATTGAGATGATCAACTTCTAATCTAATGTGATCCAAAGTGTTAAATTAAATTAGTTAATGGTAATTAATTAACTTGAGCTATAATTAATTTGAGGGGTTAAATTAATTCATCTAATTAAATAATAATTTTTTTTGGACCTAATAAGAATTAGGAGCTCATTGGAGTAAGTTAATTAACTGATTGGACCAATTAATTAGGCTAAGATTAAATTAATTTAAGGAATTTAATTAATTATTATTATATGTGGCCTAATTTGATTAGGTGGCCTTTTATGAAATCAATTAATTAATTGATTTGATCAATTAATTATATTGAGCTATTATTAATTAATATAGATTAATTAATTGACTTTAATAATTAATTTGAGTCCAAACCATGGAGTTAGAGGCCCATTAGGATTCTTAATTACAAGAATTAAAGAGTTCTAACAAAAGATGGAAAAATCTTTATCTTGGAGAGAAAGAAAGAAATAAGAGGTGAGGAATGAGAATGTTTCCTAATTGGATTAAAAGAAGGGATGATGATATAGAAAGGAAAGAGTTGGAGACCTAATGGGATTAGGTCAAGACCACCTTGTGTATACAAATGCACAATGGGGCCGAAAATTCTGAACTAATGACACTCAAATTTTCTACCACTATTTCTCTCCCTCTCCATCTATTGTGTTTTATTTTTCTTCTACAAGAAAAGTTATTCCATCATAAAAGATTCTATCCCTTTTTGATAAAAGTTCAATTCTTTTAATTACTTGTGGATTTAAGAATTGTTTTTCATTCTCAAATTAGATTAGAATTAAGAAGACTAAATTCACTAGCAAGGATTTAGTGCATGTGGATCGAAGTGTGGATACCATTGGAGGAGCTACACTTAGAGTTCTTGGTAAACCTATTAGGAGATTCCAATGAAGGAGTTTGTGGGAAGCTTGTGAAGGAGTTTTTGGGAAGTTTGGGGAATTTGAATTCCTTTCATTCCCTACTGCAACTGGATTTCTTGAAATGTATATTTCACAAAACTTAGTCGTTTAATTTATTTTAAGCGAACAATCAGAAATGCAAATCAAAAATCATATCGAATTCGGAATTAGCTTTATACATGTGATGTATACTTTTATTTCAATAGTTGAAAATTTTAAATTTCCGCTATGCATGCCATCTAGTGATTTTACGCACCCTTCTCCTAAAAGTTTACCTCGTCTAGGATAGGTTTGAGCCATTTTCCATTTTGAAGATTAACTTCTTCTTCTTCATTAACTTCCTGAGAAGCTCATGTTTCCTTTACTCAAGGATCAATGAGAAGTTAGCTATTGATTTGGCTTCAAACAAGCTCATTGTCCACTTCATCATCCTAAGAAAGTTTTCCTTGTTCTCCACTACTATTCCACCTTTTTGTGTTTATCATGTGGACATGGAAGGGAATGTGATGATGTGTAGAGTCTCTTGTAGGATATTTTAACTCCATCTCCTAGCTACCTCTACACAGCACGATAAGAGGCCGCTTGGAGATGTACATCTTAGAGAACTCTACCTCATCAAGTAATAAACTTGTCTTATGCACTTAAGTGGTAGTTCAAGGATAAATCTTGTTATCTCGCATTGTCAATCAGCTTGAAGGTCTAGAGCTAATGTGGGAATTTTGCATACTAAGAGAATTCAACAACATTTAGCAACTCTGTATCCTTTTTCCCATGAAAGTACCTCATTCACAAGGATTTTGCTATGTCTTGCAACAAATGCCATCTTCCTCATGTTCTTTTATGGTGAACGTTTCTCATTTTCTTTTTCTTGTTCTCCAGTTGTCAACAAGTTCTTCTTTTTTTCTTCCTATTATTGTCCTCTTATTCTCTAATTGTTGACAAGTTTTTCTTATCTATTCTCTATCTTTGCTTTGTTAGTTTTTAATATTACTTGAAGGTTCGATATAGAATCGAAGAACTCAAGGAAACATAAGGTTGTTAGTAGCAAAAGTGTTTCCTATATGGGAACACTGGAGGACTGATAACATTTATAAGCGGAAATGAAGAGATTTAAATAGTTTTTGAGAAATATGATAGATTAAAATAATTTTCATAGGGAGAAAAAATTGTCTACTTTTCAAATATAAGAGAAATAGGGATATGAGTTGGCCTATTTATAGACACAAAAGGATGTATATTTTTTCATCTCCAAATGAAATATGAAAAGCTGACTTTTTGAAAAGACAAAACGGCTTTAAAACTGACATTAAATTTCATAGTAATGAGAAGACATGCAAGACTTACTAATAGTTTAAAATAAAGACAATTGTGGTAAATACGTTACTGTGTTTCAATAAATCATTTTGAAAACTTATGCCTCTAATAATAAGTACATTTAAAGACGTGAGGCTGATTTTAAAAGAATAAACATATCTACTGATAGAATGATTTCTTTAGAATCTTTCCAAGATCAAAATTTGAAGTGGTTCAAAAATTGACAAACTCTCCAAAAGTTGGAGAGAGGCAAATTTTCGGCCCCTATTAATAGGGAAGGGCTGAAAATTGCATTATAATTGTAGAAAAATTATTTTGTTTATCTTATATTTTTCTCTCCAAGAAAAGAAAAGAAAGAAAAAGAAAAGTGTTTCTTGAAAATCTTGATTTTCTTATTCTTAAAAGAAAATTAGTTTCTTGATATTCTCTTTGCATTAAAATTTTAAGGAATTAAAGAATCGATCTTTGTTATTCTTGAAAGCTTGTTCTTGATCCATCAATTAGGTTAAAGGGTAATAAATTATTCTGGATCCAGATTAGAAAATGATTTTAATTTGTGTTGCTTTTCATATTATGGACACAGAGGGGAGATAGGTGGATCCCTGTGAGTTTGATAAGCCAGGAATATAGCAATTAATTGCTTTATTCCCTACATCAACGTAAGTGCTCGAATGTGTAATTCAAATTTAATATATTTGTTTATATATTCACTTGAATAAACGCGATCATTAGAATCATTTTCGAATCGAGGGGATGCATTTATTTAATAAATATATGCCTTTATAAAAAAATTATTTTTCATTGCGCATGCCCCTGTGATTATAGCGAACCCAACACACTTATGGCTGCCCTTCTCTCCATATGATTAAACTAAAGAGTTCGGGTTTTAGATTATCTGGAGCATATAATATTGAACATATTAATTTTACACATATTGTTATTAAATTGTCGAATGCTAAGGATTATGCCAGGATGTGGATGAAAGATGTTTGGTTTATTGATGGCTCTCCTATGAGAGTTTTCAAATGGACCCCTGATTTTGATACTAAGACTGAATCCGCTATTGCTTCAGTCTGGGTAGGCTTTCCGAAATTATCTTTACATTTATTCCAAAAACAGGCTTTATTTGAATTTGCATCTCTCAATGGTAAACCCCTCAAGGTTGATGAACCTATTGCAGACCAAACGAGACCAAGTATTGCTAGGGTTTATATTAAGGTAAACTTGATAGAGAAAAAGATAGATACTGAAAATTACGATAGTATGTGGAGATATTGTCATTCACCATGTGGTGCTTGAGAAACATCCCAAATACTGAAAATTTGTCATCATCAAGGCCATTACGATTCAGAATGTTTTGAAAATAAGAATCATAAGTCTCTTCTGAAGTCTAATAAAGAAAAAAGGGAACTGGCTCGTAGAAGGGCTAAAATTAAGGTTGGGAAACAAGTGATACATTAGGAAGATGTGGTTCGTAAGCATGTTCCGATTGACAAATCAAAAGGCAATATGCCTGGCATCCAAATTACAGAAGTTTCTAAAGTTCTAGATGAGTAGCATTGTGATCATGCGAATAAAAATATTATTGCAAACAAATCAAGTATTGTAAATGAGGATGACCTAGGTCTAAAGAGTGTGAGTGTTTTTGTCGATCCTCTTATTGACGATCTAATTTTATCTAAAAGCTTCAAGGTTAACTTATTTACTGAGTATTCCATTATGAAAGTTTTGGTTGATGTCAATATTCCTCTCTAAGCTGATTTAATGAGACTACTAGGATTATTGCAAATAAAATTAATAATGGAGGAGAAGATAATACATCTATTAGGGTTAGTTTTTTTTCACACCTTAACCATAATTTTTCTTAGAACTCACATATCTTGTACAACCAAATTTTGAACCCTAGAGATTTCGAGGATGTTGACACTAGTTTGATTTGTCATCTCAACACATAACTCAAGTTTGATAATCATTTTTCAGCACTATATGAGGATATGGAAAAACAATTTAGGAAAGAGGATTTAGTAGTATTTCAAGGGCCAGAATTCACATGGTCGACCGTATATGGGAAAGACTTGATCGAGTCTTGTATTCTTTAAGATGGATGGAAATGGTATCTCTACTATTGTTACACATAGTCCGAGAGTTTGTTCTAATCATAGTGCCCTCATTGGTCAAGTAAAAAAACTTGTGCAGCGGGCTCCGACTTCTTTTAGATTTCTCAGCATGTGGATTCAACATGATAATTTCATGGAGACTGTCGTTAAAATTTGGAATTTACCTTAATCCAATCGTGGTTTGATTAGATTGCAACATAAATTTCTCTCTTTGAAACAACATTTAAGATGGTGGAATTAAAATGTTTTTGGTAAAGTTTTTGATCAAGTTAAGAAAGTAGAGAGGGAGGTGGTTATTGCAGAATCACGATTTGATTAATGCCCTTTGGAGGAAAATTTGGTGGTCAAGAAACAATCACAAACTGTTATGGCAAAGGCTTTATCAATGGAGGAAGCTTTTTTGAAGCAAAAATCAGCTTGTAAGTGGTTAAGAGATGGTGAAAGGAATACAAAGTACTTTCATGCATTCATAAAGAAGAAATGTTAAAAATCGCATATTTCATAAATTTTGGATGGGGGGAATATTGTAATTGAGGAGAAATTGATTCAGGAATCAGCAGTTGATCATTTCATGTAATTGCTTATGGATGACATGAATATTCCTTCATCAGATTTGTTTTTGTTTTCTGCTTTATTTTATCAAAAATTTTAGAATACTATATCTGTAGATCTCTTAGAAGCTGCACAGAGTTTTTTATTGGTATCCCAATGCTAATGAGCTTCACGGTGACTACTATTATCCTTATTCCTAAGGTTGAGTCTCCATCACCCGATAAGCTTATGTAATGTAAGTAATAAAATCATTTCTAAGCTTATTAATAATTATCTTGTTGCATTCTTGCCTTCTCTTATTTCACCTATACAAAGTGGTTTTGTCTCAGGACATTTGATTAGTGATAGTATTCTACTTGCACAAGAATTAATCCATTCATTGGATAGTCCTTGTAAAGAACACAATGTGATGTTTAAGCTTGATATGGCGAAGGTTTATAATCGAGTGGGATGGTCTTTCTCATTTTTCGTCCTTTGTCAATTTGTTTTTTCTAGACAATATACTAAGCTTATTCGGAATTGTATTCAGAATGTTTGGTTTTTAATTATGATTAATGGTTCATCGGTTGGATTTTTCAAATCTATAAGAGGATTGAGACAAGGCGACCTACTCTCCTCCTCTCTTTTCATCCTTACTGCTGAAGTATTTTCTAAGGAATTACATATTTTTATTTGCTAATAATCAGTGCTTAAACTATCATTCAGCTGGTGGGATCTTTGTTTCAATATTTCGTATGCTGATGATATTTTGATTTTCTCAAAGGCTTTTGAGCAGGGTCTTGGATTACTGATGGATTTTCTACATGAGTATGAAAGAGTTTCAGGGCAATGTTTATTGCAAATAAATGTTCTTTCATTATTAGTAAATGGGTTTCCCAAGAGGTAGTTGAGTCGATCCAACGTATCACTAGTTTTTTTCATGTTAAACTTCCACTTATTTATCTTGGTACGCCTCTTTATAAAAGAAGGAAGGAAATATCACTTTTTGAGGGCGTCATGGCAAAAATCAGGAACACACTTCAAGGATGGGAGCAGAATACTCTTTCTCAAGGATAGAGTGTCACAACCTCCTAAAAATATGTATACATATATATATAAACAACCTGTGCAACATAATTTGTGCTTATGTGCATGTATAACTTTTTTTCCCTTTTTCTAGCTAGTTAGTTTGACAAAATATTAATAAAAGTAAAGTGTTTTCACATCCTGTAACACTGTATATACATAGATATTTATTTGAATAGTAACAAGGTCTATCAAAATCATCATAAACTCAGACTCATTCACAATGGAGTTTTGAAAGTGATATACATGATAAGGTCACTAATATAATATAATAGACCGTAAAATCAAAAGCACAACCTATAAATAGCCCAACAGGTCGTCATCCATGTGCATTGATCTTTGAAAGCCTGTAGGAGCTCCACTACTAACCCAGCAAACCAAGGGTATCAAGTCTCACCATGCTCACCAACAATGCATGAACTACGTGAGCTAACACTCAATAAATAAAAATCATGCATGCCAAGAGTAAGATATAAAATCTCATGCAAGTTATCGCTAAGATATGATGCTAGAACTGTGTTAAATTTGAGTACTCATAAATCAAAGATTTTTTTATTCAAAATAACTTCATTTTATTAGGTCTTGGCCCACTTACTATGCATTGGAAAGAGCTCTGCATAATATCAATAATCAAATAGCCAATAAGGGATTGATACAATTGAGTGGACCATCTTCCCATGACCCCTAGAGGTACACCCTCTGTCTTCCCCTGTGATCACCCAAGAAGTCTCCCACCCATGGCATCAATCATAACAAAGGCACAGTCAAGTGCAACATCCTCTCATGATCACCAAAGGTCCACCCCCTGTCTTTCCATGTGATCCACCGAGAAGCATCCCACTTGCGGTACCTAAAATATCATATAAGCATGCCTCACATGCCTCGGTGCACTAGTAGTGGCTAATAAACATCTTTATTCATGAAAATCATTTCTCAAATCATATCGTGTATGCAAGAACCTCAACTATACTCATCTGACATGCATGCACATGTAAATGCCCATGAATGGTGTATTCAATATGAAATGCAAGTCATCTTGCGCTCAACATGTTTCTAGAATTATAAAACTCTTAAAGTACATAGTATACTTGTCATCCAATCAATTTAACTATCATCAACACATTAGGTATAAATACTTCAAGACATACTATGTTCATGCAATGTAGTTGCAAATGGATCTTGACTTACCTTTCACTTGGTTGGTGGTTTAGTCTAGATTTGTTTAATATTCCCCTCCAACCTTAGATGTAAAATAGCCTGTAATATTACCCAACATCAAGCACCATTCCCAATTTGACAAGTTGAAAGCATAAAATCTCATACTAAGACCTTAAACACCAAGCTATCTAGGTAACAATCAAACTTTTACAAACTAAAACCCAATATAGTCCCTCAAATACCTTAATTTATCATCTTAGATACATGTAAATATAATGTAATTGAATTATTATAACTCTAATATCATGCACCTAATTGTTAGAACTCAATAGCAACATGGTTAGGTTGAAACATGCTAAGTAATCAAATGGGACAGATTCACATTTTCATATTTTCCTGCTATCCAATTTAGTTGCATGATAACTTTAACATCCTTAAGCATATCCAATCACTCCCAAATTTTTACCACACTTATCTAACATGTAGTGAAATGTAAACATATTATATAATTGCCAAAAACCACTGATTTAGCTCAGAAAAAGCAGCCCACTTATCACAGTACAAAAACTGTAAGTTCTATCATGACAGTTTTTAGTGTCTCTTTAAATATCAAACCATATTTCAATTTATAACCTCTCAAAACTTACATACATCACCTAAACTCACATATAAACACATATATTGTGAAATATATAGGTTTTAACGAAGTTGTTATGCATATATATAGCTTTAAAGATAAAAATCAGCAAGTATACAATTTTTATCCCTAGTGATTTCTATTGTGATTTTGCAACTAAAATTCTGTCTTTTTTGGATTATAAGACCATAAATAACATTATAACATGATTATAAACAATAATAGAAGTTTTAGAAATCATAAACGCTCAAATAATTCAAGAATTAAAATCAAAAGAGTTAAGCTCACCTATGCATAATTTTAAGTTTCTACTTGCTCCTCCCTTGCTTTTCTTTACTTCCTTCACTCTTTTCTTTACTTGGAAGCATTTGAGAGAAACTTATAAAATTCAATATGGAGGTTTGGAATGTGAACAAGATCAAAAATGATTTTTGGTCATGGTTTAATGATAGAAATCAAGAAAGGTTGAGGTGGCAGCTTGAGGTAGCAAAGCTTGAGGTGTCAAGTGGTGATTCAAATATGATGTTATACACACATTATACAGCTCTAATCTAGTATTTCCCATTATTTATTTATCTATTTATAACCTATGTTAATTTTCATATAATTGAATAATAAATTATGCCCTAATTTCTTAATCGTTTATTCAATCTCCAAATTGATTGACATCCAATTTTTAAATAATTGTCTAGTTTGCATTTCTAAAATCATATGCACATATGGACCTTGTACTATGACACTTAAATCACATTATATCATGTCCAATATGCCAACTATGTTAATTCATGGATGTATACTTTTAAAATACCTCGATCTAATTGAATCAAATCATATAATGCAACACCCCCACCACTAAATATAGATACTAATATAACAATAATTTTGGCAAGGTAGCACATGTGTGTGCATATGTATATATATATATATATATATATATATATATATATATATATATATATTTGTCAACTATAGCACTTTGAGAAACAGTAAAAATATTTTATCACATATAACCCTGTATATAGAAAAATCACCATTTATATAAAAATACAACACCTATCACTATCATGCTATTCTCCGACTTATTTACTATAAAATTTTAAGAGTTATATAGGACAAGACATCCCAAAGTTATAATACAATAGACTCAAAAATCAAAATAATAGTCTATACATTCAGAAGAAGTAAGGACATTTTTCATCTTGTAACCCTTTATATATAGACAACAATTTACACAATAATAATAATTGTAAAAATTAGAATATGCCTACAACACAACCCAGCAAGTTATCATCTATATATAGTGATCATTAGAAGTCTCTATGAGCTCCAACAACCAGCCTAGTAAGGCTCAGAGTCTCAAGTATCACCATGCTTACCTACAATGCATGAACTACGTGATCTATGCTCAGTAAGTGAAAATCATGCATGTTGAAGAGATAATCTAACATATATGCAATACATCTCGATGAAATCATGCCAGAAATGCAAGCTCCTGAACCAAAATAGTTCATTCAAAATCATTTTCCATCACTGGGCCTTTGGCCTACCTATATAATAATCACATGGCCATAAAAAAATTAACTCAGTCCAGGGGCCATCTCCTGGGATCACTAGAGGTCCACCCCCTGTCTTCCCCTATGATCCTCCAGAAGTCTTCCCATCGATGGAGTCAATAAGGGCACAATTAAGTGGTCCATCCTCTGGTGACCATTAGAGGCACATCCTCTGTCAATCCCTATGATCCTTCGAGAAGTAACACTCGCGGTGCCCCAAAATATGTAATGGCCAACCAAAATATTTTCTTTTTGAAAATCATGTCTCAAATCATATCGTGCATGTAAGAACCTCAACTATACTCATATGCCATGCATGCACATGTAAATACTCATGAATGGTACGTTCAATATGAAATGCAAGTCATCTTGCTCTCAACATGTTTCAAGAATCATAAAACTCTTAAGGTACATACTATACTTATCATCCAATCAATTTAAATATCATCAACACATTAGGTATAAATGCTTCAAGACATACTATGTTTATTACCTTTGATCGGTTGTGTGTTACTTCTAGATTTCTTAAGTATTACTCCCCAACCCTAAATGTGAAACAATCTATAAAAATATAGGATTTCAATCACCATCCTCAATTAACAAGCTCAGTATAATTAATGTAGTATAAAGATCTTGAATATCAATTTAATTAAACAACCTTACCACTTAGAAACTATAACCAAATACAACTTTCTACGCACCTTTGTTACACATCTTAAATGTATACTAACCTCACTAAATTGATGTATTATAACTCTTATAACATCGCCCTAAATGTTAGGCATCAAATGCACCACATCTATGCTGGAACATGTTAATGAACCAAATGGGATATATTCACAACTTTACATTTTCTTGTTGCCACATTAATTTGCATGATGATTTTGACACTGTTAGACATATTCATTCACTCCTGAATTTTCATCACACTTAGAAAACATGAAAAACAATGTAACCATGTCAAAGAATGGCTAAAACTCACGGATATAGCTTCCAAAGTTCAGCTAGAGTGATAATTGTGGGCACTTCATGACATTAATGGTTCTAACATCCTTAAGTACATTCAATCACTCTCCAATTTTTATCACACTTTGATAACATATATATAGAAACAACCAGGTCATAGTCTTTCCAAAACTAATGTATTTAATGCTGTAAAACCAATCCCCTTCACATAGGACATAATCTAAAATTCAATGGAGATAGTTCTGAGCATCTCTTTAATTATCATACCATATTTTAATTCCTAACTTATCCAAACATAAATACATAATCTTAACTCCTATATAAACACATTAGTGATGATAAATATATAATTTACCCAAGGTTTCTTGCATTTTTCAAGCTCAATAAATTAGGAATCAGCATATACACAGATTCTACCCCTTAGTGGTTCTACTATGTGTTTGCAACCACAAATCATTCTTTTATGCATAATAACCCTATATATTACCTCTATCATCATCATGAAAAATATAAGAATCTTAATAAATCACAAAACCCTCGACTAATATAAAACTTGATGTCAAAACTACATATGAACCTCACCTATGCCAGTTTCAACTTCTACTTGTGATTACTATTTCCTTTTCCTTTATTTTCCCTTTTCTATCACTTGGAATCAATTAGGACCAACTTAGAGAGATTTTGACATGAGTTTAGAACCTAAAAATGACTGAAATTGGTTGAAGGTCGTGGGTAAATGGCTAAGAATGAAAGAAAGCTTGAGGTGGCACTTGATGTGCTATCTTAAGCTTGGAAGCAAGCATGAGATGGCAAGTTGTGGTATAAATATGACCTTTCACCCATATTTCAAGTCTAGATCAGATGTGTCTTACTATACATTAATTTTATTGCATCCTATTATTTTTTATTTGTATCCAATTTAATAATACAAATATAAGAAAATGCATGGACTGATAAATTTTCTATGGTATACTTTAATATTAAACTTATGAATAAATTATAATTCACTTTAATGTTAAATAACTATATGATATATTTCAAAGTTGTTTAATAATTTAATATAGCTTTTTATACATTTTTAATTGTTAAATGATAAATGTATCTAAATTATTTGAGTGTTTATTTTTAATTTTAGCACTTAATATAAAATAACTGATGATTCGTACATTTTCATACAGTTTATTATTTTTAAAATGCATTTTTGTAGTCAACTTATTAAAACTTCCTATACTTTTATTAGAAATACGCTTTTACAAGAATGCATGGCATAAAAGAATTTTTAGTTTAAAGAGCATAAGGATAAGGAAACTATTTGAAGTGAATACACACATAAATTCATATAAATTTAGAACAGTCAATGAGTTGGATTTTAATTTGAATTTAGAATTTGCTTCAAATTTTCAGACATAAAACACTTTCCTTGAAAAGTTCATCATTACTAAAGCTCTTCTTCCTGCAACAACTAGTAATACAACAATTAGTAATACTCCTCCGTGTGGACCTTTTAAGTGGTAACTATCTATACTAATTATATGCCTACAATTGGACAGAACCCTTTTTTCAATGCATCAAAATAGATATAAAATCTACTAAACCTTTCCTCCCATTTATGCTCATTAGTTCCCAAAGTAATAGTGGACCCAGCGTTGGTTTTCCTAAACTCCTCATCATAGTCCCATAGTTTTGAGTACTGGATGTCAGAATTGCCTTCAATCAGTTTCAAAACTTTTCTTTTGGCTATGTAGGCTTGATCCTTGGACACATAATATCTAATTTCACTAATCATATTAAGCCTAAAACCCTTCACATTTCTTTTTGTGTCTGACTGAAATTTTTTAATGTACTTCTCACTCAACCAATTAATCTTTACAGTTTTAACATGGAATGTTTGTGGACATAAATGGTGAGGGTTAAAATCCCTGATTTGGATTGTAAACTCATCTTTCATCCTAAGTACATTTTTCCTCCATTCATATTCCTCCCAAGCACATTTCACATATACTCTAATCTTGTCATTTTTTACAAATTTCAAAGTTCTTCTTGTTCTTATTGCATGAGATTGTACAGCTTTCCTAAACCCTGTCTTTGTCCAAATATCATACCTAGTTCTATTGTTGGGTCATATATCACAATAGTATTGAAAACTGGATGACTAGGGTCTTCTTCATCTTCATCAGATACTCTATGCTCATTAAAGTCATTGTCATTATCAACCACATCCTCACTAGATTCACTTGAGTCATCACCCATGTTATTTGTATTGCCCGCCAAACTTTCCCCTTCTACATTTTTTTTTCAAATAATGCATCATCATCATTAGTACTCTCACTTTTCATATCATAATCACTATCTAAAAAGGAATCAGAATCATTGAAATATTCACCATTGCCATCATTTTGAACCCTTACATTTCCCTGACCCATATCATGCTCCTCAATCCCATATCCCGCACATGCAACCCCAAAATTATCTAAACTAATGTGCTCACCACTATTTTCCTCACCTAAGCCCTCTGTAGTATGCTCTATACCACGATCACTAACTTTTGCCTCACCTATATCCTTACACTGCCCCAATTCAATGTGCTCATCACTATCTCCTTCACCCAACCTCCTTATATGAACCTCTACACAATGCTCACCATTATCTTCCTTACCTAAGCCCTCTATATGATGACCATTAACATTTGCTGCTACATCCCTATTGATAAGTTGGTTTTATACCAATAATTCATATACCTTTTGATTAACATTTAGTTTATTTTCAAGTGTTTTTATTACTTTTTATGCATTTAGTTTGAAATCTTGTAGGTAATGACAAAAAAGAGAAGAAAATTGAAAGAAACCAAAAATTTGATTGAAATGTTGAAAAATCCGAATATCATGCTACTAATGATAGTTTTTGTATTTCAATCATAACTCTCTGCCCTCATATCATATTAATTTTATTCTTGATTTATTGGAAAATAAAGAAATACATCTACAACTTTTATGTTTACTACAAAATCTAATTATATAACACCACTACTCAACAACTATATATAATGTATTATTTGACATGATAGAACTTGTGTGTACATACGATGTTTTTTTGTGTAATACTTTAAGAAAAGATAAATAACTTTTTACACGCACAACTTTATTTAAAATACTTCCTCACATATGTTTTGTATATAACAGGATCAATATTTATAAAAAAGCACAACACCCACAACGACCACAATATTTACATACTTGTTTACAGTAAAGTTTTAAAAGCGAAATATAGTACCAGTCTCAAAATATAATACAACAAACTTAGAATAACAAGCCAACAAAATAACCCAACAGGTCGTCATCCATGTACACACTACCTCAGATACCTGTAGGAGCTCCAATAGTTGCCCAACCAGCAAAAGATATTTCAAGCATCATCGTGCTCACCTACAATGTATAAACTATAACGCTCAGTAAGTAAATATTATGCATGTCAAAGAATAATCCAAAATATCAAGTCCTGCATATCAAAATGTTATGCCCACAATATAATTTCATGCATCAAAATATTTCTCTTAAAATCATTTCTTTCTTGGGCCCCTGACCAATACTACTATCCATGTACTGGAAAAGAACTCTTCACACTACCATAATCCAATGGTCAATAATGATATAAGCATACAAATCTATGCACGCGAATCTGCAAATCCATGCATACAACTATGCAAATCCATGCATCTTTGGTGCACTAATAGTGGTCAACAAAATATTTTCTTTTTTTATAATCATACCGTGCAATGCAAGATTTATCAAAATGCTTGTATATGATGCATGCATGTGCCAATGCCCATGTATGTATGTTCAATGGACATGAATGACAGTAATCCATGCCCTCTTCTATGCACATATTATCTATGATATTACATATAAATCATACATTTACTATGTCTATGCATTGTAGTTGCAAATGAATCTTTACTTACCTTTCACTTGGTTGGTGGCTTAGTCTAGATTTATTTAGTGTTCTTCTCCAACCTTAGATGTAAAATAGCCTGTAATATTACTCAACATCATGCACCATTCCCAATTTGGCAAGTTGAAAGAACAAAATCTATTACTAAAATATTAAACACCAAGCTATCTAGGTAACAATCAAGCTTTCATAAACTAGAACCCAATATAGTCCCTTAAATACCTTAATTTCTCATCTTAGATACATGTAAACATTATTTAATTGAAGTATTATCACTCTAATAGCATGTACGCAATTGTTAGAATTCAATAGCAATATGTTTAGGTTGAAACATGCTAAGTTATCAAATGTAACAGATTCACATTTATATATTTTCTTGCTGTCCAATTTAGTTGCATGCTCATTATAACATCCTTAAACATATCCAATCACTCCCAAATCTTTACCACACTTAGATAACATGTAGAGAAATGTAATCATAAAATATAATTAACTTAAATCACTGATTTACCACAGCAAAACCAACCCACTTATCACAGCACAAAAACTGCAAGTTCTATCATGACAGTTTTGAGTGTCTTTTCAAATATCAAACCATATTTCAATTTCTCACCTCTCCAAACTTACCTACATACCCTAAACTTATATATAAACACATATATGGTAAAATATATAGGTTTTAATGAAGTTTCTGTCCCTAGTGATTTCTATTTTGATTTTGCAACTAAAAATCCTTCTTTTATGAATTATAAGACCATAAATAACATACCAACATGATTATAAATAATAATAGATGCTTTATAAATCATAAACCTGAAAATAATTCAAGAAGTTAAATCAAAAGCATGAGTTAAGCTCACCTATTCACAAATTTAAGCTTCTACTTGCTCCTCCTTACTTTTATTTGCTTCTTTCACTTTTTTGTTTACTTAGAAGCACTTGAGAGCAACTTCTAAAATTTAATATGGAGGTTTGGAAGGTGAAATAGCTCAAAAAATAGTTTTTGGTCGTGGTTAAAGAATATAAATGAAGAAAGGTTGAGTTGGTAGCTTGAGATGGTAAAGCTTGAGGTGGCAAAGTTTGAGGTTTCAAGTGGTGGTTCAAATATAATGTTACACACACCTTATACAGTTGTAATCTAGTGTTTCTTATTATTAATTTATCTATTTACAATCTATTTTAATTTCTGTATGATCGGATAATAAATTTTACCCTAATTTCTTAATCGTTCATTCGATCTCTAAATTAATTGGGATCCGATTCTTAAATGATTGACTTGTTTGCATTTCTAAAATCATATACACATATGAACCTTGTAATATGAAACTTAAATCAGATTTTGTAATGTCCAATATCCCAAGTATGTTAATTTACAAATATATACTTTTGAAATAACTTGATCAAATCAAATTAAATCGTATAAACTTTTGAGTGACACCTTTAACACTTCTAAAAATTATAATGTGTAACCTAGTAATATTCATCATATTGATACCTAACTTTCTTCTTATCCTAATATAGAATTGACCATTTAGGTTAGGGGATTCGATAATCAATGCCGTGTGAGAGCTTCAAAATTAAGTTTAACGATTAAGAACGCCGTATAAAATAAAATAAATTATATGATGTCAATATAAATGAAAAGAACACGCAATTAACATGAAATGCATGAATCATAATTGGTCAGGTGAGTAGTGAGAGGCTGGAGTATCACATCCTCTGCTCCTTATAAAAAGTTCATCCATGAAATTTCACTTATCAAAAAAGTTTAGGATACTTAGTTCTCATTTTATCCCCCTTCTCCCAAGTGGCCTGTTCTGCTGATTGGTTTCTCCATAACACTTTAACAAATGAAATCTGTTTATTTCTTAGCTATTTCACTTCCCATAATAAAATTTGTACATGCTTTTCTTCGTTGTTCAAATCTACCTTTAATTCCACTAGTTCATTCTTCGAAATGTGAGAGGGATTAGCAATATATTTCCATAGCATAAACACATGAAATATACTGTGTCTTTAGGACATAGATGCCGGCAGATCTAGTCTGTAAGCAACATCACCAATTCTTTCAATCACAGAGAATGGGCCAATGTATCTGAGACTCAATTTCTCTTTCTTTCCAGACCGCATGATGCCCTTCATTGGTGCTACTTTAAAAAATATCTGATCTCCTACCGCAAACTCTAGTGCCCTTCTTTGTCGATCTGCATAATTTTTTTATCAATTTTGGGCAGTTTGCTTTCTTTGACAAATCTGTGATATGCTTCTGTCATCTCTCGAATCATATCTGGGCCCAAAACATTTTCTCACAAACTTCATCCCAGTATCAAAGACCTACACTTTTTGTCATACAATGCTTTATAGAGAGCCATTCAAATTTTAGTCTGATAGCTTTTGTTGTACTAAAACTCCACCAAAGGTAGGAATTTTTTACTCCACTGACCTTGAAAGTTTAATACACAGGCTCTGAGCATATCCTCCAACATTTATATTGTTCGTTCAGATTGTCCATCCGTCTGAGGATGATATGCTCTAGTGAATGATAATTGTGTTCCCAAAACTTTGTGTAAACTCCTCCAAAAAATAGACAAAAATCTCAAACCTCTATCAAAAAATATAGACAATGGCATACCATAAAGTCTGACAATCTCCTGAACATATAATTGGGAATAGCGATCCATGGAATAGGTAGAACATATGGGAAGAAAATGAGCAGACTTGATCAATCTGTCAACGATAACCCAAATAGCATCATGACCCTTAGTAGTCTTTGGTAAACTAGTTACGAAATCTATGGTGATGCTTCCCCATTTCCATTCTAGAATGAGTAGAGGTTGCAAAGTCCCTACAGATCTTTGATGTTCGGCCTTTATCTGCTGACATGTTAGACATTGCTCCACCTACTGGGCGATGTCCTTTTTCATACCCGGCCACCAATAATGCATTTTCAAGTCTCTATACATCTTGGTAGCCCTGGATGTACTGAATAAGGGGTTGAATGTGTCTCTTTTAAAGTATCTTCCTAAATGTTATCAACATTTAGCATACAAAATCGCCCTCTAAATTATAAAATATAATTTTAGAGTCATCTCAAATTTAGGAGACTTCCCTACAGTAACATCTTTTCTCATATTAACAAGATATTCATCATCTCGTTGCCCTTATTTGATCCTATTAACTAGCGTAGCCTGAAGCATCAGGGCTGCCAACTTTGCCTTTATTATTCCTGTATATAAGATCTCTATATTCATTTATGCAACTTATTCAGTTTCGATTTCTGAATTAAAGCCATAGCTATTATACTTTGTGTGGATTTTTGGCTCAATGTGTTAGCTACAATGTTGGCTTTACCGGGGTGGTAATTGATCACACAATCATAATCTTTTACTAGTTCCATCCATCTCCACTGCTGCATATTCAACTCTTTCTACGTGAAGAAGTATTTAAGGCTCTTGTGATCTGTATAGATCTTGCATCATTCAGCATATAGATAGTATCTCTATATTTTAAGCACAAATACAAGGGTAATTCTTTTCGTATTCTTTAAGTTGCCTGGTTGCATATGTAATTACTTTACCATTCTGCATCAGTATACATCCTAATCCATTCTTCAACACGTCACTATAAATTACAAATCCTCCAGTACATTAATGGAATTGAGAGAATAAGTGTTGAAGTTAACCTCTTTTTCAGCTCCTGGAAACTTCACTCACACATATCCGTCCATCTAAACGTCATCCTTTTTTTGGTTAATTGTATTAATAGCATAGCAATTTGGAAAATCCCTCTACGAATCTTTGGTAATATCCAGCTAAACCCACAAGACTGCGCACCTCTATAGGATTAGTAGGCTGCATTCAGTTATTGATAGCTTCAACTTTACTTGGATCTACTCATATTTCCGCTCCTGATATAACATGTCCTAGGAATACCAGGCGATCTAACCAGAACTCACATTTCTTGAATTTGGCATATAACTGCTTCACTTTCAGGATCTCCAATACTTATCTCAAATGTGCAGCATGCTCTTCTTTTGTTGTGGACTAAACTAGAATGTCGTCAATGAACACAATAACGAATTTATCCAAAAACTCCTTAAACACTCTGTTCATCTGATCCAAGAATGCTGCTGGAGCATTAGTCAATCCGAACAACATCATAAAAATTTCATAGTGCCCATATCTTGTACTAAATGTCAGCTTGGGGATTTTTTCTTTCTTTATTTTCAGTTGATGGTACCCAAAGTGCAAGTCAATCTTTGAAAATATTGCGGCACCCTGAAGTTGGTCAAATAAATCATCGATTCTAGGTAACAAATACTTATTCTTAATTGTGACCTTGTTTAACTCTCGATAATCGATGCACAATCTCATGGTGCCATTCTTCTTACGTACAAACAGAATAGGTGCTCCCCAAGGTAAAAATCTTGATCTGATGAATCCCTTGTCCAACAACTCCTGCAATTGTCTTTCAATTCTTTTAACTCCAAGGGAGCCATTCTGTAGGGATTTTTAGAAATTAGAGATGTTCCTGGTTGTATGTCGATAACAAACTCTATTTCACGATCTGGTGGCAATCCCGAAAGATCATATAGAAATACTTTAGCATATTCCCGCATCACTGGTATTTCACTAAAAGTTGGTAGGTGTTTTCCTCAATACTCATGACACTCACCAAGCACCCTTCACAACCAGCATCGAGTAATAGTTGTGCATTTACTGCTAAAATCATAGAGAATCTAAAATTCTTCATAATGCTAGCAAATGTGAAATGTCACTGTCTTTTCCTTAAAGTCGATAGTAGCGCTGTACTTTGACAGTCAATCCATGCCCAAAATGACATCGTAATCATTTATATCTAGCATAATCAGATCAACATATAATTCTCTACCTTCAATAGGTATAATACAAACTCTCAAAATTCGATCGGTTTGTTTAGCATCTCCAGAGAGGACTGTATACTATAACTGATTTATGCTATATTTGGTATTCTACCTAGCCTCTTCATGTACTCAGTGGATGCAAATAAATGCGTGGCTCCAGAATCAAATAACACAAGTGTTGGACACTAGAAATATAAAGTTTACTTGTCACCACTGATGGATTTGCCTCTGCATCCGCCTATTCATGATAAACATCCTGGTTGGTACATTCCTTTGGCCGATGTGATTTTGTTTACTTGGGCAAAATTTAGCAATATGTCCAAGCATTCCGTATCTAAAGCACGTCCTGGTATCTGTAGAGCAGCCTCCAGTATGTCGATTGCCACATTTCTAACACATAGTTTCTTGCACCGGTGCTTTTCCTCATTCGACCTGTGGCCTCTTACTTCAACCTTCTTATTGTTGGTCTCGTTCTCCTTGAAATTTAAATCTATGCCTTTGTATTTAGACCAGCCTCTTTTCCCCATAGTCCATCTCTGTCCCTACTGTTTGAACTGCTGTCGAGCCTCATGTACACGAGCGATTCTCAATTCACTCTGTTCTGCCACTAGGGCCCTCTCAAACACCTGTGAAAATTTCACCCCTTAAGTACCCGCCATATTCATATCCCAATACTACTCCGGCCTCAAACCCTCTAGAAATCTCTCTACTTTTAATGTTTTAGTGCTGACCATATGCCTAGTAAAGCTGGACAGCTATTCAAATCTACGAATATATTCCCCAATAGTCATCGCTCCTTATCACAGTTATTTAAATTCGTTCATCTTCATCATGCAAACTAGGACAGTAAAATATTTATTTTGGAATAACTCCTTGAATTTATCCCAGCTCATGGTGGTAATTTCCTCCATGCTGCTGATTGTATCCCACCAATGGCCCGCACTACCGCAAAGCATAAAAGTGGCACACATTACCCTCTCATCTTCTAGCATCCTGCTATACTGGAACATGTTTTCCGGGGTCCTCAACCAGTCCTCTGTAGTAGTAGAGTCAATATCATCCTCAAATGTCAACAGATCCAGCCTCCTGAATCATTCTCCCACCATATATATATGTACTCCGCCTACTATTGGTTTACCTCCACCCTCGGTTGCTCACTATCATCCCTCTGTCGAATCAGCTGTTGAATCTATTCAGATTGTCAATCAATCAACTTTGTTAACTGTTTAATCATGGTATCTCGATCATTATCTAGGATGGGTGTCTCATTTCTTTATGCTCTGGTACCATCAATGCTCTTACCATGAGTTCTCATTATTTTGCAGCGCTGTTTTATACAAGTTTGACAACATATGGCCAATATAATTCATGAAATATGTAATGCAATATATGATAATGTAAAACTTAATGGTCTGCACTCCGCAAGTTCTAAGTTCGTGTACATAGATAGTCTACAAAACCTCAAACCGAGCTCTGATACCACTCTTTAACACCTACTAATCAACAACTATATATAAAGTATAATTTGGCATGATTAAACTTGTGTGTACGTGCGATATTTATTTTTGTGTAATACTTTAAGAAAAGATAAATTACTTTTCACACACACAATCCTATTTAAAATACTTCCTCACATATGTCCTGTATATAGTAGGATCAATATTTATATAAGAGCACAACACCCACAACGACCACAATATTTACATATTTGTTTACAGTAAATTTTAAAAGTAAGTCTCAAAATATAATATAACACACTCATAATATAACAAGCCAACAAAATAGCCCAACAGGTCATCATCCATGTACACACTCCCTTAAACACCTGCAGGAGCTCCAATAGCCGTCCAGCCAGCAAAAGATACTTCAAGCATCATCTTGCTCACCTACAATGCATAAACTATAACGCTCAACAAGTAAAGACATGCATGTCAAAGAATAATCCATAATATCGAGTCATGCATCTCAAAATGCTATGCCCACAATGCAATTTCATGCATCAAAACATTTCTCTCAAAATAATTTCTTTCTTGGCCCTTGACCAATGCTACTATCCCATATACCAGAAAAGAGCTCTACACACAGCCATAATGCAATAGCCAATAATAATATAAGCATGAAAATCCATGCATACTCATAAGCATGAAAATCCATGCACGTGAACCTGCAAATCCATGAATACAACCATGCAAATCCATGCATGCTTTGGTGCACTAGTAGTGGTCAGCAAAATATTTTTCTTTCTTAGAATCATATCGTGTAATGTAGCATTTATCACAATACTCATATATAATGCATGCATGTCCCAATGCCCATGTATGTATGCTTAGTAGACATGAATGACAGTAATGTGTGCCCTCTGCTATGCACATATGATCTATGATATTACATATAAATCACACATTTACTATGTCTATATATTGTAGTTGCAAATGAATCTTCACTTACCTTTCACTTGGTTGGTGGCTTAGCCTAGATTTGTTTAGTATTCCTATCCAACGTTAGATATAAAATAGCCTGTAATATTACCCAACATCAAGCACCATTCCCAATTTGGTAAGTTGAAAGAACAAAATCTCATACTAAGACCTTAAACACCAAGCTATCTAGGTAACAATCTAGCTTTCACAAACTAGAACCCAATATATTCCCTCAAATACCTTAATTTCTCATCTTAGATATATGTAAACATCATATGATTAAAGTATTATAACTCTAATACCATGTACCTAATTTTTAGAATTCAATAGCAACATGTTTAGGTGTAAACATGCTAAGTTATCAAATGGGACAGATTCACATTTTCATATTTTCATGCTATCTAATTTAGTATCATGCTAATTTAGTATCTAATTTAGTATCATGCATATCCAATCACTTCAAAAAATTTACCACACTTAGATAACATGTAGAGAAATGTAACCATATTATAGAATTGACTAAAATCAGTGATTTAACTCAGCAAAACCGGCCTACTTATCACAGCACAAAAACTATAAGTTCTATCATGGCAATTTTGAGTGTATCTTCAAATATCAAACCATATTTCAATTTCTCACATCTCCAAACTTACCTACATCCCCTAAACTCATATATAAACACATAAATGGTGAAATATATAGATTTTAATCAAGTTATATACACATATATAGCTTTAAAGACAAAAATCAGCAAGTATACAATTTCTGTCTTTAGTGATTTCTATTATGATTTTGCAACTAAAAATTATTCTTTTGTGAATTATAAGACCATAAATAAAATCCTAACATGATTATAAACAATAATATAAGCTTTATATATCATAAACCCTCAAATAATTCAAGAACTTAAATCAAAAGCATGAGTTAAGCTCACTTATGTACAAATTTAAGCTACTACTTGCTCCTCCTTACTTCTCTTTGCTTCCTTCACTTTTTTATTTACTTGGAAGCACTTGAGAGCAAATTCTAAAATTTAATATAGAGGTTTGGAAGGCAAAATAGCTCAGAAAATGATTTTTGGTCATGGTTCAAGGATATAAATGAAGAAAGGTTGAGGTGGTAGCTTGAGATGACAAAACTTGAGGTATCAAGTGGTGGTTCAAATATGATGTTACACATACCTTGTACAACTGTAATCTAGTATTTTTCATTATTGATTTATCTATTTACCTATTTTAATTTCCGTACGATTGGATAATAAATTCTACCCTAATTTCTTAACCATTCATTCGATCTCTAAATCGATTGGCATTCGATTCTTAAATGATTGTCTTGTTTGTATTTCTAAAATCATATGCACATAAGGACCTTATAATATGACACTTAAATCATATTTTATAATGTCCAATATCCCAAATATATTAATTCACAAATATATACTTTTGAAATAACTTGATCAAATTAAATTAAACCGTATAAACTTTCTAGTGACACCTTTACCACTTCTAAAAATTATAACATGTAACCTAGTAATATTCATCATATTGATACCTAATTTTCTTCTTATCCCAATGTAGAATTAATCATTTAGGTTAGGGGATTCCATGCGAGAGCTTCACAATTAAGTTTAATGGTTAAGAAAGCTGTATAAAATAAAATGAATTATACAATGTCAATATAAATGCAAATAACATGGAATTAGCATATAATGCATGAATCATAATTGGCCAGATGAGTAGTGAAAGGCTCGGGTATCTACAACTTATATTGAGTTTATTAAAGTGGGTATGGAAAGACAATACATATATCTACAATTTATTAGAAGACACCAAAAGCTAATTCACATCATAAAGAGCTCAAAAATGGCTTTCAATATGAATGATTAGATAGGACGGCGCCAGAGGACAGATTGTTTGGAGTTGTGGCGCCTAAAATCAGAGCCGCGATGCTGAAGGATAGAATATATGGCGCCGAGGCACCTAAAATCAGAGCTGTGGTGCCAGAGGATAGAATATTTGGTGCCGCAACACTAGAAATCAAAGTCGCGGCCCCAAGAGAAAACATTCGTAGGTTCTCTTAGCCTAAAAACATGGAGGAAAAAGAGAGGAAAAATGAGACAAAGCCAAGAAAATGGAAAGACTTTCAAGTTTCTTTTGAAGAAAAGCCAAGAAAAGTGAAAGGATTTCATGGTTATTTTGGAAAATTCTTGCAGAAAGAATCATGTTGAGAAGAACAAAAAGGAAGATTAGCATCAACCAAAGAAGGGGAGGGGGAACTGGTTCTTTGACCCAAAGGAGGCTATTGGGTGCTTGGAGACAAGACCCATTCAATTTTCTGGAACCAAAGCAGCCATTCTTGGAGACAAGAAGAGCTTCAATCATTCCTTCCACTTCACAAATTGGTGAACAATTTCCATGTTCTTTCTTATTTATTTCTTGAAGTTGTATTCATCCATGATGAACTAAACTTTTCTTTTTAGAGAATGATGCAACCTTATTTGATCATATATTTTGAATTCAAAACAATATTAGTTCAAGTTATTCATCTTGTTTGTGTTATCTTATTTAGTACTGCATCTTGATTATTTGACCACTAATTGAGATTATTTGATGTATGAGATTTGGTACTCGAGAGAGAGAAGATTATACATGATCACAAGGATAACACAACTTAGGAATCATAGAGTTGACAAGCTTATGAAACCTTTGAAGTTTTGAAGAAGAATTCATTGAATTTTTGTAAAGTTATATTCTTGAATTTTTATAGAGATATCAAAATTCATGTTGGAGCTCATAATCAATTCGGCACTCGAGAGAAGAAATTGATGAGCTTAGGAATTCTTAACTTATATATGTTGTTGACTTAAATTGGTATATTTTGGATGGAAGAACATAGGTGATAATTAGGTGAGTCATTCCTCTAGAATTTCTTGCTCATAAGGTGTTTGTTAAATTGCTTATAAGAACTCCACTCTTGTTTTTACATTTTTATCTTACTCTACTTTTTGTACCAATCATCACTCGATTTTCTAGATAAAATTAAGACTATTTGAACTACGGTACTTGATGTAATTCTTTATTACAATCCCTGTGGTTACAATACTCAACTCACCGTTGTATTAAAACTTGACACCATGCACTTGCGGTTTGCATAATTTCATGAACAAGTTTTTGATGCTTTTGCTGGGGATTGTTTTATCTTAATTGCATCAATATTGTTATGACTTAGTCTTGATTTTAGTTTAGAATATTTTTACATTCGTCCCATATTTTGATGATGTCTTCCCTTGCATTGGGCTATATATATTTATATGCGTAAGGCTAGGAGTCTTGAGGAGATGGCTACTACTAGCTATCAATGGCCTTTCGAGAGGTCTTCCATTAAAAAGGTTGTCGATGTTATTGACGTAAACTAATTTACACAACTAACTACACAAATTTTTTCTCTTTCTAACAAATTTGTAGCTTGGACTACTAATGGAGCTTCTCAAGGAATGGATTCCATAACATCCACTACCACTTCATTTATAGAAACCAAAGTTGAGAAAAATGCATCATTGGAGGATTTGATAAGCACTTTCATTGATGAAACAAAGAGCCCGATTGAATAAGAATGAAGCAAATATAGACAACATTGAGACTCAATTAGGGCAGCTAGCTTCTATTTTAGGAGCTTAAATGAAATTAATAGAAAATCAAATTGGACAGTTTGCTACTGAAATTAATGCTAAAAACCATAAAGAACACTTTCCAAGTGATACGGAAATCAATTCAAGGGAAAATTGCAAAGCCATCCAACAACAATACATGGATAAGTGCAAAACTACTGAAAAGTGCAATGCCATCTTGCAAGAGAAGCCACCTCAAGTACTTACTAATTCAGGGAGTTTCATTATCCCTTATTCAATTGGAGACTCTACTTGTGAAATAGCATTATGTGATCTAGATGCAAGCACTAATTCAATTTCATTGTTTAATTTCAAGAAGCATGCATTAGATGAAGTAAGGCCAACTAGGGTGACTTAAGATATACTTGGGAATGGTGACCAATTCTTATGCTCTATAGATTTTTTTCATTTTTAATATGGATAAAAATAGGTACATCTTCACCATGTTTGGAATACCATTCGCAATAATAGAAGATACACTTGTTGATATCCAAAAGGCCCTTGATACTACTCCAAATCATCCTCGCCTTGCCTATCTGGAAGGATGACCTATACTCTTAGAGCACACAAAGATGTGGCATAATAAACACTTATTTTTAGATTCGGGATGAGTAAAGAAGATAGTCAGGCTGATGACTATATAACAAGTGCTTCTTGAGAGGCAACACAAGCCCTTTTTCTTTTGCTTTTAGTAATTTTTTCAGTTAGCTTTTGAAATATGTTTGCTTTCTTGATTTATGCAGGCTTAACTATTATGTTTCTTTGTTTGTGTTTGTGTTCTCACTTTCGTTGCTTTAACCTATAAGCTTTCATGCTTTCTTTTCTTGTGTAGATGGATGTCGGCTTGGTGATAAGTGTAGATCTCACATGAACTTCAAATGCATCATCTATGGGAGTTTCTTATGTCCACTTCTTATGTGCTTTAATTCTTTAAGCATTAAGGATAACGTTAATTTTAAAGTTGGGGGTAGTATTTGTATTTTGTGTGTTTGAGCTTTAGGTGATAAATTGAGCCTTTTTTTTTTATTATCCATGTTGTGAGATGTGTGTCTAAGAGCAAACATACTTTGTTGACAAATTTAATTAAGTTCATGTTTTGTAATTTAATGAATAACTTAACTATTGATTGCCTATGATGATACCTAATTGATATTATATAGAGTATAGAGGAAAAAAAGATTACTAGTCGTGTAACATGGCAACTATTTTGTGTATTTGATCCTTGTCATAAATGATGAATTTTTATTGAGCACGTTGAGTTGAAATCTTGTGAATTACATGCTACTTGATATTGGATTTTTCTCCCAATGTGTTGTATTGGTTATTTTTTGGTATTCTAGAACTTACTTGATTAATCTTTAAGGCGAAATCCTAGATAACTAGTAAACTTGGTGTAACACTCCCACCACTAAATATAGATATTGATATAATAATAATCTTGACAACATAGCACATGTGTGTGCATGTGTATATATATATTTTTTGTTAACTGTAGCACTTTAAGAAACAGTAAAAGTATTTTCTAGCATATAACCCTATATATAGAAAAATCACCGTTTATATAAAAAATACAACACCTATCACAGTCACGCTATTCTCAAACTTATTTACTATAAAATTTCAAGAATTATATAGAATACGGCATCCCAAAGTTATAATACGATAGACTCAAAAATCAAAATAATAGCCTATAATTTTGGAAGAAGTATGGACATTTTGCATCTTGCAACCCTTTATATATAGACAACAATTTACATAATAATAATGATTGTAAAAATTAGAATATGCCCACAACACAACCCAGTAGGTTGTCATCCAAGTACAGTGATCCTCAAAAGCCTCTAGGAGTTCCAACAACTAGCCCAGTAAGCCTCAGAGTCTCAGGTATCACCATACTTACTTACAATGCATGAACTACATGAGCTAATGCTTAATAAGTGAAAATTATGTATGCTGAAGAAATAATCTAACATATATGCGATGCATCTCTATGAAATCATACCAGGAATGCAAGCTCCTGAACCAAAACAGTTTATTCAAAATATTTTCCATCACTGGGCCTTAGCCTACCTACTATGCACTAGATACAGCTATGAACAATATCAATAATCACATGGCCATAAATAAATTAACTCAGTCCAGGGGCCATCTCTTGGGAACACCAGAGGTCCACCCCCTGTCTTCCCCTATGATCATCCAGAAGTCTTCATATCGATGGATTCAATAAGGGCACAGTCAAGTGGTCCACCCTCTCGTGACTTGAGGTGCCCCAAAATATCACATAAGCACGCATCGCATGCCTCGGTACACTAGTAGTGGCCAACCAAAATATTTTCTTTCTAAAAATCATGTCTCAAATCATATCGTGCATGCATGAACCTCAACTATACTCATATGTCATGTATGCATATGTAAATGCTCATGAATGGTATGTTTAATATGAAATGCAAGTCATCTTGCTTTCAACATGTTTCAAGAATCATAAAACTCTTAAGGTACATACTATACTTTTCATCTAATCAATTTAAATATCATCAACACATTAGGTATAAATGCTTCAAGACATACTCTGTTCATGCATTGTAATTGCAAATAGATTTTTCACTTATATTTGTTCGATTATGTGTTACTTCTAGATTTCTTAAGTATTACTCCCCAACCCTAGATGTGAAATAATCTGTAAAAATACAAGATATCAATCACCATCCTCAGTTAACAAGTTCATTATACCTAATGTAGTATAAAAATCTTGAATCTGAATATAATTAAACAACCTTATCACTTAAAAACTATAACCAAATACAACCTTCTACGTACCTTTGTTCCACATATTAAATGTATAATAACCTCAATTAATTGATGTATTTTAACTCTTATAATATCTTCCTAAAATTTAGGGATCAAATTAACCATATCTATGTTGGAACATGTTAATGAACCAAACGAGACAGATTTACAACATCACATTTTCTTGCTGCCACATTAATTTACATGATGATTTTGATACCCTTAGACATATTTATTCACTCTCCAATTTTTATCACACTTAGCTAACATAAAACAAAATATAACCATATCATAAAATGGCTAAAACTCACAGATATAGCATCCCAAGTTTAGCTCCCTTCACAACATAATGAAACAGATTTTTCCTATCATGATAGTTTTGTGCACTTCATGACATTAATGGTTTTGGAACCCTTAACTATATTCAACCACTCCCAAATTTTCACCACACTTAGATAACATATACAAAGAGACAACCAGTTTATAGTATTGCCAAAACTGATGGATTTAATGCTGTAAAATCAGTTCCTTTCACATAGAATAGAATATGAAATTCGATGGAGACAGTTCTCAACATCTCTTTAATTATCATGCCATATTTTAATTCCTAAGCTATCCAAACCTAAATAAATAATATTAAATCATATATAAACATGTTCATGATGATAAATATAGCATTTACCCAAGGTTTCTTGTAGATTTCAAGCTCAATAAACTAGAAATAAACATATACACAAATTCTGCCCTTTAGTGGTTCTACTATGTGTTTGCAACCACAAATCATTCTTTTATACTTAATAACCCTATAAATAACCTCTAACTTCATCATGAAAAAGATAAGAATCTTAAGAAAATATAAAACCCTCAAATAATATAAAAATTAATGTCAAAATAGTAGATGAACCTCACCTATGCTAGTTTTAGTTTCTACTCGTGATTATTACTTCCTTTTGCTTCCTTTGCCCTTTTCTATCACTTGGAATCACTTAGAACCAACTTATAGAGATTTTGGCATGAGTTTAGACCCTGAAAATGACTGAAAAATGGTTGAGTGGCTAAGAGTGAAGGAAATCTTGAGGTGGCACTTGAGGTGCTTGCTTAAGCTTGGTAGCAAGCATAATGTGGCAAGTTGTGGTATAAATCTGACCTTTTACCCATCTTTCAAGCTTAGATCAGATGTGTCTTACTATACATTAATTTTATTACATCTTATTTTAATTACCACAAGATCGCATAGATAATTTATAAACTAATTTCCTAGCAGTTCATTTAATTTCTTACCCGATTGTCACCCAATTCTTAAATAATTGTCCATGTTAAAAATTAGATAATTTTATACATAAATGAATATTGTAATATCACCTTTAAATTATAGTATCTTATGTCCAATATCCCAAATATGCAATTTATCGATATATACTTTTGAAATGCCTGGATAAAATCGAATTAAACCCTATAAGTTTACTGGTAACAACTTTAACACTTCCAAAATTATAACCTATATATCCAATATTGATCAACCTTATTTTGTTCTTATTTCAATTTAGTGTTGATACTTATATTATGATGATTGACAATTAACACCATATGAGATTTTCTAGAAATTTAATGATTAAATGTGATTATAAGGTAAAACGGATCATGTCATGCTAGTTTCAATGCAAGCACATATGAATAACATGCAATGCATGAATCATAATAGTTAAGTGAGTAGTGTGAGGCTCATATATTTCACTTAAAAATGATTTAGGTCATCTTTGACTTGTTTGTGCCTTTCAAGCCTACTATGATCACACTTGTATTCACTAGTTACCCTCTTGACCTCTTTTTCAAAGAATGGCATGTGTAATACATATAAATGACCACCATTCGACTTTATTTCTTGAAGGTCACTATACCTACTCTTTACAGCTCGAAAAACCAATGATTGTCCCTAAGAGAGCTTAAGGTGTGATATTTTGTGTACAATCTTATTAAGGCATCATATGAAGACATGTTAAGGGCATGGATAAATATATTTAGGGGGATGAGCAGGGAAAATGTGCAAGAAATACATCACAACTCATGTTGATGAAAAGAAACAAGTTGGGGGGTGTGAAAGAAAAAGAACAAGAAATGAAGCATTGAGATTCATAAAAAACAAACGAAGAAAAAACAGAAAAAAAAACATTGTTGAAAAAGAAAAAAAATAAAAGAAAAGCATGAATCCTAAAAGAAAAAAAAGGGGAAAGAGGAAAGAAATGATGAGAGTGAGATTCTATGTGCAACAGTTTATGCTCTCTTACATTATTTATCCCTATCTTTCTTTGTAAGCCAATACCTAGGTCTTATGTTACAAGTTTATTAAAGTCCTTTTAATCTAAGTTTGCAAGTGTCTATATTAGTGGAGAATTTATATGAAAAGCAAGCTTATGAAACACCTAGAACTCCTTTGCTTAGATCATGATAATCATTCATTGTGAAATTCATACCTAAAATGCATGCATGAAACTTGATCTTGACACTCACACACACACGTTTTGAATTCATGATTATATTAATGAAACATAAGTTTTGTAATGTCATTCGATTAGCCTTATGACTAACCTTTAGATTCATGTACAATAAAGATTGATGAGATATTTGAATTGGTTGATCAAGTTTAGTAATTCATGATCAAAGTATGAGCCTATGATTGTTTGATTTTGAGTTTTCCTCAATGATGAGTAAAAGGTAAAGTTTAGAGGTATTTGATAAGTTGGTTTTATACCAATAATTCATATGCCTTTTTATTAATATTTAGTTTGTTTTTAAGTGATTTTGTTACTTTTTATGCATTTAATTTGAAATCTTATAGGTAATGATAAAAAAGAGAAGAAAATAGAAAGAAACCAAAAAATTGGTGGAAATGTTGAAAAATCCAAATTATGGTGTTACTAACGGAAGTTTTTGTACTTCAACTCTTTACCCCCATGTAATATTAATTTTATTCTTGATTCATTGGAACGCCAAGAGATACATCTACAAATTTTATGTTTACTATGAAATCCAACTCTTTCGATTTCAATGAGAAAAATTGAGCTTAATGGTTAATACCAGACTGAAACTTTCAAGTATAATACATCTTGGTATTTTAGGCATAACTCTCTATAAAGTTATCATATTAAGTTGATTAAAGTGGATATGGAAAGCCAATAATACCTATATCTATAATTCATTACAAGGCACCAAAAGCTAATTCAGACCAAAAGAGCTCAAAAATAGCTTTCAAGGTGAATAATCAGACAACACAACGCTAGCAGACAGATTGTTTGGAGCTGCAGCACCTAAAATCAGAGCTATGGCACCAGAGAACAAAATGTTTTGCATCGTGGTGCCCAAAATTAGAGCTACAGCACCAGAGAACAAAATGTTTGGTATCACGGCGCTAGAAATCAGAGCCGCGGCCCCATTTCGTGGAAAAGTTAAAACTCAATTTTTAAATCCAATTTTTGGAACTTCTTTTCAAATGACTTTAAAATACAACCCAAGAGACAACATTAGTAGGTTCTTTTAGCCAAAAAACATGGAGAAAAAAGAGAGAAAAAAAGGAGACAAAGCCAAGAAAAATGGAAGAATTTTAGGTTTCTTTTGAAGAAAAGCCAAGAAAAGTGGAAGAATTTCAGAGTTATTTTGGAAGACTTTTGGAGAAAGAATCATGTTGAGAAAGAAGGGGAAATTGGTTCTTGAAACTAAAGGAGGCCATTGGGTGTTTGGAGATAAGACCCATTCAATTTTCTGGAACTAAAGGAGCCATTCTTGGAGACAAGGAGAGCTTGAATCATTCCTCTCACTTCATAAACTGGTGAACAATTTTCATGTTCTTTCTTATTTGTTTCTTGAAGTTGTATTCAACCATGATAAACTAATTTTTTCTTTCTAGAGGATGATGTAACCTTATTTGATCATATATTTTGAATTTCAAACAATATTAGTTCAAGTTATTCATCTTGTTTGTGTTATCTTGTTCAGAATCATATCTTGATTATTTGACCACTAATTGAGATTATTTGATGTATGAGATTCGACACTCGAGAGAGGAAAAATTATACATGATCATAAATATAACACAACCTAAAAATCATAGAGTTGAAAAGTTTATAAAACCTTCGAAGTTTTGAAGAAAAATTTATTGAATTTTTATAGAGTTTTATTCTTGAATTTTTATAGGGATATCAAAATTCATGTTAGAGCTCATAATTAATTTGGCACTCGAGAGAGGGAATTGATGTGCTTAGGAATTCTTAACTTATATGTGTTGTTGACTTGAATTGGTATATTTTGGAAGGAAGAACATAGGTGATAATTAGGTGAATCACTCCTCTAGAATTTCTTACTCATAAGGTGCTTGTTGTATTACTTCTAAGAACTCCACTCTTATTTTTACATTTTTATCTTACTCTAATTTGTTTACCAATCATCACTTGATTTTCTAGATAAAATTAGGACTATTTGAACTATGGTAGTTGATGTGATTTTTTATTACAATCCCTATGAATATGATACTCAACTCACTATTGTATTAAAACTTGACATCATGCACTTGCGGTTTTCATAATTTTACGAACACCTATATTGCCCCAACATCCCTATACTGCCCCAAATCAATGTGCTCAGCATCAACTCCCTCACATAAACCCCTTACATGGAGCTTTGCACAATGCTCTACAATATCTACCTCACCCACAACCCCCACATTGAGCTCACCAGCATATACCTCATCCACAGCCCCCACATTGAGCTCACGACCATCTTCCTCACTATTAATTTGTTCAGCACGTTTA
Source organism: Paulownia fortunei (assembly GCA_019321725.1). Taxonomy (NCBI): domain Eukaryota; kingdom Viridiplantae; phylum Streptophyta; class Magnoliopsida; order Lamiales; family Paulowniaceae; genus Paulownia; species Paulownia fortunei. Next base: position 11,947,193 of record CM033108.1, read on the forward strand.
TTTATTTTAGTCCTAGATTAATCTTGTTGACTAAGAATTAATGAAAAGTCATGACCTATAAAAATATGCATTTCCCTAACCAAAACATGCTTCATACACCGATATTTGACATTATTATCACCACATAAGGACTTAAATGCTCTATTAACAATAATGTAGTATTTTTCAGTCCCTTGTACTCCTAATTGCTCACTGAATTATCTTATTTTTTTCCTACTCATAATGTTTGTAGGTACTCAGTCATACACAATCTTACCTCCACCAGCGTATTCCATAGTAGCATTAGATAATCTATGAAAGTAACCCCTATAATGCAAAATCAAAGTAATAGTATGAGTTCTTGAATCTATAATTACAAACAAAAAACCAATTAACAAACTGACCTGACAGCCCCACATATTTCCCAACAAACAAACAATACAAAATATAAAAAAATATAAAATATTAAAAAATAGTTCACTTTAATATATGAGCCATGATTCACACTAGTTAAAAATTAGGGCTTTTACTAAAAATCAACCAAACAACAACAGAACAGCCTAACAGTACTTATTAAACTACTTCTAAACTATATAACTAATTTAATTAGAAGAAACACTCATGGTATACAGGGGGAGACAAATCCCAGTGCTTTTTGTTACGAACAAACACCATTTAGTCTATTTCAAGATGTGGAGATTCTTAATTAATGAATTTCAACATAAAGTTTTAGGGTTTTAGGGTTTGATTTGGTTGGGGGAGAAAATGGCCGCCTTGCTATTTAGGGTTTTGAGGGAATGGCCATGTTTTTTATTTTACCATTTACCCTTTACCAATTTTTTCAGCTTCGACACGTGGAGGGGCAGGTCTGGTTTCCCTCCAAAAGTTGCCCACATGGCAATTTATTATACCATGTTATGCTGATGTGGAATTATTAATCCTACTTAGCTTCATAAGGTGGCCATGTAGGCGCCACATGAGACACTTTGGGTCCAGGTAGCCTAATTTCAGTATTGTCATCAAAATCTCTAATTTATTTGAGTCGCATGGGAGGTACGTGATATTTTTTGGGCACTTTTTCAATTTTTGGTAAAAAAAAAAGATTCTCAATGCGCGAATTTCTTTTAAATTGCCATTTTGAAATCGAACATGACCTTTTTTGCCACACCCCTAGTTACGGGGCTAATTTTGTAATTTTTTCGAAAGTTCATCTTCACTCACTAATGTTCTTCCCAAATAGAAAATAACAAGCTGAAATTGCTACCTCTTGTTTGCAGTTCAAATTTTTTTGTTCTAATTTAATGTTGCATAACATATTGCGTTTTATACATATATATTAAGTGTATAAAATATTTTTTCTTACCACAACACGAGATGTAATATTGAACAAAAATTCGAAATGATTTCTCTTAAACATCAGAGTTATCATGGAATCTGATTAAATATGCTGAACAAAAATCGAAATGATTTTTCTTAAACATAAGAGTTATCATGGAATCTGATTAAATATGCTTAGCAAATGCTCATGCAAATTAAAACAAAAAAAATAAAAAAAATCACATCTGCCAAGCATTGGTTGCTGATACAAAGATCGTGTCTTTTTCAACTGTAGCACCGCCTCTAAATCCCCTATATAAAGATACCAACACCACATTCTGGTTCCATACTCATCATTATGTCTACATCAATCAGTACTGTAGTTTCCATTAGTGTTTCTGGTTAGTCTTTGTATATCAGTTGAGAGTAAGCTCCGGTAAATATTTCTGTATCTCTTTTTCTTGAAGCCATTTAAAGCCCAAAAGCTACCATCTTTCTTCTTTTACGGCAGAGTGAGTTGTTTTGTTCTCATTCATGGTTGAAAAATCGACAAAAGGGGTTAAAAATCAGGTTGTTTCTGGAACTTTGTTTTCTCCTTCTCAGTTGGGCTCCTTTTTTAAAGATTTTCCCCTGCTGCATTTCTGGAATTCAGCATTTATTATGGAATTCAAAGTATTTTATGCCATAACTGGAGAATCTAGCAATTGTTTACTGCGATTTTAAATTATTTTCTTGGTTTTCTATGTTTGTTTTGGGTCTTTCCTCTGCTAAAGAGAGTGTTGTAAGCTTTTGCATGTGGGTTTTATGCTTGACGTAGTCTTGATTTTCACACTCTACAAAAGCACCCACGCATAGAATCTCAAGATTTCTACGAACTGAAACCAGAATTTGGTGAAAACCTTATTTAATGTGAAATTCAAAGTAATATATGTGAGAAAAATGGCACTCCCAACTGTTTTTTTGCATGTGGATTTTGTGTGAAGTGCCCTTTCTTTAATATCTCACTTGAGAAAGGCATGCACAGCCAGTTCTTGAAAAAAAAAAATTATGTTCTGTTCATATTAGCTGTTGCGTGTACAAGTTTGTTAGAGGTTACTGGTTTTTCTTTCTAGTTTTTAAGCTGACTTTTTAGAGTTTGGCAGTAAAATGGAAAAGAGTTCAGAGAAGGAGAGTGTCGGTTTAATAGAAACCCCAGCGAAGGTGAAATCAGCCCGGGACTTCTCACAATGTAAGATCAACTTTAGTGAAATATCAAATTTTTCCCTCTTTTTGGTTCCTTATTTTGGTCTAAAAACAGAGGATTTCCTCTTTTCTTATTTACAATTTCAGTACCATTTAATCATAAATTGACTTGGACCTTTTTGAACTTTGCATGTAAGTTTTAACTTTTTGAGTCTAAATTCGAAAAAGTTGAGACCTTTCACCTTTTGTATTTGCAGGTTATAGAAGAAGAAGGCAGGGGAAATGCAAGCAACAAATTAAAAGTTCCAGAAATGAAGATGGTTAGATACACAAATTTGCATTTCATATTTTTATTCTCTCTTAATAATCATGCGTGTTACATTTTAGAAAAGCCTAAACAGGATACAAGATTTCCTTGTTTTTGTTTCCTTGTAAATTTAATGTCGTTTCTCAACACCAGACAAGGAATTTTAGCGAGTAGCGGTTGGACTCGACACGACAGTCGCTCCCCCACTCCCACTTATCTATATTTTCAAGTTTACATCTAAGTTAAATTGAATTTAAAAATTTTCCACCTTTCCAAATTTTAAATTGTCCTCCTATGTGAGCGGAAATATGTGTCTCAGTCCCCACTCAAGAATTGTGGCTCCACCCTTCTTAGTTTTTGATAGTTTTTTTGATAACATGTATTCTTTAGTTGTTTTACTTTGAATTGACTAGTATGAAAAAATATACTATTTTGCTTGATTTTTCAGAACAATATACTACGGAATTCGAAACCTCAACAGGAAACCATTTGGCAAAGATGGGCATTAGACTTGGGTTTCCAGATGATGAAACAAGCCATGATGAAAACAAAGATGACATTTCAGGTTTGGGGAGTGAAAAAGGTGAAATTAACATTTTCACAGATGTAAAAACCATGGATGTTCTGCTGCTGCATCAACCTTGCCACAACTTTGGATGGCCAAAAAAAGAGGCAGGAGTGCCAACCGTAATAGTAACATGAAATTTGTTTCATACTTAATGTGAATACTAGTCAATTATATATTGTTTTCACATGTATCCTATATGTTGTAGGACCAAAGAAAACAATTTTGAAAAAAATGGCCAAACCAGTTCTTGTGAAATCAAAGCATCCAATAAGCAGAAAACAAAATACCAAATCTCTAATGTCCAGGAATGATAAAAAAACATCAGGCTACGAGCACCGGATGCTAGTTCCCAGTGAGGAAATAGTTTGTCCCACCCCAAGAATGCGATCAACATCAAAAGTTGAGCTTGATGAAAGGACAGTGAGAGAATGGAAAATCTTGATGGAAAAACTAGATTCTGAAGGCACTGAAGAAGCTGATGAAGGGGAAAGAGACTGGTGGGAGAAGGAGAGGGAATTGTTACATGAGCGGGTGAAATCATTCATTTCCAACATGCAATGTATCCAAGGTACTTCCTGTGCCAAGTTAGTTCAGGTTGTTTTAGTTTATTTTAGCTCCATTTATTTTGGGAGTATGCAAATGGAGGGATATGTGTTGCTTCTGAAGCAAGAACATCATAGGGGAAAAATGATGAATTTTGCAGGTGCAAGGAAATTTTCCCAGTGGAAAGGTTCAGTGATAGATTCTATAGGGGAAGCATACCTTACACAGAATGTGAGCGACACTATTTCAAGGTAAGCTCAAAACCAAGATGAGAACTATGACTTCTTTTTTCCGACTTTCTCAGTCAAATGGAATTAGCAAATGCGTAGCACTTCTCCATTTTTCTTTATTCTATAGTTTTTGTGCAGCTCTGCCTTCATATCTCTTGCTGCTAAATATCCACATGGAGTAACCAGAGTAAATTCTCCTATTGAAACTTTTATTGGCTCTTCAACCGCCCAACCAAATGGTAAAAATGGTTCATGGTCTTCTAGCTCTAAAATAAAAGATGACAAGATCCTGCCTACTGTTAGCTTGAATGGAACATTTTCCAAGAAAAAGAAAACAAAAGCTGTTAGCAGCAAGAATATACTGAAGGGGAAACCAGTGGAGACAGAAGACACATGTTTTGAGACTCTAACAAATTCTAGAAGAAAAAGAATGAAGAAGGAACATGATGCCATCCACTGGGATGCTTAAAGGAAAATTATTCTAAAGGTGACAATAGAAAGAAAACATATGATACATCAGATGCTTTAGATTGGGAAGCGGTTCGAATGGCCGAAGTTGACGACATAGCTAAAGCCATTCAGAAAAGAGGAATGAACAATAATTTAGCTGCAAGAATAAAGGTTTCCTGTTTGAAGTAACATAGGCTGGCTGATTTTAAGTTGTGTACAATTATCCAGATATTAAGGCATACAACTGATAATTATGATATTTCTCTTGCAGAATTGCCTCAACATTTTGGCGAAGGATCTCGGAAGCATTGATTTGGAATGGATACGAGATGTTCCACCTCATAAAGCAAAGTAAGCTACCCAATATATATGTTCTAATGAATAAAGTGTATTTATTTTAATTGGAATAGTATAATAGCATAGATATTAACACAAATAGGTGGACAATCCTTTAAATGTAAGTATTTAATTCTCTGTCGTTTATGTCTCTGGTTGTAGAGAATACCTGTTGAGCATACCTGGGCTGGGACTGAAAAGTGTGGAGTTCATGTGCTTGTTGACACTCCAACAGAAGGCATTTCTGGTAAGATTTTATTGGAAGCATCATTGCATGCCATGCCAGCAGATATTTTATGCACACTTTTCCCTTGGTGATAAACAAGAAAAGTATCTTTCTTCATTAGATTGACACGAATGCTGGGCGGGTAGCTGTACATCTTGGATGGGTTCCCCTTCAACCACTTGCAGAAGGACAAGAATTCCACCTCTTGAAAGAGTGAGAATTATATATTAGCTTTTAAAATACCATCAATTTGCAGTAATTTACTTGATATTAATTAGCGATATTATTTAGGTACCCAAAAGTGAACTCTGTACAGATGTATCTTTGGCCACGGCTGTCTAAACTTGATCTAAAAATACTGTAAGAAAATGCAGCTCGATATGTTGATCTTCAAACATTCTCTCTTTTCGTATATCTACCATAGCATAGTATTAATCATGAGTTCCTATTCTTATATGTGGTGCAGCTATGAATTACACTGCCAGATGATCACTTTTGGGAAGGTACAAAAGCAAATAACATCTGATACGCATTTTTAAATGGTAGCTTCATAATTTTGAATAGTCCAAATACCTAGTAGGCACCTTACTGTTACATTTATACAGGTATTTGTACAAAGAAAAACCCAAATTGATGCGTGCCCAATGAGAGCAGAATGCAAGCACCCCCCCCCCCCCCCCTCCCCCCAAATTGTGCTGATCACTGTCTAATACCAATATAGTTAGCAGAATGAAAAGCAACGACTATTTGGTTAACCATTTGGCTAGCTATGTTCTCAAATTTTCTAACATAATCTTAAAAGAGCTATTTATAAAATTTGATAAATATCTTGTGTATTCAGCCAATGTTTGATCTGTTAAAATACAATACCAAATATAGCTTATATTTGGGTTTTCCTGAAGTCTATAATTTTGAGATGATTGACATAAGTTGATTTTATTGAGTGCAATGGATGCTGTGATAATGGATGCAATGGTCAGCTCGCCCTTCCAGGTATACAGGAGAAAAATGATATGCATTCAACTGAGCCCATTGAATGGGATATTGAAGATTTTGGTCTCGATGAAAATACCTCGAATTAGATTTGATAAGGAGAAGTTGAAGGAAAATATACAGAAGTTCATCAATGAGAAGAACACCCCACTTCAAGATGGTGAAATGTCCAAAGCTTTGATGGTTCTTACGTCAGAAACTGCATCTATCCCGGTGCCTAAATTGAAGAATGCAACCTATTTAAGGACAGAGCATCAAGTGTAAGTTTGCTCAAATTGTTTATAACTGACAGCCTTTATTGTTATAAATATCTACTGAAAGCAGATAATATGAATAGAAGTGTCAATTTCTTGTAATTTTGTTACTGTGGCTAACAGAAAAATCTAAATGAGCTAGTCATTAGGAATATGCAGTGTTTACTCAAAATAATAGTATAAATTTCAAAATGAGCAATATATCGAGGAATATGTATCAAATCAGTGAGGTCCACATTTTGGGTATGTTTTGCTTCCCCTTGAAGTCAGCTGTTAAGTTATAACATATTCTTTTGTGACCATTAATTGCAGCTATGAGCTTCCGGACTCGCACGGTGTTTTGGCAGGGGTAGTTGCTTCACTTATAGACGGTAACTTTACTTAGTATATTCCTTAATAAGATAACTAATCGCAAGGTTTTGATACTGCTGCTAGAGGAAAAAGAACCTAATGACTCATGTCCATACTTACTTGCTATATGGACTCCAGGTACACCATCATAGTCATGGCTGATATAATTCTTGAAAGACTACAAGTACTCGTATCCATTATACTACTGTCCTAATACAGTTTACTGTGTGATTCAGAAAATGTCAACAAGGATGAGTGTATACTTGAAGAAGACAGTTTATGGAACAATTCTGGTGAGAGAAATCTATGAATTTCCTTTTGTTCCTCATTACACAAAAACTTCATTAAATACATAAATTGAAAAGTGCAACTATGTTCAGATACCAACCCGAACAGCAATGAGAGGAATATTTCCACTTAATGGAACGTATTTTCAACATAATGAGGTGATTGATCCTCTTCCTGATCATGTTAATAAAACTCTGCCGTTAACTGTGCTTCAACTGAAAAAATTCTGCTTTGGCATCTATTTTAAATATCAGCATTGTCTTTATGAGCAGGTCTTTGCTGATGACGAGTCCAGTGTAGTTCCAATTAAACTTCCAAGGGTATCGATATGGCATCTTCCACGCACTACCTTATATTGTGGAAACTGCATATCAACAATATGCAGAGGTGAAAACTGAATACTATTCCAGATAAACTTAAAATTTTATAGTTGTTGAAAATTTACCGTTGAAAATTTACCCCAAGTTATTTGTATTTTTGTTTATTTCTTTTTTCTTGTAAAAGCAGGTATGAAAACTCACGAAGTTAAGAAATTCTTTCAGGCAGGTATGCATATGACATCTCCAGAATTACTAAATCCATAAAGAGTTGATTTGACAATAAAATAAATAACATTGTACATGCAATTGATCTGTACAAAACTTTTCTTCCTACATAAGTTTCGTAAATGTCACATACATGGCAATAATTTGGCAAACCTAAATCTTACTATAGTCTTAAAACTGTGTATTTTACAAAAACAGGATACCTCTGTGTCCGAGGATTCAACAGAAAAACAAGGGAACCTAAACGTCTCTCAGCAAGATTCCACCTTCCAGCAAGTAAGGCAGAAAAACCAAGGGGCAGGAAGAAGAAACAAGGAGGAACTTGAAGAAAATGATGCCTGATACTTGATAAGTATATGACATCTATATTTTTGTATGTGGAAGTGCATATTTTTTAAACTGATGCCTGATTACTTGAGCAGTAAATGGCATCTATACTTTTGTATATAGAAGTGCATATTTTTGTAACTGAAGGTAAGAAAATGATGCCTGATATGACATCTATATTTTGTTATGTAGAAGTGCAAATTTGTTAAGTGAAGGAAAAAGCAAGATCAAGGGATGATACAATTTGATACTTTCTTTTTCTTTGCCTTTCTTGCTGGAACAAGTGATGGATGTAATGGAAACTCATCTACATGATGCAACCTTTCACATTTCTTTTGTGATGGACAACTACATATGGTTACATTAATTGTAATATTTTTGTAATATATTGGTACCAATTCTTCTTCTTCTTCTTCTTCTTTTCTTTTCCTTCTTTTCTTTTGGGTGAGCGACTTCTGAATGCAGTTTATTTAGTTGGACTTACATAGAATAAGTTCACTCTTTTTTATCTAGGTCTTTTCACAGTGAGTATGAACTGTTATTTTGCGAATAGTGTTCTTGACAAAACAAAAGAAAAGAAAGACTGCATGTTGTCTTCCTAAATATGTCATGTGATAATGGCTAAAAGCTTATTACAAGCTCAGAATGCCTGTTAGAAGTATCTCAGGCCAATAGGAAAACTGCTAGTGAAACTTCCAATTGATGGCTGCATATCAATCTGGTATCAGATGTTGCAATTAATGTGTAGAAAAAACAGCAACAAATTTGGACTCTTAAGACATTATGTTTTTGTTGAAAATATATAAAGCTATGTAATTATATATTGTGTTAGTAGATAGCCATTTTGCTGAAAATATTTGATGTAATTATAAGTTGTTCTAGTAGATAGCCATTATTTCTACTTTAGGCAAGTTTTTAGATTTTCAAAGATTTTTATCTTCCTTTTTTGTGTCTTTAAATGTGCCAAGAATTATCTTTGTAAAAATAAGAAAAAGAGAAGAGAAGCAATACAAAAAGAATAGGTTTTGCTCTCCATTTTTGCTCTCTAGTTTCAGCTTAAAACTCATCTCATCTGCTGAAAATTTGCAGTTATTATCCTCCCTAACTAAGCCTTACTTTTAATATATCAAGCTTCCAAAAACAGTCCAACAGAAGTAGCATCAGAGTCTGGTTATAAAGACTATGTTTTTTTAAGGCCAAGTTTTTTGAAGAAAAGAAACCAAGAAGAAGGTGTAAAGCGAAGGTATTGCTGTCAAAATAAGTTACAACACAAAAATTCCATGGCAAACTCAAGAAATTTGCAGTAGTTTACTTTTTCGATTTTTGGAGGAGAAAACTATGAATTTTGGTGTAAGAAAATGAAGACATTGTTGGTCTCTTTAAACTTGTGGGAGCTTGTACAAGATGGTTATGAAAATGAGGAAGGAGTTAATATTACGGTAGCTCAAATAAAAGAGTTGAAGAAAACAAAACAAAGAGATGCCTTAGCCTTGTCTAAAATTCGACAAGCAGTTGCAGACTCAATCTTTCCAAAAATAATAGATGCTGAAAAATCTAAAAAAAAATAGAATATTTTTCAAAAGAAATTTGGTGGAGATGAGAAGGTAAGAGTTATCAAATTTCAATCTTTTAGAAGGGAGTTAGAAAATCAAAAAATGAAAGAGAAAGAAAACTTGAAGGAATTTCATTTATAAAGTCTTTGAATCTTTTAAAAACTTCAGACTTATATCTTGAAAGGTACACATATCCAAATCTAGAGTAATTGTTGGTAAATATAATGAAATATTGGTAGTTTTCTCGAGCACTAATACTTAGTGGCCCACATACACCCGTACGGATCAAATATAAGGGATTTGTAGCACGCTCTACTTCTCCAATAAATTATGACTTGGTCATCTTTCCCTTTAGGCCAGACTCATATATTGGCATTTGTTCCTCGTCCTCAAGGCCAAGCAATTGCGTCAACTTGTGAGCACTCTTCTTAGAGATATGATATGGCCTAGCATGCCACAAGTACTTGGAACTATGATTATCTAATTTTCATTTATTTTGTTGAATATGAAAGATAGAATTTTTTTGGAGTGTGTGAGAATATAATCATTTGTCAACACTCTAGTATGAATCAATAAAGAACCTCAAAAAAGGGAACAACTTCCATTAGAAATAGAAAGACTATAACTCTCTCTATCCAAAATTGGAATAGAAATAATATTCTTTATTAATTTAGGAACATAAAAACAACTATTTAAATCTATCATAACTCTATCGCCTAATAGGAATGTCATTTTGACTAATGCAACAACTCTTGCTCTAATCCCTAGATGCAGGGTAGTCTCTTCTCTACTTAGCTTCCTATATCTTGTCATCACCTACAACTTATTATAATTATGAGAATTACATCCGGTATTTAATACCTAAGAAGCATCATTAACCGAAAGGTTCACTTCAAAAAAATAATACCAGAATCATTTTGGAAATTTGCAATCTACTATTTGTAGTTCCTTTTCTAATGCCCCTGCTTGCCTCAGTAATAGCACTTGTCATTAGGTTTGGAAACCTTTATCACTCCACCAGAGGCCATCAAGCTTTTGTCTTTCTTAGAAAAATCCTTATTCTTCCCTTTCATTGTCTTTTAAGCCTTGAATTAGAATAAAGAGCCAACAAGCATGATAGGCTTATCCTTTTTCATGGTGGATTCAACCGTCTTGAATATGTTGACCAGCTCAGTGATGCTGATCTCCATATTATGCATGTTCAGGTTCACCACAAAGGCATCAAATAAGGGTAGCAAAGACTGTAAGATGAGATCCACATTGAGTCTATTGTCCATATCGACTCCAAGGGATTCGAGTCTTTCGACAAGGCCTATCATCTTTAGCGCATGATCTTGGACTGAAGAGTTTTTTATCATATAACATTGAAAAATCTCTTTCAAGACTTAATTCTCACCTGCCGGGTGTGTTCACCATTCAACTCTTGCAGGTGAAGGTGAATATTGATAGCATATGCCATATTCTCATGTTGCCTCTGCAACTCATTTGATATTGATGTTATTGTATAGCACCAAGTTGGCAATTTATCCTCAACTTGCTTGTGGTACTCTCTAAGCTCGTCTTGAGTAGTATTCGCTGGTGCAACTAGTGGCAGCATCATATTAAAGACATAAGCCTTCTTTTCGGACAGAAAAATAATCCAAAGGTTTCTAAGCTAATGGACGTAGTTGGGACCAATTAATTTATTGGCGTCTAGATTAGATGCTAGTGATTTTTGGCCATTTTGAGATCTATTCTAAAAAAACTTGCGAGATAGAAAAATAAGCATTCATTTAACTGTATATTCATTTATAATATGATCTTTAATTATAAATATTTCTTACTATTTTATTCAAATTCCATCACCCTCAAGATAGTGATTCGAAAAATTATGGGCCTATATGGTCCTATTTTTAAACACTATTTTTAAGTTTTATACTATTTATAAAATTAGAATCATGCTTGTTTGATCAAATCTTACTAGAAATAACTCATTTTCATATCTTCATTTTTCACACTCTTATCCTATTCTCCCATTTCTAAATCTATATCTAACACCTACTACTATCACCCTTCTTTCAAGTCTATCACCATCTTGTCTCAATCAAGTCATTCATCAGTAACATTCCCCCTCATTTTCTTATTTTTTTTATGACACATAAACCCAGGGTACTCTTCTCGGGTCTCCTGACATAAAAAAATGGCGATCCTATCCCCAAGCCCTATCTTCACAAGCCTTTAGAGAAGAAGAATGAGGCCACGATCAACCATATAACCTCGTTGGTGAATGTGGAGAAGGCGGTGGTGAAGGTGAGTGTCTTAGTAACGATGGCGAAGCATGAGGCAAGCGAACTGTTAAGCACCACCAAGCCAAGACCAGTTTCATTGCAATATTAAATCATTTTTATGTTTTAGGAATAAAATGGAAAATCAACATAAAAAAGTGAGATTAAAAAGTTTTATCTTCTTTTGTGCAGGTTTTAGAGAAACTAACGTAACTTTTGATTCCAAAATAGGTTTGGGTTAACTCTTGAAGTTATGGATTGATAAGTCATTTATCTACAAGTTCATGTAGTCTCTAGATCCCATAGTAAATATGTAAGGATCAAAAAAGTTGGATTACAAGTGGTTGTACAAAATAGATGACCAAATATTTGGATCAAAGTTAAGCTCAGTCTTGATCTATTTTACCAATTGGGTTATATCTCTTAAACCAAAATTGATTTTGGGCTAAAATTTAGATATGTTATATACAAGAGGTAGAGAAACAAGTTTGTGGAAGAAATGTTAAAATGGTCAATAAACATGCTACAATGTGTTGTTGATGTTGAAGGATGACTCTTGAATATGAATCGGTAACTTGACCATATCTTTCTCATCTTTTACCCAAATTTGACAAATGACATATGAAAATATATCAACACAGAAATATCTAAAAATTTTATCATTTACACATCCTCAAAATCTAGTTGTATCTGACCCAAAAATTTAATTTAATTGGATAGGTGAAAATTTAGAGGATTTGGTGTAACAACTTATCAACTTTTGATAATTAGCATAGATTGTTTAACTTCTCCATTATATGTTTGGCCTCTATCATACTCCAAGCACTATAAATAGGTCATGTATTAAGATTGTAAGAGAGGGGTGGCACAAGAAATTTATTACTTGACACAATTTGCGTTTGAGTTTGCAACCTTAAAGTTATAGTAAGTTTTTAGAAGACTTTGTAAGTATGCATGAACAAACAAACATCAATAATCAAACTTCATAAGCCATCATTGAGATAAAAAAACACACTTTAACATTAATTGCCTCTTTGTGCACTCAGAAAAAAGGTAAGTTTCTAGCTCAACCTCAACTTAATCCTTACATTCAGTGTCATATTTCTTCTCTAAGTGAAAATTCAATCAAGGAGGCTAATTTGGTCACAACTCTTTGGAATGAAAAAGTTGTTGACAACATTATTCATTACAAGGAAAAAGTTTCTAATCCATCTTCAGAAAGGAAGAATGGAAATAATTTTGACAATGAAGGTAAGTTTACAAATGATAAAAAAGAAAAATACTCACATCTAGCTCATTTTCCTTAAAGATTACAACCAACTTAGAAATTGAACTTAATAACGCACAACTAAGTAATCACGAAAGGATTTTGGAATTTAATTTTTTTTTGTATATGAAGTATTTTTAGTTTTCAAGTTATGAAAAAAAATTAATTTCACTGCATTTACATTTTTTGGGACTACATGAACCTAATAGTGATATCAGAGTCAAGGTTCACGTGTTTCTAATATCTTATGATTATGTTTATTTAATTTTTGCTTATAGTGAATATTTATACGTGTGTTTGATTATGAATTAAATTAATTTCTTTGTTTGGGATCAATTATGTTTATTGTTTCAAAGGTTGAAATGAATAGATGGAACAAATAAAAAAATTAAAAACTTGGGCAAAAATCTGCATGAACAGTGCCTAGTGGGCATTGCGCCATAATGCCATTTTTGGTGTCGTGACGCGAAAGGAGGCAGTAGCATAAGTCTCCTAGTTCTAGTAGAAATTTTGGGGCAAATTGTTTTAAGTCGTGGCCTAGTCGCACTGGTGCCCAATATGTTTAAATTGCTCCCCTCATTCCGTCTGATCACATAATGGTTTTGTATTTGTTTTAATTATTAAATTATGAAAGAAGATAAAACAAAACAAATTGCTACAAGAGTTGAATTCTTGATTCGAGAATATGATTCTTGAATTCAAGATTTAAAGTTTTGCATTCAAGAATTTGATTCTTGGACACAAGACATCAAGATTTTTGAAATCATGAAACTCTTGATTCAGGAACTTCAAAATTTATAAAATCTTGAAATTATTGAAATGATGGCAACAATAAAAGCAAAAAAATTGATTTCTTGATCATGAAAATTAATCTCTTGATATCATTTGCTCTACAAACAATTCCCAAGCTATATACTAACCCTTTGTGTTGGAAAGATTCGCTTAGAGTCCTAATCATTACCTCTTTAAGCATATCCAATTCTCGAATGCCCACTCGCAGTTGTTTCTATGCTATTAGGATCTCAACTCAATAATTCTAACCTAAGAGTTGGTTTTCATGCTATGGACACAAGGACAAAAAGTGTTTTAAGTATATGTTTGGATTATATTTTAAGCACGTGAAACTAAGAATCAAAACAATATAGAGTAGAGAAGAAGGTAACAATTTTAGAAAATGAAAGAAGCTGATTTTTGCTCGCATAAAGAAATAATTTTCTTCAACAATGGAGGTTGTGTTGAACGAATTTTGCAGCCAAAAATGCTGCAAAAAGCATCCAAAATGTGGAGAAAAGTCTCCTAATCTTTGGCTATCCCCTCCAAATTCCATTTATATGGAATCTTTTCCTTATCCAACTTCCTTATGCTCACACCTAGTGTTCACACTTAATGTTATACTTATTCCATATTTAACTCTTGTTGTGATCATAACTTGTGTTCATATAAAGTAAGTCTTCTTATCGCATAAGGATACTTCATCCCTACAAGGTAAGTCTTCCATAGCAAGTAAAAGACTTCAACCTTAATTTAATTGGGAATTAAATCTCTATTTATTTCCTAATAGGCTTTCTATAAGCCCTCACCTAATGGACCTACACCCAATTTAATTGATCCAATCAATTAGATTAATACATTCCTAAAATAAATAAGCCCACTATAATTAATTGATCCAATCGATTAATTATTTGTTCCAATTTAGGTTGCCTAATCCAATTAAGTTAATTAACTAATCTAATTAATTAATTAAATTAATTTAACATTTGAATTAATCAAGCCCCATTTAGTTAATCACATAAGTACATTAATCCAACCCTTGGATAATTTCTTAGGTAAGAAAATAACATGTCTGAATTTGTGTGTGACACCTTAGGTTCACCTATATGCTAACGGTGGGCACAACTTTTGTGACTATATTTAACAATTAGAATTATAATTGTTTTGACTAATTAAAATAATTAATTAATCCTTTTAAAATTAACCTATTAACTTAAGAACCTCACCAATCATAGTTAGCGTCTACCAACATACCTTGAAGACCTAGATATAGGTAAAAAAACAAACCTTTCTAATTGCAAATATCATGAAAGTTCGATCCTTCCATCAACTACTGTCCTGATTGAGCCAAGAATGTAGATTATTAATTGAAACCTTAATAACTCAATTATGTGAAACCATTCCTAGTATCTTGATTCATAGATATTAATTAAAAAACTCATTTCCTAATTACTTATCCCAACACAATAGATTTCATAAACAAGTATACTGAAAATCATAGGAGATTCACTTATTCGGCTAGATAGGTGACAAATCCTCTGTTGGCCACAACCTCCATAAAAAAAGATGATGAAACTAAAATCAAAGTACACCATGTCAAGTATGAGATTATAATTGTGCCTCAGGTCAAAGGACTATATCATGCACTATTGTAATAATGGAAACTTCCCATTCAACAATCATATTTCTTGGGAATTTCTGGTAGGGTAGTTCAGGCATCCAACATACATGCACTAGTTTTATAACACCGGTGTCTATGGAATAAGGCACGTTCCTTGTGAGCCTTTATCATATGCACATCTTCATAGGCTAGTTGATGTCCCATCTCAAGAAGCCCACGACTTGAAATATTTTTTTTAAAATCACGACCATAGAGACATATTTCATGATTGTTACCTATGCGCGACCATTCCCCATAGCCATATATGATATAGGAACTTCATTTAATTCTAATAAATAAAATTTTAGATGAAGATTGCTATTAATTGATATTAATATGAAGAAGATTCTCTCTATAAGAGTACAAAGATGGCTAATCCAGTTGGCTTGTCAGGCACTATTCTAGTATTTTGTTGAAGTAAACTACTAGTGTTGATAATTTTTGTTAGGTATTGGATATCAGATATGATTCTATCCCTATAAAAAGTTGTAGAGGCTGACAAGAAGAATGAGACTAGGAGGAAAGGATAATCCTTGAGCTTGAAATTAGCTAAATGGATGGTCCCCTTAGCACTAGATGGAATTATATATAGCACTAATTATTTTCCTTTTATACCAAACAACATTGAGAATGAAATCTTTGTTGAATAGAGAAAGTTTGATTGAAAAACCAAAAGATGGGAATGTTCCATACTTCTAGATGTTTATGCATTGCAATTAATTTATACTGCCACAAAATTCCATCTTACATAATTCAATAAAAAAATTAGATATTCATAGTTCGTCATACTTGTCGCGTTCATGATTAGGACATATCTTTGAGAAGAGAGTTCATAATTCGGCATGAATGCTTAACCTTTAGGACGAACTTGACATGCCAACTAGATCCTTATAGATATATGTGGGCCACTAAATATTAATGATCAAGGAAAGTACCACTACTTCATTAAACCTTTACCGATGATCTATCAAGGTTTAGGTATGTGTATCTTTAGAGATACAAAGCTAAGTTATTTGAATAGTTCAAAGACATTAGACATGAGATGGTGAAACAAAAATTGAGAGAAGTATAAAAGACTTTTCAATTCAATCGAGAAGATAAGTACTTGAGCTAAAAAATTATTGATTATCTAAGGAGAATTGGATTCTCTCAAAATAGATCTATGATGAGTTTCATAAAATTTCCTCCTTACTTCTGGGGATACACCTTAGAATCGACAACATTTTTATTAAATAAGTTTGTCATCTAGGTCGATGCCTAAAATATCATGTTGGGTATAATGTTGCAAAAATCTTAATAAGTACCCAATGGTACAAGGGGGTTGCTTATACAAAGCAGTTAGAGGAAGATAGGTTAGATATGAAAATCTAACTTATGCAAATTGTGGGGTATCTAAAGGAATTCACTAGATACCATTTTTGTGATCCCTAGTAACAAAAGTCTTTATTTTGAGGAATGCCACCTTCTTGAGAAGGAGTTTCTATCAGATAGTAATGCCTAGATCATAGAACATGAAAGAGTTTAAGAACCACAATTTGTCCTAACAATGGCAATGGTGCATGAACATATCAGTGAACTTCTAGTACACAACCTCCAAGGAGATCCGAAAGATCTTGAGACCGCTTATTGATAAGTTGGTTTTATACTAATAATTCATATGTCTTTTTATTAACATTTGATTTATTTTCAAGTGTTTTTATTACTTTTTATGTATTTAGTTTGAAATATTGTAGGTAATAACAAAAGGAGAAGAAAATGGAAAGAAACCAAAAACTTGATTGAAATATTGAAGAATATGAATTATGGTGTGACTGATGGCAGTTTTTGTATTTCAATCATAACTCTTTGCTCATATATTATTTTGACTTGATTCTTTAACCATTGGAACCAAGAGATAGATATATAACTTTTATGTTTACCACAAAATCCACAACCGAGTTCAAGAGTTAGCACTTGTCTGAATTTTTTCGGTATAACACATCTTGGTATTTCAGGCATAACTCTCTCCAAAGATGTTATATGTAGTTGCTTTAAGTGCCTACGGAAAGCCACGACACAGAGATATAATGTATTAGAAGACATCAAATCTAATTTAGCCTAAAAAGAGGTCAAACACCAGTTTCAAGGGGATAAATAGTGTCAAAGTGCTGAAATGAATGAGGAAAAGACAGCAGCAACGACGCTTAGGCACCATCCGAGGCTACTAGGATAGAATGCATGGAACTTAGGCACTAAAACAGAGTGTCTAGGTGCCATCCGAGGCTTCCAAGATAGAATACACAATGCCTAGGCGCTGCCCTTCCAACAAAAAAATGACACTGATGAGGTTTTTTTTGGCAAAATGTGGCAACAAATCACGAATTTTGACATTTTTATGAGATATACACATTAGATACACCTATAAATCATTACCCATGTGATGATGTAGTGGGATACACTAAATTAGTGGAGAGAAAAAAAGAGAAAAAGCCATGAAAAGGGGAAGGATTTCAGGTTTCTTTTGAAAAAAAGCCAAGAAAAGTGGAAGGATTTCAGGGTTATTTTGGAAGACTCTTGGCGAAAGAATCATTTTTGAGAAGTTTAAAAAGAATGATTAGCATCAACCAAAGGAATTGGGGAGATTGGTTCTTGGAACCAAAGGAGGCCATTAGGGTGGTTGGAGAAAAGATCCATTCAATTTTCTGCAATCAAAATAGGGCATTCTTGGAAGATAATGAGCTATTCTTGGAGACAAAGAGAGCTTCAACCATTCCTCCTACTTCGCAAATTGGTGAACAATTTCCATGTTCTTTCTTATTTATTTCTTAAGGTTGTATTCATCCATGGTAAACTAAACTTTCTTTCTAGAGAATGATGTAACCTTATTTGATCCTATATTTTGAATTCCAAACAATATTACTTCAAGTTATTCATCTTATTTGTGTTATCTTATTTAGTATTTCATCTTGATTAATTGGGCACTAATTGAGATTGTTTGACGTATGAGATTCAACACTCGAGAGAGGAAAGATTATACATGATCATAGGGATAACACTACCTAGGAATCATAGAGTTGAGAAGCTTATGAAACCTTTGAAGTTTTGAAGAAGAATTTATTGAACTTTTGTAGAGTTTTACTTTTGAATTTTATAGAGATATCAAAATTCATGTTGGAACTCATAGTCAATTCGGCACTCAAGAGAGGGAATTGATGAGCTTAGAAATTCTTAACTTACATGTGTTGTTAACATGAATTGGTATATTTTGGAAGGAAGAACATAGGTGTTAATTAGGTGAGTTATTCCTCTAAAAATTCTTGCTCATAAGGTGTTTGTTATATAGTTTCTAAAAACTCCACTCTTGTCTTTGCATTTTTATCTTACTTTACTTTGTTTATCGATCATCACTCAATTTTCTTGATAAAATTAGGACTATTTGAACTATGGTACTTAATGCAATATTTGATTACAATCCCTATGGATATGATACTCAACTCACCAGTGTATTAAAACTTGACGCAGTGCACTTGCAGTTTGCAATATATTTCACGGACACCTATGAGGAAATGATCTCTTGTTGGAAAGCAATAAGTAGGATCTCCTTTAAGATACTGATCCAAGGAGAAATGATGTATAACATTAGCATGGGAAAATGACAAAATACCATCCTAGATGAACTCTATATATTGTTAGAGTAGTGTCTGGCGATCCAATTAGTGGCGAGCTTTTATACTATTGTAAAAATAGTCTTATTCTTAACATTTTAATTATTTTTATCAATTAGATAAAGTTCCTAGATTATTTTTAGGTATAGGGCATGGTTACTCATATTATGGTGATCATATAATATGCTTTTATTAAATTTGATCTTAAATATATTTTGAGTCGGGTGTTTATTGATATGGGATATCAATATGCCCGATAAACTTTCACACATGATACAGACTTGAAAGAAGAATGTCTCATTCCATAGGCAATGGCATAAAGACGTTAGTGCATGTATGTAGGAGTTTGTTGGGGAACGAGTAAACTGAACAGCCCACTGGGAACTTCTCAATTAGAAAGTATTGTTTATCGAATGAGAATTTTCTAGTTATGATAGTGCATTAATTAGTCCTTTGACTTGAGGTACCATGGTGGCCTTGTGCACGACATCATACACTTTGATGCATTTCCTGATTGCATAACAATCATAAGGGGCTTACATTGGGTGTATGATCTTCATGTATGGAGGTCAATGGGTAACTAATAAAGGATCCATCACCTATATGGTAGAATAGGAGAATCTCCTATATTTTCATAGTCGTTGATCCCGAAGACCTTAGCTAAGGTAGGATAAATACTAGACGTAGGATTTTTTTGTAATACTCGAGTCTCATGCTACTCACCCGACCAATATAGTTTATGCATTTCATGCTACGTATGTGTCATTTGCATTTTTAATTAATATTTCATAATGCATTATATTTTATACTATATTTTTAATAATTAAACTTCTGAAGTTGTCACCCGATATTAGTTTCCAAAATTTTTAACCTAATTGGTTGAGTTGGTACAAGATACGAGAATTTAGGTGTCAACTATTAGATATTATTAGGATACACATAACTGAAAGGTGGTATCGTTGTATTTATCGGCATAGGATAAACTATGCAAATAAATTAATTAGGGAGAAAATAGTGATAGTCATGGTAATAATAATAATAATAAAAGAAAGTAAGGACACTATCATATTAGTTAAGATGGTGTAAATTCTTACTAGAAAATAAACTTGGGGGCTTATAAATAAATATCAAATTATTATGTATTAATTATATATATATAAATAATATATATATATATGTATAGATGTAAGAAATATATATATATAAGTACATGTGTGTAATATAATATATATATACATATATGTATACACGTGTAGTGTAGTAGTTATGTTAAGGATAAGTATATATAATATATTATATTAGATTTTCTTAGTAGCTAAGTAATAACACACACCACGCACACAACGATTAATACCACACACACATTCACGGAAGTAAAAAAAAGAAAAATAGAAAAGAAAAAAAAAAGGGTATTTCGATAAATTTCAGCGGTAGGAATTGGAGAAAATTTTGGGTAAGTCTCTTCTCATTTTGTATGGATAAAAACATATATTTATGTTGTTTAGAAAGTTTTTTTTATTTAAATTAACTAGTTATCTACTTGTGAGATAATAATTAATATACACCTTTAATTCAAAATTAGTTACAAAGATTTGATTTTATTATCTTGCATTAATTAGAAGAAAGAGCTAATTTAATTGAGGGATTGGTTATGAGGATTATAAAACAACAATTAAATAATATTAGAATAAATTCGAGATGAGAAATCAAGGTATTTAAAATATTCTGATTGAGTTGAAGTATATATATTTTTAAGGTTTGACTGTTACTTAATTAAATTTAAGTTAGGATCCCTTATGAGATTTGATATAGTAAACCTATTTATTAAGAATGAAGATTAATACGTCATACTTTTACAGGCAGTCTTATATATAAGGTTAGAGAAGAGAATCTTATTAACCTTCAGTAGGACATCAAAGGTGAAAGGTAAGTGAAAATCCATTTACAACTATAATGCATGGGCATAGTATTTCTTGTCTTATTTATATAATATGTGATCCTTATGTTTTGATGAGTATTATAAATATCTTATAGTGCATACGTTGCTTGGATGATGGGACATGGGATTCGTTGTGTCATTGAATATGGCATTCATCAACATTTACACGTGCATGCACAACACGTGCTCACAGTTAAGTTTTTGCATGCATAACATTATTTTCAGAAAGAAAATATTTTGGTTGGCCACTACTAGTGTACCGAGGCCTGTGTGGCTTATCTATATGATATTTTGGGGCACCGCGAGTATTACTTCTCGAAGGATCATAGGGGTTGACAGGGTATGTGCCTTTGGTGGTCACGAGAGGGTGTACCACTTAACTGTGCCCTTATCGACGCCGCTGGTGGGAAGACTTCTCGAGGGTCATAGGGAAAGATAGGGGGTGGATCTCTGGTGATTCCAAGAGATGGCCCTCGGACTGTGTCGATCTATTTATGGCTATGTGATTATTGATATTATTGAGAGTTCTATCCGGTACATAGTAGGTGGGCCAAGGGCCCAATGATGGAAAATGATTTTGAATTAATAATTTTTATGCTTGCATTCTTGTCATGATCTTATAGAAATGCATTACATATATGTTAGATTATCCTTTCAGCATGCATGATTTTCACTTACTGAGTATTAGCTCACGTAGTTCATGCATTGTAGGTAAGTTTGGTGATACTTGAAGCCATGGACTTATTGGGCAAGTGGCTGGAATTCCTACAGGTTCTGAGGATCCGTGTACATGGATAACGACCTGCTGGGCTGGTTGTTAGCCTGTTTGATTTTGGAGTCTACTGTATTAAATTTTAGGACTTGTATTGTGTGTTACTTTTAAAACTTTTTTGTACATGGGTATGTAAATATTATGGTTGTTCTGGGTCCTCACAGGTATATATTTATGTATATTAGTTTGTGAGTAAAAAAAATAGTTTATTATTTATTAAGTTATTACAAGAAAAAGAAAAAAAATATTTCATGCATGCACATATATTTTATCATGTCAAATTATACTATATATATAGTTCTATAGTAATGGGAGTGTTTCATTTTCTAAAGATTCATTACAGGATCAATGTGATTTGAAATGGAATAATAGTTATTGAGTTAAAATAGGATTTCGACTAATAATCTATACCCCAAACTTAATGGGGAGATTAATTAATGGAGGGACTGTATTTACATGGTACTCGTAACATAAAAAGTTCACTTGTTATTCACCTAAGACTAGGTAGTCGAGATGCACTGCTACGTGCTTCCCTTGATTTGTGATGTTCTTGGAATTAAGGGATTAATTTTAAGCTGATTAATTAATCTAAACATTAAATTTATTCATAAGTTGCAAAGGTTGCAAACCCACTACTAGCTGAATTATGAACCTGATGGGTCACACACAAATCAAGATGATCTACTTCTATATTTGTTTTTGCAATCCAAAGTGTTGGATTAAGTTGATTAACAGTGATTAATCAACTTGAGTTATAATTAATTTAAACAGTTAAATTAATTCATTCAAATAAATTATATGATTATTTAATTAAACCTAACAATGATTAGGGGCTCTTGAGAGTAAATTAATTAATTGATGGAGATCAATTATATTAGTTTGACCTAAAATTAATTGAAGGAGTTAAATTAATTTAATCAATTAAAAAATAGAATTATTTTAATTTGGTCTAATATGATTAGATGGCCTATGATGGAACTAACTAATTAAATAATTGGATCAATTAATTATATTGGGCTTTTTAATTAATTGATAGAGATCAATTAATTGAATTTTAATAAATTAATTAGAGTCCAAGCACATGGGGTTAGAGGCCCATTAGGATTTTTTTCAAATGCTAGAATTAAAGATGGAAAGAATTTGTCTTGAAGTGAAAGAAATAAGAGATAAGGAGAAGGTTTCCTAATTAGATTAGGGGACTATTTAGGGTAAGAGTTGCAGACCTAATAGGATTAGGTCAAGACTACATTCTGTATATATATATACAATGTAAGGGCCAAAAACTATAAGCCAAAGAATTAATCTATTACAAGAAAAATTACTCCATCAAAAGTTTTCATCATTTTTTTATTAAAAGGTTAATTCTTCCATCACTTGTTGATTCAAGAATTAATCTTCATTCTGAAATAGATTTAGGAAAAAGAAGTTCAAATTCAATAAGAATGATTTGAAGCTTAGGTTCTACTCGAAAGTGTGAACATACTTAAAGGGACTACACTTAGAGTCTTTGGTGAACGTTTTGAGAGGCCATCAAAATTATTCAAAAGAAGTTTGAGGAATTAGAATCCTTTCTTACTTTTCATCAACCGGATTGCTTGAAAGGTATAATCGTAAAATTTTAGTTATTTAATTTTATTAAACAAGCAATCATAAATATAAATAAAAAATTACATCAAATCCGGGATATGCATATTTATATATGATATATGATTTTATTTTAATTATTAAAAAAAATTAAATTTCCATTGTGCTTGCAATCTCGCGATTATGTGAACCCAAAAGTGGTATAACAACCCATGTTTATGCGTTCTGATTGTTTTCGTGATATTTTATAAATGAATCATTCAAGTGATGAAAAATATGTTTAATTACATTTTTGTTTCGTAATTATAATTTTGGAATTTTCTACAAGATTTTCAAGTGTTAAATTACATGACACAAAAATAAAATAAAATAAAAAATCTAGGTTGGACGAGTTGTGGTGCTGGCGATAGATCATCTGCTACCTATTTTCTTGTTACATGCAGAATTTGATTTTTATTTTTTAAAATTAAATGTTAATTTTAAAATTCAAAAGATTATTTTTATAAAAAACCATGAATTAATTCCCAAACTAGAAAAAAAATGTAATTTTTAACAACTTGGTAAATTTACATACTTTGAATTTTTATCATGTGATGATTAAATTAAGCATGAATGAGATGAATGATCATGGCGCCTAGACTGTTTGTTTTCTTTGTATGGTTTTATGTTTTGGGTTTTAATTAAAATGAAGCTTGTGAGTCTCACATTTTCTCTATTTTTTACTTTGTATATAAATTCTATCTTCCTCCATTGTACCTCCCCTTGGAAGAAATTCCAAGGTTTCTTGTTAGTTTAAACAATTGTAATGAGAATAGTATTAGGATGGCGAGGTCTTCTTTTGCCTTTGGTGGACAAGAAGAAGGAGCAAGTTGGAAAAAAGCAAGGATTCAAGGTCTGTGAATCTATGGGTGATACATCTTGTAATAGATAGGATTTATTATCGTTTTGATTAATTACCCTTAGATTGACCTTAAGATCCACTTTGGTTCGAGTAAATCGGATAGGGAAATGCTCATGAGCATCCCATTATTTATGTATTATAGATGCATGCATAGGTTTATTTAATGTTTTTCTTTGATTTTTTTATGTAATCTTAGGATAGTGTAACATTAAATAAACAACACAAAATAAAATGATCAGGTTTTAGTAAAATTGAAACCCTCACTTTGAAGTGTTTTAAGTTTAAGAATTTATTAATTCTATATCAAGCATTAATGGGCAATATTGGGCGGGGCCCAATTGTCCAAGCCTTTCATCAAAAGTAGCCGGCATGTGAAATGCTACCACACTTAGTCTATTGGCCACGAGTCATGTGATGTCCTAAGTGGAGTTAATAGTTGTGACCACTACTTGCATAGAGATGCCCATGGGGTAGGAGGGCTAAAGATGTTGGCCATGAGTCATGGGACATACTTTAGTTGTCCTATTCATATGAATGTCTGATGGGACATATTTGATACTTAGTACTATATGAGCTCATAAAATTAAGGTGTATGGAAAGTAATAAGGAAAAATAGCTTGAAGGTTACATGGGATGCAATTGCTAATATGTTAGCTACATTTTTGTTTAATCAAATGGGCTCATAAAATTTGGGTGTATGATAAGACTAGTTCGACTTCAAGCCTACTAGAAAATATGATTTCCTGAATATCCATCATGAGGGTGATGGGATTCGAAGAAAATAGTAGGAGACATTTATACTTATAAATGATTAAACTGTTGAATGTATGCTTATTTTTTTACCTCGTGTTTTGTAGATATCTGATTTATATTATCATTAAAAATCCACTTGCATCAATTATTAACACTAACAAACTCATTGGTCCCAACTATATTGACTAGTTAAGAAACCTTGGAATAGTTCTCCAATCTGAAATGAAGGTTTATATACAAGGCCTGATGTCATATATACTCTAAGTATGATGAGCAGATATCAGTCCAATTCGGGCAAGGAGCACCAAAAAGCCATAAAGAGGATCCTTAAGTATTTGCAAAGGATTAAGGATGTCTTCTTGGTTTACAACAATGGAGAACAAAAACTAGAAGGCTTCACTAATTTTAGCTTTCAGTTTGATGTATATGATTTGAGGTCAACTTCAAGATTTATGTTCAGGCTAAATAATAGAGCGGTCGGATGGAAGAGTTCCAAGCAAGAGATTACTGCGGATTCCACCACCTAAGTTGAATACATCGCAACATGTGATGCAGCGAAAGAAGGTGTTTGGATGAGGAACTTCATTGAAGAGTTGGGTGCAGTCCCTTCCATTGTTGATCAAGTTTCGATCTACTGTGATAACAATAAGGCTGTTGTACAAGCAAAGAAGTCGAGATCTCATTAAAGATCCAAGCACATTATGAGGCAATACTATCTGATATGCGAGATCATTAGTAGAGGAGACATTCGAGTGGAGTGAGTGTCCTCGATAGAAAATATAGAAGATCTACAAAGCCCTAAACTCAAAGAGTATTTGAAGGACCTCTTGAGAGGATAGGTCTTAGATATATAGGCAATTGTGTTTAGGATAAATGGGAGATTGTTAGAGTAGTGTCTAGCGAGCTAATTAGCGAAGAGCTTTTATACTCTTGTAAAAATAATCTTATTTATAATGTTTAAATAAATATAAGGTATTTATTTATCTTTAATTATTTTTATCAGTTAGATAAAGTCCTTAGATCATTTTTAGCTATGGGGTATGGTCATACATATGATGATGATCATAGAATATACCTTTATGGCTTTGATCTTAAACATGTTTCGAGTTGGGGGTTCATTAAGATGGGGCATCGATAAGCTTGATAGACTCGTACACATGATGTATACTTAAAAAGAGAATGTCTCATTCCATAGATATTGTCATAGGGATGCTAGTGCATCTGTGTGGGTGTTTTGTTAGGGAACGAGTACATTAAACGGCCTACTGGAAAATTCTTAATTGGAAAGCATTGTTTGTCAAATGAGAATTTTCTAGTTATGATAGTACATTAATTAGTTATTTGACTTGAGGCACCATGGTGTCTTTGTGTGCCGCGACATCATACGCTTTGATGTATTTCCTGGTTGCATAACAACCATAAAAGGCTTGCGTTGGGTGTATGATCTTAGTGTATGGATGTCAATGCGTAGCAAATAAATGATCCATCACTTATCAGGTAGAATAGGAGAATCTCTTATATTTTCATAGTCCTTGATCCCTAAGACCTTGGCTGAGACAGGATGAATACCAGATGTAAGGTTTTCTAGTGATTCATCAAAGGATCAATGTGACTTGAAATAAAATCATAGTTATTATGTCAAAATATGGTTTCGACTAATAATTCATGCCTTATACTTAATTGGGAGATTAGTTGATAGAGGGACGGATCGTATTTGCATAGTACTTATAACATAAAAGGTTCACTTGTTATTCACCTAAGACTAGGTAGTTGAGATGTGCTGCTAGGTGTTTTCTTTGAACATTAAATTTATTCATAAGTTGTAAAGGTTGTAAGTCTACTGTTAGCTTAGTTGGGAACATAATAGGTCACACAAAAATTGAGATTAAGTTGATTAATAGAGATTAATCAACTTGAGTTAGAATTAATTTAAATAGTTAAATTAATTCATTAAAATAAATAATATGATTATTAATAAATAATAAGATTATTTATTTAAACCTAATCATGATTAGGGGCTATTGAGGTTGAATTAATTAATTGATGGAGATCAATTATATTAGCTTGGCCTAAAATTAATTTAAGGAGTTAAATTAATTTAACCAATTAAAAAATAGAATTATTTTAATTGGGACTAATATGATTAGGTGGCCTATAATGGAACCAACTAATTAATTGATTGGATCAATTAATTGTATTGAACTTTTTAATTAATTGTTGGAGGTCAATTAATTGGACTTTAATAAAATAATTAGAGTCTAAGCACATGGGGTTAGAGGCCCATTAGGATTTTTTTCAATTGCTAGAATTAAAGATGGAAAGATTTTGTCTTGAAGTAAAAGAAATAAGATATATGGAAGGAGAAGATTTCCCAATTGGATTAGGGGACTATTCAGAGTAAGAGTTGGAGACCTAATAGGATTAGGTCAAGACTACATTGTGTATATATATACAATGTAGGGGCCAAAAATTAATAGCAATAGAGCTAGAATTTTCTTCCCTTTCTCCAGTTTTCCTACTCGTTTTTTTTTTGTTCTATTTTCTTACTTTAAGAAAAACTACTGCAACAAAAGTTTTCATCATTTTTTGATTAAAAGGTCAATTCTTCTGTCACTTGTTGATTCAAGAATTAATCTTGTCTCTGAAATATATTTAGAAATAAGAAGTTCAAATTCACAATCAAGGATTTGAAGCTTGTAGATCTACTCAAAAGTGTGGATACCATTAGAGGGACTACACTTCGAGTCCTTGGTGAACGTTTTGAGAGGCCATCAAAATTGTTCAAAAGGAGTTTGAGGAATCTAAATTCCTTCTTCCCTTTCATCAACCGGATTGCTTAAAAGGTATAATCGCAAAACTTTAGTTATTTAATTTTATTAAACAAGCAATCATAAACGTAAATAGAAAATCACATCAAATCCAGGATATACATATACATATGATGTATGATTTTATTTCAATTATAAAAAAAATTTAAATTTCTACTGTACTTGCAATCCTGCAATTACGTGAACCCAACAGTGGTATCAGAGCCTAACTTTATGCATTCTGATTGTTTTCATGATGTTTTATATATGAATCATTCAAATAATGAAAAATATGTTTAATTACATTTTTGTTTGGTAATTATAATTTTGGAATTTTTTGCATGATTTTAAAGTGTTAAATTACCTGACAAAAAAACAAAACAAATAAAAAAAACTAGGTTAGATACGTTGTGGTGCCGTGGCGCCAGACGTGCAATTTTGCTAGGTAGCAAATTATTTGCTGCTTGTTTTCTTATCACATGCAGAATTTGAATTTTTAATTTTTAAAATTAAATGTTAATTTTAAAATTCAAAAAATTATTTTTATGAAAAACCATGAATTAATTTCCAAACTAGAAAAATATAATTTTTAAGAACTTGGTAAATTTGCATGCTTTGAATTTTTATCATGTGATGATTAAATTAAGCATGAATGGGATGAAAGATCTTGGAGCCTAGACCATTTATTTTCTATGTATAGTTTTATGCTTTTGGGTTTTTGATTAAAATGAAGCCTGCGAGTCTCATATTTTCTCTATTTTTTACTCTAAATATAAATTTTATGTTCCTCCAATGTACCTCCCCTTAGAAGAAATTACAAAGTTTCTTGTTAGTTTAAACAATTGTAATAAGAGTAGTATTAGGATGGTGAGCCCTTCTTTTACTTTTTGTGGACAAGAAGAAGGAGCAAGGTGGAGAAAAGCAAGGATTCAAGGTCCAGGAATGTGTGATTCATGTAATAGATAGGATTTATTATTGTTTTAATTAATTATTCTTAAATTGACCTTAAGATCCACTTTGGCTCGAGTGGATCACATAGGAAAAGGCTCATGACCATCCCATTATTTATATATTTTAGATGCATGCATAGGTTTATTTAATTTGTTCCTTTAATTATGCTTGTAATCTTAAGATAGTGTAACATTAAATAAACAAAACGAAATAAAATGATAAGGTTTGGGTAAAATTGAAACCCTCACTTTGAAGTGTTCTAAGTTTAAGAATTTATTAATTCTATATCAAGTGTTAATGGGCAATATTGGGCGGGGCCCAATTGTTCAAGCCTTTCATCATAAGTAGCCGGCATATGAAATGCTGCCACACTTAGTCTGTTGATCACGAGTCGTGGGATGTGCTAAGTGGAGGTAATAGTTGTCACCACTACTTGCATAGAGATACCCGTGGGGTAAGAGGGCTAAAAATATTGGCCACAAGTCGGGGGACATACTTTAGTTGTGCTATTCATATGGATGTTTAATGGGATATGCTTGATACTTAGTACCATATGGGCTTATAAAATTAAGGTGTATGGGAAGTAGTAAGGCAAAATAGCTTGAAGGTTGCATGGGATGCAATTGCTAATATGTTAGCTACCTTTTTGTTTTATCATATGGGCTCATAAAATTTGGGTGTATGATAAGACTAGTTCGACTTCAAGCCCACTAGGAAATATGATTTCCTGAATATCCATCATGAGGGTGATGGGAATCGAAGAAAATAGTAGGAGATATTTATAATTAAAGGCCTTATTATAAATGATTAAACTGTTGAATGTAGGCTTATTTTTTTGCCTCATGTTTTGTAGATATCTTATTTACATTATGCCTATAAATCCACTTGCATCAATTCTTGACACTAACAAACTTACTGGTCCTAACTATGTTGACTAGTTAAGGAACCTTTGGATAGTTCTCCAATCTAAAAATAAGGTTTATTTCCTCGACAAGGCACCACTGGCTCTGCTAGAGGGGGCCATAAAGGAAGAACAAGCAAAATATTGTCAACATGTTTAGGATAATCTACAAGCTTGGTGCTATATGATAGCATCTATGTCAAACGAGCTGCAAAGATAGCCATAGGGTATGGCACATGCTGCCGTATCCATCTTTATTTGAAGGAATTATATGGTGAACATATAAGGCAAGCTAGATACCAAGTATCTAAGGAGCTCTTTCGATGCTGTATGACGGAAGGCTTTTTGGTTCATGATCATAGACTAAAGATGATAGCCTTAATCAAGAGACTTGAGTCCCTAGGAATCATTATGAACAACAAACTCTATGTGGATCTCGCATTGCAGTCTTTGTTGCCCTCGTTTAACTCATTTGTAGTCAATTTCAACATGCACAAAATAGAGACTACCCTTACTGAGGTGGTCAACATGTTGAAGACTACCGAGTTCACTATGAAGAAGAAGAAGCCTGTCCTGCTCATTAGCTCTTCATCCCAATCTAAGATTAAAAGGTCAAAGAAAGGAAAGAAGAAAAGTTCTTCTAAGAAGGCCAAGGGTATAAAGGCCTCATGTGGAGTGAAGAAAGATTCCAAACCAGACGACAAGTGTTACTATTGTGGCAAAACTTGCAAATCACTAGAAGAGTTCTGGATGTTCTATATTGAAGTTAACATTTTGGTTAACGATGCTTCTTAGGTATTAGATACCAGTTATGATACTCATCTATGAAATGATTTATAGGTGATGATAAGAAGTAGGGAGTTGAGTAGAGGAGAGTGGATCCTGAGGCTTGGAAATGGAGCAAAAATAGCTCCATTAGCCATAAGAACTGTCTACTTAGCACTAGGAGATGGAAAAATGATAGTTTTAAATTTTTGTCTTTATGTTCCTAAATTATTAAAAAACATTATCTTTGTTCCAGTTTTGGATAGAGAGGACTACAAATCATTTGGATTTGATCTATAGGATGTAAGCGGGCCACTAAGTGTTAGCGCCCCAGGAAACTACCACTATTTTATTATTTTTACCGATGATTATTCTAGGTATGGGTATATGTATCTTTTAACATACAAGTCTGAAGCCTTTGAAAGGTTCAAAGATTTTAGGCATGAAATGGAGAAACAAACTAGGTGAAGTATTAAGACTTTTTGATCTGATCGAGGAGGCGAATACTTAGGCTTAGGGTTTCTTGATTATCTAAATATGAAACAGATTCTCTCACACTGGACTCCGCCAGCAACTCCATAACTAAATGGGGTTGCAGAGCATAAAAACCGAACCCTATTGGATATGGTTTGGTCCATGATGAGCTTCAATGGGATTTCTTTTTCATTTTGGGGCTATGCTCTAGAAACGGTGGCATTTTTGTTAAATAGAGTGCCAAGTAAGTCAGTGCCCAAAACACCATATGAAATGTGGTGTAGCAAACCCCTTCATATAAGTATCTTAGTGTATGGGGTGCCCTGCTTACGTGAAATAGTTGGTGGGAGATAAGTTGGATGCTAGATCTACCTTATGAAAGTTTATGTGGTATCCCAAAGGAATCCGTTGGATACTATTTCTACGATCCTTCAGAATAAAAAGGTGTCTATTTTGATTAATGCCACCTTCGTAGAGAAGGAGTTTCTACTATATAGAAAAGGTGAGATTGTAGAGCTTGAAGAAATTCAAAAATCACAAAGTGCCCTGGAAAAGACAGTAGTAATAGAACCACCCAAAACTAACATTCCTATCACAAAGCCTCCTAGAAGATCTGAAAGGATCTTGAGACCACCTAAACGGTATGGTCTTTTGTTGGAGAACAAACAAGAGCGTTCTTTGGATAATGATCTAAGGAATTATGGAGAAGTGATGTTGGACATCAATTTGGAGAGATGACAAGAAGCCATGCAAACTGAGATGGACTCCATATACTGCAATAAGGAATGGACCTTGATACACCCACCATAGGGTATAGTACCCATCGACTGTGAATGTATCTATAAGTGAAAGGTTGGAATAGATGAAGAGGTAGTGACCTATAAGGCACGACTGGTTGCAAAAAGCTATACTCCAAAACAAAGTGTTGACTATGAGGAAACCTTTTCACCAGTGACGATGCTAAAATCCATTCAAATATTGCTTGTCATATCAGCATATTATAACTATGAGATATGGCAAATGGAAGTGAAGACCATCTTTTCTCAAAGGAAATATTAAGGAAGAGATCTATATGAGGCAACCAGAGGGCTTCAAATCTAGTGGGAGCGAGCAAAAGGTTTGTGAACTCTATAAATCCGTTTATGGACTCCAACAAGCTAGCTAGAATCTTTCATTCAACAAAGTAATCAAATCATTCGATTTTCAAAAATCCAGATAAACCTTGTGTGTATAAGAAAATTCGTGGGAGCATAGTGATCTTTATTGTCCTTTATTTTGATGACATACTACTTATTAGGAATGATGCAATGATGTTGCAATCAACAAAGGCTTGGTTGTCTACTCAGTTGTCCATGAAGGATTTGGAATAAGCATTCTCTATTTTAGGGTTTAGGATCAATAGAGGTAGATCGAAAAGGATGATCGGACTATCCTAATCTATGTACACAGACTAAGTGCTAAAGAGGTTTAGCATGGAAAAATTCAAAAAATGATTCTTACCTATAAGTCATGGGGTTTCTCTTTTGAAGTCAATGTTACC
Source organism: Paulownia fortunei (assembly GCA_019321725.1). Classification (NCBI taxonomy): domain Eukaryota; kingdom Viridiplantae; phylum Streptophyta; class Magnoliopsida; order Lamiales; family Paulowniaceae; genus Paulownia; species Paulownia fortunei. The sequence goes on from CM033108.1 coordinate 11,979,635, forward strand.
AAAGACACATGAGGAAAAAGAGAGAATGACTCACATATAATATACACCCACAATTGGAAGCATTATGTATGCAATGTTTTGTATGAGGCCTGATGTCGCATATGCTCTGAGTGTCACAAGCATATATTAGTCCAATTATGGCAAGGAGCATTGGAAAGTGGTAAAGACGATCCTTAAGTACTTGCGAAGGACTAAGGATGTCTTCTGGGTTTATGTCAATGGAGAACTGAAGATAGTAGGCTTTACTAATTCTAGCTTTCACTCTGATATAGATGATTTGAAGTTAATTTCAGGATTCGTATTCATGCTAAATAGTAGAGCGGTCAGCTAGAAGAGTTCCAAGCAAGAGACAACTGCGGATTTGGCCACCGAAGCTAAATATATCATAGCATGTAATGCAGCAAAAGAAGGTGTTAGATAAGAAACTTCATCCAAAAGTTAGGTATAGTCCCCTCTATTGTTAATCAAGTTTTGGTGTACTGTGATAACAACAGGGTTGTTGTGCAAGCAAAGGAGTTGAGATCTTATCAAAGATCCAAGCACATTATGAGGCGATACTATCTAATTCGCGAGATCATTAGTAGAGAAGACGTTCAAGTCTAGCGAGTGTCCTCGATAGAAAATATAGAAGATCTATTGACAAAGACCTTAGTGACATCTTGAGAAGATGGGTCTTAGATACATGGGCAATTAGCTTTAGGACAAATTGAAGATTGTTAGAGTAGTGCCCGATGAGCTAATTAGCGGTGAGCTTTTATACTCTTGTAACACCTGTCTTATTCATATTATTTAAATAAATTAAAGGTATTTCTTTATCTTTAATTATTTTTATCAATTAGATAAAGTTCCTAGATTATTTTTAGCTACGGGGCATGGTCACACATATAATGGTGATCATAGAATATGCCTTTATGGCTTTGATCTTAAACATGTTCTGAGTCGGGGGTTCATTGAGATGAAACATCGATAAGCCTGATAGACTTATACACACAATGCATACTCGAAAAGATAATGTCTTATTCTATAAACATTGGCATAGGGATGCTAGTGCATGTGTGTGGGTGCATATTAGGGAACGAGTACACTGAACACTTATTAGGAAATTCTCAATTGGAAAACAATGTTTGTTGAATGAGAATTTTCTAGTTACGACAGTGCATTGATTAGTCCTTTGACTTGAGGCACCATAGTGGCCTTGTGCACAACATCATACACTTTGATGTATTTTATGATTGCATTACAATCATAAGTGGCTTACGTTGGGTGTACGATCTTTATGTATGGAGGTTAATGAGTAGAAAATAAAGGATCCATTACCTATCTGGTAGAATAGCAGAATCTCTTATGTTTTCATAGTCCTTGATCCCTAAGATCTTGGCCAAGGCAGGATGAGTACTAGACGTAGGGTATTCTAGTGATTCATCAAAGGATCAATGTGACTTGAAATGGAATCATATTTATTAAGTCAAAATAGGGTTTCGACTAATAATCTATGCTCTAGACATAATTGGAGAATTAGTTGACAGAGGGACCGTATTTGCATAGCACTCGTAATAGAGAAGATTGACTTGCTATTCACCTAATACTAGGTAGTCAAGATGCACTGTTAGGTAGTTCCCTTGATTTGTGAAGTTCTTGGAATTAAGGGATTAATTCCAAGCTGATTAATTATTTAGATTAATTAATCTGAGCATTAAATTTATTCATAAGTTCTAAAGATTACAAGTCCACTGCTAGCTTAGTTGTGAACTTAATGAGTCACATACAAATCGAGATGATCCAATCTATATCTATTTTTGTAATCTAAAATGTTAGATTAAGTTCATTAATAGAGATTAATAAACTTGAGTTAGAATTAATTTAAACAGTTAAATTAAATCATTTAAATAATTAATGTAATTATTCATTTGAACTTAATACTGATTAAGGGCTTTTGTGAGTGAATTAATTAATTACTGAAAATAAATTATATTAGCTTGGCCTAAAATTAATTTAAGGAGTTAAGTTAATTTAACCAATTAAAATAATAGAATTATTTTAACTGAACCTAATATGATTAGGTGGCCTATGATGGAACCAATTAATTAATTAATTGAATCAATTAATTGTACTAGGTTTTTAATTAATTGGTGGAGATCAATTAATTGGACTTTAATAAATTAATTAGAGTCCAAGCCCATGGGGTTGGTGGTCCATTAGGATTTTTTTAATTGCTAGAATTAAAGAGTCCTAATAAAGATGAAAAACATTTGTGTTGATGTGAAAGAAATAAGAGATAAGGAAGAAGAAGATTTCCTAATTGGATTAGGGGACTATTTAAGGTAAGAGTTGGAGACCTAATGGGATTAGGTCAAGACTATATTGTGTATATAAATACAGAATGTAGGGGTCAAAAATTATAAGCAAGAGAGCTAGAATTTTCTGCCCCCTCTTATCTTCTTCTTCTCATTTTTTTTATGTTTTATTTTCTTACTTCAAGAAAAAATTACTCCATCAAAAGGTTCCATCATTTTTTGATTAAAAGTTTAATTCTTCCATCACTTGTTGATTCAAGAATTAGTCTTCACTCTCAAATAGATTTAGAAATAAGAAGTTCAAATTCACTAGCAAGGATTTGCAACTTGTTGATCTGCTCGAAAGTGTGGATACCGTTAGAGTGACTATACTTGGAGTCCTTAGTGAACGCTTTGATCGACCATCAAAATTGTTTGAGAAGAGCTTGAGAAATTTGAATTCCTTCTTACCCTTCATCAACCAAAATTCTTGAAAGGTATAATCACAAAATTTAGTTGTTTAATTTTATTAAACAAGCAATCAGAAATGTAAATTAAAAATTAGATCAAATCCGGGATATGCATATTTACATATGATATATGATTTTATTTCAATTATTGAAATATTTTAAATCACTGTTGTGCTTGTAATGCCACGATTATGCGAACGCAATATATACTCCAACCGGCATGTACCTTGATGGACCCACCATAGAAAATTATACCCATCAGCTACAAATGGGTCTGCAAGAAGAAGATTGGAGTGCGTAAGGAGGTGATGACCTATAAGGCATAAATAGTAGTAACATTTATGCTTAAAATCAAAGTGTTGAATATCGAGAAAGCCTCTAACCTGATGTGTTGCCAAAGTCTATTAGTATTTTGCTGGTCATATTTTTGTATTTTGAATACAAAGATATGGAAATAGATATGAAGACCGTCTTCCTCAATAAAGGTATTGAGAAGAAGATTGATATCAAGAAGTCTGAGGGAGGCCTTTTGTATCTCATCGATGTAAGCTAAAGGTTTACAAGCATCAAGAGTCTACTTATGGACTCAAAATGGACTTCTTGAAGGTGGGATATTCGGTTTGTTAAGTTAATCAAATAGTTTGAGTTCTTTAGGAATGCGAATCAATCAGGTGTGCACAAAAGAGTTAGTGGGAGCATAGTAAAGCATTCTACTTATAGGGACAATGTGATAATGTTGTACTTAATTGAGACTTATCATCTTCTAAGTTTTCCATGAGGGGTTTGGGTAGGGTATCGTAGAAAATGGGGATTTAGATTTATAAAGATCTTAAAGGATGGTTGGACTATCCTAAATCTACGTACATAGATGTTAAAAGAGTTTATCATGGAGAAATCCAAGAGGAGATTCTTATATGTTAGTCCTAAATTTTCTTTTTCGAAGTCTATATCCCCAAAGAGTTTAGAAGAGAAGAGAAAAGAATGACTCACATACTTTATGTATTGTAAGAAGCATAATGCAAGCAAATCTACATACAAGATATGATATCACAAATGCTCTGAGTGTTACAATCATATATTAATCTATTTTATGCGACAAGTATTGAAAGTTGTAGAGAAGATCTTTTAGGTGCCTATGAAGTAAAGAAGATCTCTTCTTGGAGTACAATTATGGAGAATAGAAGTTGGAATGTTGGATCTAGCTTTTATTTTAAAGTAGATAACTTGAAGTCAAATTAGATCCAATTTGAATAATTCAATTATTCAATTGAGTGATTTTAACTTATTCACTAAAAATTAAAATCCTTAATTAATTAATTAATCAATATTAATTAATTAATTTCCAACCATTGAAAAATTCCAAAATAGAAATATCACTCTCCATAAAATAATTGCGTATGCATCCAAGCAACTTAAAGATTATGAAAAGAATTACCCTACGCACGACTTAAAACTTGTTGTTGTAGTATTTGCGCTTAAAATAACGAGGTACTATCTATATGCTTAATGGTGCGAGATCTATATAGATCACAAAAGCTTCA